>JAZAYU010000197.1:553829-956657 GCA_038501625.1 Corbicula japonica
TTTATACTTTTTAATGGGGCGCGTCACGGGAAAAGGATGTCTTCGGGAAATCGACGCTATTCCTTAAATGACGTTATAAAGTTTATCAAACACTTCTTATGCATTTCGCGGTTAACATCTGTTGAGATCAGTGGCCATAACGAAAACAACCAAACATTGATGGAAGTTTAATAGAAAATGCACTATTTTCAAGTTTCAAAACATATTAATTTGGAGATACTTAATTTTATTTTTATTTATTTAATTTGTCGTTATCTTTCAAAGAAAAGAACCATCATATATAATTAAATGTAATCATTTCCATATTTTCTGTGATGTAAATGCAATGGAAAAATTAAAATATTTTATACCATTTCTGAGCCTTAGAGAATCTACTTATTTGTCAAATTGAAAAAATGTACCCCTGTTATGTATGTTTAGCTCGACTATTCGAAAGATATGTTGAGCTATTCTTCCTACTTCGTCGTCGTAGTCGGTGTCGCCGTCAAGATTGTGGTTAAATTTTGAAACCAACCTCATTATATTTCTGCCAAGAACCGTATGTGTAACTTTTACTTTCAACGTTTGTTTTTAAAACATGACTTTAAGATTAAAGTTTGCATTTGGTGTACAAGAAGCCCATAACTTTCATACGACCTAAACATGTACTGCAGCGTTGAAACTTTGCTCATCTGTTACATGTAACCATCAAATCTTAATGATTACCATATATATAACCGTACCTTACATTTCGATCAATTTTTGGCCCTTTTCACTCTCGGATTTTACGTAGAATTTTACGAGCAAGCTGGTAACTTCTGCAACATTTATAGTTGGTATGCTTGTTTGCCATTGCATGCAGAGCTGTTTTGTCATTACTATATTTTTCTTTTTGATTAAATCATGCATTGTTCTTGAATTTTAGCATATAAGTTCATTTTTAGCATAATTCTAAAGCTAAAGGGTTCGGGGCTGCATGTGGTGTGGAGGGTGGTGGAGATGTTTTTTTTCATATTTCTGAAACCAATTATCAGAGGAAAGTTGATATTCTTAATTCTGTTTATGAATCTATACCTGCCTACATCACGTATATTTTTTTTCAGAACGACATTTATAATGCTGAAAATATAGAGTTGCGCACGACCCGGGTGCCAGGCGGCGTTAGCAGTAATATGTATTTTATTACTGCTCATAAACCGGCTAAATCAAATCGAGCCAGTACTATTTTGATATTAGTCGTGTTCGGTGGCTTTCAATTTGAAAGGCTTTTTATTCTTTTTAAGAAACTTAGTCGCTTCGTAACTAAAAATTATTTTTAGAGAGTTCACAACAGTGCAAATGGGAAAATAGGCTAAAATTAAAAACATAATGATTTAGAAGAATAATAAAAACTGCCGAGCAGATTTTAACGTCGGAATATTAAATCCATTTGTAGTTGTATTAACGTTTGTATTCTCAGTCAAAAAAAGTTGTTGTATTTACAAAGCACATACCGAAACAGGCACATGTAAAACAGGTATATGCTTATTAAAATATTATGGCGATTTTTTTTCAAATAATATCGGGTTTTGAAGAAATTAGAAAAAGACTATGCACGGTTGGCTAGGCGCTTTCGCCTTATTATTATAGGGGTTATGTTTTTTTAATGTATTACTATAGCAGATGTCAAAAATGTTTCCCGGTACTTAACTTTTGTGTAGTTATCATTACCTGCATTGATGGTAATATGAGTATTTCAAGCTATGCAGAATGTGAGCTTTGTAGGTGGCAGTATTTATGCATCCTTTAGTTTTGGATATTTGATGGAATGTACTGTGTCTGTCTCTTGCATGATTGGCTAGGCGCTGGCACCGTATTTTATGATTTTTGGGTTATCTACACATTTAAATAAAATGAAAAATAGAGCTTACTTTATTTTGATTAATTAAATGTTACAGCTTATGATAATTTTGAGCAATTAACCTTCATAAACAATTTGATAATTATGATCGACATTTGTATTCATCTCTAATGGCTTTCTGTGCGTAAGAACAAACTGTTTGAACTGAGCAGAATGTGGCGTGCTGCAGACAAAATGAAAAGAAGTTTTATCAGTGTTTGTTAAGTGTTTTCTTTCGGCGTTAGTTGTCTAAGCTAGCTTTTGACCTCTTTTCAACCAATTAAGTATTGTTGAGTATACACGTTGTACGTTAGGGCACAGGGTACAGTTTCCGAGGCGGCTTTCGGAGTCTGTGACTGCGCGCGAACCTTTATTTTTACTGAAAATACAAATTTTGTACTGCTAAAATTGTGTTGTTGTATTTTCTGTGTTGGAGGGGGGTGGCTTCATGCAAACAACAAGCAACTGGTCTACAGTAATTATCATTCATAATTTAATAAGACATATAAGCTCACCCCTAACCCTTTTCCAGTGCAAATTTGGCTAAAATCCTACATATTTGAAAGCCTGCAAAATATTTCCTGCACGAACTGTTGAAATAAAACCCCTTTCCTGTTAATATTTTATCTGTGCCCAATTCCCCAAGCAGATGGAAAGTGTCCCCCATCCAGCTTGATTTTTCAGCATTTGTCATTGAAATACCTCACCGTCAAATTATTCTCAGATTCAGCCGAGCAGACTGTGTTTTCATCCGGTTACTATTCAACTCAGAACATACAAAGCTACCATCCATGAATTTTAGACACCATGATCAGTTTTTCTTATTGCACAAACTATACATAATTAAAAAAGAATCTCGCATTTTAAATTTAAACAATGATTTTAATGCATTAAATTCAAGGGTACCCCAAATATTTAAAAAATCGACCGGGACCAGTGCGAAACTGTACCCGGCCCACTTAAGAACTTGTGTCTCCCTTTCAAATCTCAAATATTCCCCTTTCATCTCAGGTTTGATCCTTTTTGGGTTCAACAAACCACTTTAAACATGTTTTTTTAGCCAAATGAGGTTAATAGAGCCAGTCTGACACCTACACCCAATTAAAGGGAAATAAACAGAATATCACCCGCTTGGGCAGGGTGACAGTATTTCTGTTACAAATGCCAAACCTCCCATCAAAACTGAGCAAAATGACTGTTTTCAACTCAAACTATGTTCAGATATTGCATTTGCATTTCATCGAAGTCAACTTTCGCATACGAAAAAATTATGGTTTTTACCTTAAGGGCGCAGGGTACAGTTCCGAGGCGGCTTTCGGAGTCTGTGACTGCGCGCGAACTCTTTTTTACTGAAAAATAAAAATTTTGTGCTGCTAAAATTGTGTTGTTGTATTTTCTGAGTTGGAGGGGGGTGGCTTCATGCAAACAACAAGCAACTGGTCTACAGTAATTATCATTCAGGATTTAATAAGACATATAAGCTCACCCCTACCCCTGTTTACCAGTGCAAATTTGGCTAAAATCCTACATATTTGAAAGCCTGCAAAATATTTCCTACACGAACTGTTAAAATAAAACCCCTTTCCTGTTAATATTTTATCTGTGCCCAATTCTCCAAGCAGATGGAAAGTGTCCCCCATCCAGCTTGATTTTTCAGCATTTGTCATTGAAATACCTCACCGTCAAATTATTCTCAGATTCAGCCGAGCAGACTGTGTTTTCATCAGGTTACTATTCAACTCAGAACATACAAAGCTACCATCCATGCATTTAAGCCACCATGATCAGATTTCTTATTGCACAAACTATACATAATTAAAAAAGAATCGCACATTTTAAATTTAAACAATGATTTTAATGCATTAAATTCAAGGGTACCCCAAATATTTAAAAAATCGACCGGGACCAAAGAGCGGAACTGTATCCTGCCCACTTACTATGCAGAGGGAAAAAGTCAAATAAATAAGTTTAAGATTTGTCAGAGACTCATTTGGCTTGTTAATGTTTGTGGTTACGGATCAACTTGTGTACTCAGTTTGAAACAACGTAGACCTAAGCTATACACCCCGTCAATAGAAAGTTACCACTTTAGCAATTACTACCAGCTGTAAGTCATTGATAAAATATTAACGGCTTCTTGTGAATTTAAACTTTTACTTATGATAGAATTTAAAACAAGTTCAAGTTTTATGTTTTAACATTTTGTCAAGCTCTTCATAGTAATTACTTCCATTTAAAGGCAATTTATAATTAGCTCTTTGGCAACTTTAGTTATAATAGTCATGTTAAAGTGCAGCAACTGAATGATTGGTGATGTAGCGGTCGATCGCTTTACACGCGAATGGTCCGCGTTCAATTCTAAGTAAGAATAGTGTTATTTTTTTAATTGGGAGGGGGTGCAGTTGAGTATTGACTTACAATATAGCTAGTAGATAAATGTCGCTTTGTTAGGCACACTTACTTCGTTTTGCACGAAATCCATCACAAGCTGTGCATGATCGTTACTAAACTTTAACACTGAATCTGCTTAAAATCCTTATAACCCCCTCCTTTTTAGTTAGTGACCTGAAGATCTCTATCAACGTCTGCAACGTTGTTTGTGCCGCGTGGCGGCTGTAAAAAGGACCCCGTACATTCAATCAGTGCTGTTATCAGTTACGTCCTGTGAAGGTCGTTGGGCACGATACTTATGTACAATGTGAATAGTACGTCGAAAATTTCCTTTGTTTAAATATTTCGGTCAGTTTATAAAGGGTGGTATCAAATCCCCAGCCTATACAGTTTCGGATATTACTAATCACCCTTCGTCGACTTTCAAAGTTCCCTTTTCATCTATTTAAAAGATATTTCATGTAAATGCGTTTTTATGGTATGCTTTGGCTATATGGCGGTCTATATTTTCTTATTTAATATAATTAAGACAGGTAAAGGCAAATACAGCAAAATTCTTTCTTATGTATTTATACGTTTATACCAAATTGAATGCTTTTACTACACCGATGTTATTTGAATTTCTCGGGGTAGAATCAGAGTATATAATTCAAAGTTCACATCTTTTTATGAAATAACACTTTAATTCCTTTATGCTGTTATAAAGCACTGGTATACACACCTTTACAAAAGAAACAGTTAATTTTTTTTTCATTTTTGTTTTATTCCAAACTCGTTTAACTACATTTGGTTTCATAAATTTTGAATGAATTTTCATGCGAATTTCTTAAAAAGAAGTAAACATGGTGTATTTCACCATGTTTCGAATTTGAATAGTGTAATAATGCTCAATGCGGATAAATTTAAATTATTGTACAGTATCGGTGTGGTAAGAACATTGTTTCTTGTTCACGTGCAAAAGCAAATCAGAACCTTAAAACCCCTTCTTAAACCCGGTGAAAGTATTGGAAGAAAGCTGGCAAGATAGCAATAATGTAAGTCGATTTAATATCTGTTTTAATCATTTTTTTTTGCTGTTATGCATTAAGACAAAAGCATGGGTAAGCCTTAGAAGGTTCGATGAAAAGAAACTAGCAAAGAATTTTCCAAAGAATACTCTAATTTAAAATTTATTTCAGATTTATCTTAATTACCTTACTGCCAAGCTGAATGGATACATTAAAGACAGGAAACTTTATGCGAGGATGACCAGATTGAGGAGTTTTCAATAAATTTTCATGGAAAAACCATTTGAACAATAACTGAGAAAGGATATTAATGTAACGTTGCTTAAAACAAATGAGTTTGAAACTATGTATAACGTTTTCAATGTTATATCGTACGGCGTATCTGAATAAAACTAAATATCATGGGATAATGCCGGAAAACATTTATCGCCGTGTACTATCTAATGGAAAGAAATTTATAATTAACAAATTCATTGGTAAGTGATTTTACCCATATGCATGTTAGTGCCATAAATATAAGGCCTTCATTCAGATATGCAACGTTCACATTTATCACAATCACAATATGTAAATGGAAACTGACAGTGCCAAGTTCCCCTATTCACAGGAACATTGTCACCAGCGTCACTGAATCGAAACACAACCACAATCATACTGTTTTATTTTTTAAAAGTTATAAAGTGATGACATGATCACTTGTTCATTCTTAGTTAATCTATTTTTGATTAGTCCCACAATAAATGATAAATAGTATTGTTAATTGACAGCATTTACAGGCTAAACGTTAAAATGAAAATTAAGGAAAAATCATTACGGTCGGCCAGATTTAAGAATAAATTTGTATTTAATTTGGCAGCATTTTGATAACGTTTGAATGATCTGTCGAGAAAAAATGTGCTATGGCTATGACTGATTTCTTTTGCAGTCATTATCATACATCACCATAATGATACATGTATAATGCTGTAGCCTAAACGTCACAAACATAATTGTCAACAGAGAACAAAGGATCCGATATTTGAATGACTGAGCGCGTCAAACAGTCTGTAAGACCCTCTTAAAATATAATGAACATTTGGGTGGATGAGAGCTAGTTCGCCGAGACAATTTCACCTGTTTATTCATTTCTAAACATGTTGTGGGAGGTGTGAGGTTATTACACCCTAGACCTTGTTTAAACCCCAGTGGCACCAAACACCTCTTACGTTTTCCCATTCTTATACCATCAGAATAAGATTTAAATCCTGTAAATTGTTATGTTTTTATACCTCTCCTACGTGCTCTAGAGTCTTAGAGTAGGAATATTCAAATATAACGTCAATGAGTTATATTCTGACGTTTTCTGCTGAGTTTATCTGAAGCTATTCCTGCCTATAAAACTCACAGTTACACACATGTATGGAAAAGGAGGTATTAATAACAATAATACGATATGTAGGCGGATACGGAAACAGTTTAAAAATATTCATGCGTGTCCTGAAACAAATTTAGAGGTCATTCAGTCCCTTTTGTTTTGTGTATGCAAATCAGTGTTACACTGTTTTTCAGTGATAATCCTGAATAATATTGTTCAGCTCCTGAAAACTGACATTTGTGTTATTGCTTAATGATCAGCCACATGTAGTTTCAAAATATCACAGTATGGTCAAATTGTTTCTGCACCAAATCAGATGCGGGTCTTTAAAGACACTTGCGACGCACTGCAATGCCGATAACACTGTGACCAAACGTTTAATCAC
Source organism: Corbicula japonica (assembly GCA_038501625.1). NCBI lineage: Eukaryota > Metazoa > Mollusca > Bivalvia > Venerida > Cyrenidae > Corbicula > Corbicula japonica. The sequence continues at coordinate 560,825 of JAZAYU010000197.1, forward strand.
GTTACATTTTCTGAGACCTCTCTCATAAACTGTTTAGCCTGGTCCGTCCATATTGATGGAACGATCAACACCGAAGTGAACGTCGGACCGTGAAATTTCACCAGTAACCTTTGAACTTATGTTTTTATGCAGATCAACCAACAAGTATTTGATTGCCATTGCGAAAACTTTCATGACTGGCAGGCTTTATTCCAGATCATCATCTATCAAAAAGTTGCGACGGTACGAGCGAAAAGGATCCAATTTATTGCACTTCTCTTGACGACCAACGATAATCCACTGCTATGCAGTGGTTCATCGGCATCGCATTCTTATTAAAGGACTCTATTTTGAGAGACTTTAAAAAAAGGCCTACGCCGCGTCACTAAAGTTGTGCGAGTTAAATACGTCATTGACGTTGACAGATCTAATTTGACGTGCGCCGGATGGCGCTTAGTGTATGATTTAAATTGCTCATAGTTTTATTATTTGATGTTGTATTTTGCTGAAATTTTGTGTGAATATGCTGGACATATTCCGATTAAAGCTTGTGTAATTTAATTTGTGGTATTTTGAATAGTATAAAAACTATAAAAAAAATCTACGTTATTTTGGATCCCTCGTAAATCACTGGCGTGTAACAGCTTCCCTGTACCAAATAGTGGGTACCATGTGGCATTTCGCTAGATGGCGACCAGTTAAGCAACGAAAAGGTGTATGCTATTTTGTTTCCAATTTGTATACATATTGTAAGGTATAGACTTGTATACTTGGATCATATAATAAAAATGATTGTTGGTTGATTAAATGATTGCTTGCTTTGTTGCCGGTTTGTCCGTTTGGCCCTGTAATTGATAAAAATAAATGACCTTATTGGCTATTTCAAAATTGAAGCGAGAGCGACGTCGGATTTCGGCCTTTTTATTCTACAAATGTATAACAACTTAAAGTTTGTTGTTCTTGTAATATGTGATATCCCTTTGAAGCGCCTCTAATTGCCTATCTTGTGGTATTACTATTAAACAGTGTAAATCGTCAAAAGATTATCTTTAAATATACCTGTGACAAATGCGTGAGAAGTTTCATCTTAAATTTTCTAAAGTATGTTCCGTAAGGCCGAATCGGGTATGAGATCCTTCAAAGGTAAAGAAACAAGTAAAAGTGTAAGCTTTTAAACAAAAACATGCAGTGTAGATGTTTTGGTTTTCAGAAAGACAAATTATAAATCAGATCGAGAATGGTTGGGAAGGGGTTGGGCAATACAAGCAACACTTATACTTAGTCTAGCAAAATACAAACAATACATGTTCCTATGTGTATATGTTACATGTTATACCGTTAAACGATGCAGAAAGTGCTTTATCGAAAATAACGACGTCAGACGACATTGAGGCCCATCGTTCTATTGTTGAATAATGTTGTGAGTTCGGAACGACCCCTGTTAAGGACAAGGAAAGATCGCAGACGAATAGGAATCTTTCCAATGAGTTCGAGTTATAAAGTACAGCAGATTGACACATTGAAACCCGATCGAAAAATACTCAAGTAAGCAGAAAAACACTTTCAAGAGATCTGCAGCACATGTTGTACCACCGACACACCAAACCAAAAATTACGTTGGGCCATGGATGTATATCCATAAAGTCAATATGATGAATGAGGTAATGACTGGGAATAAGTTGTATTGCATTTAACATTTCAGTTGTCATCAAACTGATAACATTAACATTTATTTATATTATTTTCCTATTTCTTCTTGATTTTAATGATGAAGGTTCAATTATACTGCTGATTTGTTTCATATACAATTAACGTTACAAATGACTTTTTCCTCTGTATTGTAATATATGTACCTTTCACATCCTAACACATGGCCTTCAAAGTTCGCTCATATAACGTCCATACGTGTATAAGTTCTTAACAGCAGCGAGAAAAGTAATTGTACGAGTAGTTAGCCTGTATTTTATTAAATAATGTTTAATGACTTTGGTATAATTCACTACTCTTTGCTTTCCCGTAATCATTTCATTCTAAAAGATATTATTTTATTCTAGTTTGTAGTAACAGCATGCCTGGAAATCGTTTACTTTTTTCTTTAGAAAAAACAACTTTCAAATAACTTTGACTATGAAATTCTTCCCTGACCGTTAATGTTACTTAAATATAATTATGTTCTTTACATTATACAAATTTAGTGTTAGGCGATTGTCAACAAAATTTATTTTTTTAACTCATTCACTTACATCTTGAATAAATCGGCAATTGCAATCTCTTTTTGTCATCATAATTCTTGATTTTCAGTATGTACATGACAATTGCCAAGCAGAGAAACCAACAGATTTATTTTCCAAAACAAATAACAGTTCATAGCGTTGCGTTGTCATTCCCAACATATTTCATAGGTTACTAATTGCGCTACGGCATTTCAAAAATTATTTTAAACATGATAGTAATTATTTTACTAATACATGTATCTATTACAATATCAATTAATTACATGAAATTAATAGTAGTAATTTGAGCTGTTCATTTAAAAAAAACACTGCAGATAGATTTAAAAATCAATCATTTTAACCATGATTCACTCAGTGGCCTTAAACAAGTTTAAATGATCGGTTTACAAATTATTGTATGTAAAGAACACACAATTCGATCAATCAATGAGAGTCACCTGATTTTCGTAAATCCCGGTTACAAGCCGGAAGTAAATTTGGAACCGATTCAATGCGTTTTGGGGGAAATATATTGGTGTAAAAACGAAAATGGTGTGTATTTTTGTTAATTTCAAAGCGAATTAAATGTATAGATATAGATTCACCCGTTTTAAATTATAGTATTATTCACGATATTGTTTATTTTGTGAATAATCTAAAGTTTCAAAAGAAGAACAATATCGAAGTTGAAATCGAAAGTAAAATAAAGATTGTTACAAGTTATGATTCTCTTATTTATTTACAACAAATTAGTTCGCTTTGAGTTAATGACATTTCTAATTTGTCAGCTCACTGACATATGTCACAAAGCAATAAAACAATCACATCATTTTAGGCATCAAAATCGAATTCCGACTTTGAAAAGTACATCGTTGCGGCTATCGACTTCGGCACAACGTATTCAGGATGGGCGTATTCTTTCTATCACGACTTTAAGACAGAACCAACTAAAGCGGGAGTCAAACAGTGGCACTCAGGCTCAGGGATACTCACTACAGAGAAAACCCCCACGGTTGTTCTGATCAAACCCGACGGTAAAACATTGGAAGCGTTTGGTTATGATGCTGAAAACAGATATAAAGAGTTGATTGATCAAAAGCAACATGTTGGATACTACTACTTCCGACGTTTCAAGATGAAACTATACAAATCATTAACACAGGTATCGTAAATGCGCATAGCTTACTCTTAATCACCTTATCGGGTCACATGGTTGGAGTGAGGCATTGCAAAATCAGTTCTTTCGATTTGTAATAAAGTTAAAACGTTTGCATATAAAATATCGTAAAAGGTAACAGTTCAAACAGATCACACTTTATAGATTTTGGAATTGGCGCGTGATCTTGAATTGAGGTAATGTGATACTTATTTTGAAATTATTCAAATTCGTGTTAAAGTGTATTATTCCTAAGCGTTATGATCTAATTATTCACATTACATATAAACAATTTTCCTAAAAGCTATTTAACATCTTCGACAAATGAGGTTTGAATGTTTTATTTTCAACAAAAGCCTATAATAGTCTCAGTCGTCCTTAATAAATGCGTTTTTCATTTCAGACGATTAATCGAAACTTCATGTTAGAAGACGAACGTGGAAAGACACTTCCGGCGTTAGATGTGTTTACAATGGCGATCAAGTACTTAGTGGACGATCTGCTGGATGTTGTCAACAAGAGATTAATCGGAGACATAAACAAGTCAGAGATTAACTTTGTGTTGACCGTTCCTGCAATTTGGACAGACCATGCGAAGCGTTTCATGCGAGAAGCCGCAGAAAAGGTTTCTTCCAAAATAACATGAAAGATAAATAAAGTGATGGACGGAGACTTATAAACTTTTAATATATAAATTCAAAACTCGTATCTATTTATTGCAGTTGCATTTGCATAAGTCGGCCCCTTTTAAAAAAGGGGAAATATGCATATCAGGAATAGCCACATTCAGAAAAAAAACAGCCTCCCCACACAGCCAAGAAGACGAGAGAGGGAGAGAGCATGGTTAATAAAATGATCAGCCTCAAAAAAGACACCACCAACAATTAACAAAATTGAGAACCCGAGGGGTTACCGCCTTGGAACGGTCAGTGGCAAATCAAATTGCCACTGGGGGTTAAAACCAGGTTCTAGGGTGCACCAACCTCACACTTGCTCCAACAGCTTCTCGTATCACAAAACAAGTACAAGTTGTCTTGGTGAAATAACTCCAACCCACCCATTGGCTCAACAATGTTGCATGCAAAAGCACACAAACATATAAAACATAAGAAGCTAATAGCATTGCAAAGCCAAAGGGCGGGTACTCAATGATCTTACCGAGACCAGAGCTCCTGGAGTAAAATCAGCAAGAACACGATGACAGGGATAAAAGAAACAGATTTTAGGTTATTTTAAGAAAAGATTTCCCCATAACCCTTCTTAAACTTCTAAACCCCTGCCATCGTCGTGCAACCAAAGAGGTAAGCATAATGATCAACTGTAGATTGGTTAATCAACAGGCCTGCAGAGCACTGTAAAATATCATGTTGGTAACCTTTCTATTTAATTTACAGATGGTTTTTACGAATAACCGGGTGATTGAAGGTTTACAAAATACTAAATTCAGGGTTTAAAAGGCGAAACTACATGTCGAGGACTTTAGACCATCATTTGTGTTATATAAATACATGGTTATTATTTTCAGTTTTCAATTGTTCTTCTGAAATATTTTTGTTAACTTCACTTCTGACCTCAAGATTATCAAAATGAGATTGGAAACCAGTCTCAAATCACAAGGCTGGTCGCCATTTGAGCCAATCAGATGCTTGAGATTTCAGGTTGTTCTCCATTTCTTAGTTTTATAACATTGGGCACTGATATTAAATTCGTGCGAATTCATTATTACATTACATTTTGTAAATAGAATAACTCTTACTTAAATTTAAGTAAACAAGAATACTAACAAATAAACATCTATATCTTAATCTTCAGGCTGGAATCGATCGACACAAACTGAGTATCGCACTTGAGCCCGAAGCAGCATCCGCCTATTGCCGACACTTGCCAATGGACAAAACCAAGACAAGAACAGATGAAGATATACATTCCCTGCCACCTGGAACAAAGTACATGATTCTAGACGCTGGAGGTATAAATTATATTATTCGCTACCAGTTAAACTAGCTTAATATGGATTTTTCATTACTGTTTATAAAAGCTCATTTTAAAATATCTGTTGAGCGATAGCCTCACGATCAGACGATCAGAAAAAGGTAGATGTTGGAACGACAAAACTTTGCTCACAATGTTCCCAACAAAAGATAAAACGCTTTATGCAAATGTGATTACAACAGATTAAACCTTGGTTCATGTATACTATCTGAAATCAGTAAAAATGTTGGGAGGAAAATATACACATTTACATTTAATTAAGTATGGGTTATTGTTAAAGTACGTCTATACTAAGGCGGTAAACATTGTTTTCGTTTATTGTTTAAGGTGTCTTATTTGAACATGATCATTTTATAAAACTCTGCTTTTCTTTCCAACCTGTTTTTTTTTGCTGTGTGTGTGTAGGTGGAGGGGAGGAATGCTTTCCGAATGTGGATATTTATAAGACGGATCTTTCACTTTGTTTAAATCGTTGTAAGTATAAGTAGGTTCGGCGTTCGTCGATTTACTCATTAATGCCCGTCTTTATTTTTATCAGGTGGAACAATTGACATAACAGTACATGAAGTAACCGACAACCAACGTGTAAAAGAAATTGTAGCAGCCAGTGGGGGTGGTTGGGGAGGAACACTTTTAGACGATTCATTTGAAGCCCTCATTCAAGAAATAGTTGGCAAAGAGGCATATCAAGTATTCAAAAAAGAAGAGATTGAAGACTGTCTTGAACTAATGAGGGAGTTTGAAGTGAAGAAAAAAACCGTTTGTCCTGAAAAGGATGGGCGAGTTATGATGAAGTTACCTGTATCGCTTTGTGATATTTCAGAACAGAAAAATGGCTGTCCCTTAAAACAATACATGGCGCATTGTTTTAAGTATGCGACTGACGTAGAATTTGAACGTGACAAAATCAAATTCAAAGCAAGCATTTTCAAACGTTTGTTTGAACAATCATGCGAAAAAGTGGTCGATCATCTAAAGAGTATCTGTCAAAACCCAGAGTTGGGAGATTTAAATCTAATGTTGATGGTAGGAGGATATTCCGAGTCACCAATGCTCCAAGACGCGGTAAGGAAAGCTTTCCCAACGCTTAGAATAGTTATACCGTCAGAAGCCTCAACTGTTATTCTAAGAGGAGCGCTGATATGCGGACATTGCCCCGAGTTTATCAGTCATCGTGTGCTGAAGTACACGTATGGTTTTGAAGTTAAAGTACCTTTTATTAAAGGCAAACACCCCGAGAACCGGAAAATAAAGAACGACCTCGGCTATCAGTGCGACAATGTTTTTGATAAACATGTTGAAAAAGGTCAGATTGTGAAAGTGGGGGAAGCACAGATTGAAAGACAGTACTTTCCAGGTTTTAACAATGCATGTTGTATCATGTCGAACATATACGCGTCTGAACTGCAAAACCCCGAGTTTGTTGATGTTGACTGTACAAAAATTGGTTACTATATTATTGATGTTGCAGAAGGAAATCTTGATACCGGTGTAAAAGTTTGTTTAACGTTTAGTGGATCTGAAATTGAAGTTGCAGTATTAGTTGTTAAGACTGGAGAAAAGAAAACAATCTCGGTAAATTTTCTAGGTTAATGAACACCGTATTTGTCAATAGATTTTACATAATAATTTATTACAAATAAGCACAATATTTTTGAGTCATGTATAGAAATTGATTATTTCAATCAAATAATAAAAATATGATTAATATGAAGTAGGCGGAAAAAATATTGTCTTTACAAATGTAACACAATGATCAAACATCTGAATAATATGTAAAATAAAATTATGTGTAAAAATAGAATTACGTCTGCATTTTTAAACAAACTGATAACGTAATGATGTTAGTAACTTGGCTGCACTTAGGCTAACATTGAAATAAATATAAATGTGCCATTGTCATATGCTTAGTTTCAAATTATTACAGTCAATAATATTGTATTTTTTGTGTTTGGATTATAAGGAGAAAATAATTAATGTAGAAGTTTGTGTTTGGATTATACAAGATACAAAATTATATTGTGCTTCATTAAATAAATCTAGTTCATTAATAAGTGCAATCTAGATAGGTTTCTACGTAGGGTATCCAGTTGACTAAACGATCCTATCAGAAAAGTCATTTTTTTATGATTTCATTTGTATATAACGTTTTTATTCATGACCCATAACTTTCTGTTTGATTAAGTTGAATAGGAGTAAACAATGCTCCATACTCTAAAACGTAAAGTACTTGTAACAATATTCGAACAACTATGTTTAGTTTTCGGTCACTACCCAATGACACTTATTTGGAAATAATTTCAGGATTAAACTGATATAAAAGTTTGCACGTCCAGTTATTAAACATTTGGGTTGTTTTCAGAGTGTGCCCGAAGCCTTCATGTACACCCAACAATCCAAATGTTTTCATACCCAGATGGACAAGACAATTAAATATTAACCATAATACCATATTTTCGTCACATTTCTTAATGTTTATTTTATATATATTATCGTGTTACATTAATCCTAACTGAGCTTTATCTTATACGAAGCTTTTAGACACGTTATAAAATTAAATATATATATAAATTTGCAGCTGAAGATTAGCAGATTGAAGTTTCTTAAGATTTAATTGATTTTCATCCCGAAACCTATTTCGTTTTAATTCAACAATATATCATATCATCATCTCATTTGAACGTCAACCCTTTTGAAGAAGAAACCAAACGCCAAAAATGTAATGTTTTAGTGGAAATTCAACTCTGAATCCTATTCAACTGAATTTCATATATGTGTCTAATTGGTTGTTAAGAAGTGACTTAAAATAAGTACATCTGCAACATCTATCAGGAAGTCTTTGTTCTCTTTTCGTTCTTGATTTGTGAGATCCTCTGGCATATCAAAGTTTTCATCAACAAGCTATTTATCTCTTTCTCCCTTTACTTGTTGTGACCAGTGGAATTGATGTCATTTGAGAAACAGTGACTTTACTAAGCGAGAAATCTGAACCAAAGTTTCACAGAATGTATACTTATAAGATATTTGCCTTTAGAAAATAATTTGTGTCGCTGTTTATTTAACAGTAAAAGCAATATTTAAAGATATCTAAGGTGACCAATTAGAAGTGCTGATCCAATATGTGTAGAATGTTATTGTTATTTCATGCCTATTACATGTACCTTAATTTTTCATTCAATTTCATTAAAATACTTCAGCAAATGAAACAAAACACATTACGAGTAATGGCATATCAATATTATGAACGTTTAAGCTCGCTTTAAGCTTTCAAGTAGTTTCTTGTGAAAAATCTTTAACCACATGATGGCGAAAAAGTCTAATATCTAAAATCAATGCCATTTGTGCAGTGTGGCGGCCGTAAAAAGTCTCCCCGTGCATATAGTCAGAACTGTTATCAGTAAAATAATGTTACCGATGTGATGATAAGGCATATCAGTTCTATCTGATCAATATTTTATTCTCTTTTTTTGTGAGGGGGGGGGGGAGATGTTGTCCCGGCAAGCTCAGTCGGTAACGGTGACGGAATTGCATGACTAGGCGCTGTCCCCATGATGGTGCGGGTTCGCTCCCTGGTAGAGGCAATAGCATAATAAATTGTAGTTGGTATGCACAGTTATTTATGCTAAATAAAAGCATAGCGTGCATTTACATCGCCATACGGGCTGGAACATTTAACACAGTGTATATGCGTACAGTAACACAAAACGGATGTTGCTGAATTGCACGCCGACGATCAGTTAGTCGGTAACATAAAAACAAGTGACCTAGGTTCTAATTTTAGTTTAAACAAGAAAGTTAAATGCAAAATTGAGCAAAAATGGTTCTTGGATGACGAGATCGTTTATCCACTGTCTTTAAGTGATAATATTTCCTCGAATGGCTGTCATCAATACAACTTTCGTTCGGGTACTTGTTCTATTAAACCAAATGTTTAAATTAATTTTGGCCTGGTAGGATGGTAGAAAAAAAAAGATAAAAATTCGTAAATGTGAAGTTAATTTATTATGACATGTTTGAGTATCTTAGATGTTTAAATGATTAAATGTTGATGACCAGGACATCCTGTTCTATCATATGATGACGTCACTAAATGCGAACTAGTAAAAAGAGCAAACAAGTGTATATTCAGATTTCGAATACTAATTTTGTATTGATCTCTAGTTGAACCCCAATTTTGTGTTTACCAAAATATGTTTTATTTTTAATTGGGTTCAGACTTTAAACTTTTAACATTTCTGATACAAAACCTCATGAATGTGGCCATTTACCCCATTATGCCATAACGGTCTAGCTGACATGGTTGTTACTTACAAATCTAAAGAGCAAACCAACAAGAACGACAAAAATCAACAGCAACGAAACAACAATAGTTAAAAAATAAACAATCCATCGAAAAGGAGAATATTGAAGAAATAATATTAATAATGCTAATAACCTTGTCTTCTAGTGATGTAACCAAATCCAATAAAACACGCTAACATAAAGATGTCTGTAATATCGCCCTCGATGCTTTAAAAAGGTGCTTATAATATGGCTGAGGAAGAAAAATCGCGGTACCTTTTAAAAGTGCGTTTTAAATTTTCGATGACAAGTTCTAAATATGTGGAATGAGCATATCAGCACGGCACTGGCAAAAAAAAGCATCTCAGTTCGGGGTAGAGTATAAAATAGTTACGTATTTGATATATTGTGTCTGTATTTAAACCACTCGCTCGGATCTCGCTTCGTTGATTCTACGTTAAAGCTTGCCGGAGTAAGCCGAGTTGGTACGATTACAAAATGTACATGTAAAGGTATTTGTGTACTTCCTATTTGAGGCATTATCGGAAAATCCAATATTCGCATTCGAAGTCCATTCTTCAAGGTGACTGATAACAGACCATAGTACGTAATGGTACGTACAATATCTTTCTCTGGCTTATTTTAATACAAACGTGCGTTTTCATACCTGCAACTAGTTTATAGTCTATGTTAAATCATGGTTTAACCATTGAATTTTAGCTTCATCTTAAATTGAAATCGAAACTAGCTTCACCCTTTAATTGAAATCGAAACTAGCGTCGCCCTAAAATCAGCATTTTCGTGACATTGAGTACCTTTTAATGAAAATTTATATTGAAATTGTTGGTCACTTTAATGCGATTGTTTATGTCATTAAAATGAACTAAGGAAATGGAAGATATTTGCCTATTTATGTCTTTAACGGAATTTCAATGTGGGTACACCAAAAACCATATTATTGTGATCATAAATAAGATATTTAAATTAATATAAGCATTTATATTTTGATTTAAGTACATTTTAAGCAGAAGTTCATCTTCGTTTTTTTCAAAGTAAGCAAATAAAGTTTTTTTTTATTATATTTTTCAGTAAAACAGGTACATTTACAGCAAATTTGGGTTTCTTGCATAATAACTGGAAAAATCGAAATTCCTAATTGGTAATTAAATCATAAAAAAAATCTAAAAATGACATCATTTAATATACAAATACAGTTCATTATTCGATATCCGACTAAGTCTCTGACGAACATTTTTGAAAATGTTTAGCTGAATCAATGTTTGAAAGACAGGGAAACGATGTAAGTATTCGGTTACCCCTAAATACATTAGTAAAAACGAAACGAAATAACAATCCAAAATTTAATTGTAATAAAAGTTTTCTTTGTTCTAGTATTTGTATCAATCTTCTTACTCAGAGGACGATTTCACATGATACCATTGTTAAAGATGAGCATTCATTTGAACTATTGAAGCCATATGAATTTGTTTTCAAACTTAAATCTCATCAGATTTCAAATAATTCTATTTGCGCGATGGTATTAAAAAATGATGTATTAATTCATCCCTTGTCATTTTCAAACGAACTTTTTTAAAAATCAAGAACGCTGTTATCACTCAAATCACATAAACAGCAACAACAACAACGTAGGTGACGTAGCTTCACATATAGCGCGTTAACGTTTCATATATTAATATTATATAAGTTTTAACTTAGCGTTATTCTGAATAAGCCCATTGTTCTCAGTGATTTGCACAATAAGTAATAAATTCCATACATGCAGGTCTCGTGCAATTGGAATAATTATTCGTTTTTCAGACATCGGATTCAACATCTGACAAGCTTCTCATAGCATCAATCGACTTTGGCACTACGTATTCAGGATGGGCATACTCTTTCAAAAATGACTTCAATATCAAGCCAACTAACGGATACGTCAAACTCTGGCACTCAGGGTCAGGAACGCTTTCCACAGAGAAAACCCCAACTGTTATTCTTGTTAAACCTGACGGAAAAACACTGGAGGCGTTTGGATACGAGGCCGAAAACATATATAAAGAGTTAATTGATGCTGAAGAACACACAGACTACTACTATTTCAGAAAGTTTAAGATGAAACTGCATAAACAGTTATCAGAGGTAAGCGGTGGATATTCTTATTGCAAATGTAAACCGTCATCTTGTTATAACTGGTCGCCATTGACTTGAACTCTTAAGTCAAATTTTCAATATTTTGTTCATATTTTTACTTTCAGAAAGTTGATCGCAACTTTTTGTTAGAGGATGAAACAGGGAAGACTTTGCCAGCGTTGGAAATATTCACAATGGCAATCAAGTTCTTAGTGGATGATATTCACAAAGTCATCCAATTAAGAATTAACGGGATATTAGAGAGGTCAGATGTACTTTGGGTGTTGACTGTGCCTGCAATCTGGACTGACCAAGCGAAACAGTTTATGAGGGAAGCCGCAGAAAAGGTGAAAATATAAATAGTTGTGTATGTGTAGCTTGTTAACGTTTGTTGTATTACATTAAGGTTGTTACAAATAAACATTCAAAGAGAATTAAACGTGAAAACTACAACCATGCATTACATGCACGTCAATGATTTTGACACAGTTGTCTCAATATCGTTAACAAAAAGCTTAAACAATACTCATGGTAAACTGCATTTCAATTTATGTTTATGCCTTTTAAAACTGGAGGTTTCAAAATGCGACATTGTACATGTAATTAATTGCTCTTAGGAAATGCCTTTCTCTTTCGATATTTAATTTAGAAGTATCTTTTTTGCGATTCTCAGTATCAAAGTGTTTTATTTCTTTAAAAAGTGATCTAATATAATTAATATGGTTTTGAATTTTAAAATTAGGGACACTGGGAAAATAGCTTGAACATTATTTTAAGCATTTGATATAATGGGAATAACGTGTCGAAGTTCCTAAAATAATGTAGGTTTGTCATATTCACGGTATGTACCCAGATAATGAGAATCGCGGATAATGATAGATTGTGAGAATAATGATAAATAGTATATTCCTTAACAAACATCTTTTTTCTGAGGCACCTGAAGCAAATCGGAAAATGGGGATTCGCCTAGAAAAAGTGAATGGATAATGTAAATTCTCGACTGGATAATGGTATAGTTTCCCTTATTTCAACCTTAATACTATTTATTCTATTCTGTTTTTGCATGTTCCATCTCTTTCCGCAAACTGCTATCTTTATGAAACAACACCACCAGCTCTAGTGACAAGATAAATGACCCATTTATCTTAATGATCTCCCGAAAAAGCATAATTTCTTTCTGTCCCGAAGGCATCAACTAAGAACTAACCCAAAGCCTCTTAATACCCGGGTTAAGCGAATCTGTATTTTTGGTGATAAATACATGAGTTAATTACTATAACTTTTATGGTCTAAGATGCGTATTCACGTAATGGGAGCAAACCGTTATACATAAGAACGCTTTTTGAGAGTGGCGTCCTTTGCCAATTGGGTAGTTACTGTTAAAAAACTGTATCAATTAAGTAGCACGATTTAGTTGTGGATTATATTATTTGTGCCATAATGCAAAACTTAGGCCTATAATTGACTGAAAAAGAGCAAATTTCGCAGAAATTTTAGTCTAATAAGTATATGTCATGATCTGGTGTGAGAAAAATTTATTTGAGTAACGCTTAACAAGTTTGGATTTAAATGAAAATTTTCTCCTACCCGGTTATTTGAATATTGTGTTAGAAGATACTACACATCAAAGTGCTGTTTAAATATTAATGCATCGTCAGAGTTAGCTAGTAGATAAAACAGCCAATAAATAGTAAATTTTATGCATGCATAAATTGTCTGTTTGTCTGTGTTTATGTTAAAATAGCACCGAGCAGGAAAATGATTTGGCTAGTGTTGGTGGTTACAAAAGCAACGCCCGAGATAAAAACCACATTACCTGTTAGAGTCTAAAAGATCTATTCATGAAAATGAAGATAAATAATATATATTTTAGAAATTAAATCGCGAGATACTGAGATATTCTATTGGGGACATCGTTGTTTCTCCTTTCGACCTCTTGAGCGAGATCACGAATGAACGATGCTAGATCGCTTTGGCGATGCGTGGTCGCGAAAATACGATTCGAGGTCGCGAAAGTACGAGGACGCGATGATAATATCATAGCGTGTTTTCGTGGTCTTGACGGCCTAAGGGCTAGACATCAAAAACGTGAAAAAGCAGGCGAGAACGCGATACATCGATGCTTAGTCGCGAAAGTAAGCTGCCAAGACCCGGTTTAAAAAACGCGTTCTCGCATCGTACTTTCGCGACCGCGCATCGTGTTTCCGCGATCTCGCATCGTTGTTTCGTGTTCTCGCCGAAGATGTCGACAGCGACAGTGCTAAACAACGATGGCCTCAACGGAACACCGTACAATACGATTTGTCATTGTAACGTTGTTATTTGATTTTAAAGCTACTACCAAAAACGCCATAAATACTATGAAAAGATGCATATGTTTTGTAATGATCACAGTGGATAGAAAAAAAGGACTATAAACAAGAATTATTAAAATAAAATAATTTTATCTGAACATTTCAATTAGGAGAAACACTAAAACTCCACCATTATCCATTTCATGAATATTTGAATTTCCCATTATCAACCGAGCGAATCCCCATTATCCAATTTGCTCCAGGTGCCTCAGAAAAAAAGATGTTTGTTAAGGAATATACTCATAAAACGGGCTAAAGCTGTGTGGCATATTGATTGTCGATGTTTGGGCTTTGATAACAGCAGTGTCGCTTACAAAAAACATGTTTAAATTTATTTTAAATTGGCATAATAGATAAGTATTAGATCACAATAACATGAAATTCATTCAATAACTAACCTCTCCATGGTGTTTCCTTCGACCTGGCGATCTATCATAATAATAATGATTATTCTCACAATCAATCATTATCCGCGATTCTCATTATCTGGGTACATACCGTGATATTTATGATTTGTGTGAACGGTACTTAAAAATTAATATGTTAAAGTTAATGAATAGAAAAACAATTAAACAAAGAAATACACACTAGTGAACGTTTTAGGTTACAAATGAGACGCACGATAAACGATATACGGACGCACGATACACGATCGACCGACGAACCATACGCGATAGTCGGACGCACTATACACTGTAGACGCACGATACACGATACCGCCGATTCATATAATCGAGATTTCTAAAAATTTGAAAACGCTATCAAAATATAAGATAAATGTAATGATATAAATTTGCATATGCAAGCAACTTATTCACGTTGCACGATAAAATTAAAAGACGCACGATGCACGATACACGATATACTCACGCACGATGCACGTTAGACGGACGCACGATACGCGTTAGACGTACGCACGATTCACGGTAGACGGACGCACGATAGACGCAAATTTTGTAGCATTAAACGTTCACAGTATTGTAAATGGCCGCTAAATTCTTTTTCCAGGCGGGCATAGCAAAATATAACCTGAACATTGTGCTTGAACCGGAGGCAGCTTCTGTATACTGCAGGCATCTAACAATTGACCTGACGGTAGGAAAACAAGACGTTTCGATTTCTACTTTACCGGCTGGCACGAAGTACATGGTGCTGGATGCAGGGGGTAAGGCTTATCAGTCAATTATAATTTAGCAGGCAAGCAGGTAGGCAGACTGGCAGGCATTCTCTTAGCCGGGTACAATACGTAATTGACAATTTGAGAGTTTTCCAATTTTGTACTTTCTACTTATAGTTTCGTCAAGATCGTTAGATATATCGATCTGTAATTCATCCTTTTCTCAGATTCCATAAATTTATAATAGTATTTTACAATTAAGTTTTAATTTTATTTCCGAAAGGTGGAACTATAGACATAACGGTCCACGAAGTGAATGCGAAATTAGGAATCAAAGAGGTCTCATCTGCTAGTGGCGGCGGCTGGGGAGGCACTCTCATAGACGAAGAATTTGAAAATCTCTTGAGAGATATCGTAAGTGACGAAGCGTACCAAACCTTTAAGCTCGAGGAAATCGAAGATTGGTTGGAGATGATGCGAGATTTTGAAGTGAAGAAGAAGACAGTGCGCCCAGACAAAGATGGACGAATAATGATGAGATTCCCTGCATCGCTAAGAAGAATCTCTGAAAAGTATGGTAGAGATGTTGAAATGTTTCTACGTGAATCTTCAAAATACTCAACAAATATCGAGTTTGTATCTGACAAAATTAAGTTTCAAGCAAAAATGTTTAAAGCGTCGTTCACGAACTCGTGCTCGAAAACAATCGAACACATTAAAACTATTCTACAAGACGAAAAATTGGAAAATCTGAATGTCATTTTGATGGTAGGCGGGTACTCCGAGTCACCAATGCTACAGGAGGCTGCAATAAAATCATTTCCTAACATGAAAGTAATCATACCAAACGAAGCATCAACTGCAATTCTCAAAGGAGCATTGATATGTGGTCACCGTCGCGAGTTTATTACTGAACGGGTTTTAAAATATACTTACGGCGTTGACACTACAGTAAATTTTCTTGAAGGAAAACATCTTGAATACAGACGTCTGAAAACGGATCGAGGTGACCTGTGTAACAACGTTTTTCATAAGCATGTCGAAAAAGGTCAGGTTGTCAAAGTCGGAGAAGTTCAAATTAAAAAACCTTATGTTCCCACTTTTCTAATGCAAACTAAACTCTACTTTGATATATATGCTTCTGAAATGCTGAATCCAGAATTTGTAGATGAAGGCTGTTCATTGTCGATTGATATTGAACCCGGAAATCTTCAGAGTATTGTCGAAGTTTCGTTTACATTTAGTGGTACTGAAATCAAAGTTGAAGCTCTGTCGCAAAATACTGGTCTAAAAAGGAGCGTTGAAATCAACTTTCTTGGCTAACTTTTAAGGTTCTTGAAGTTTTCTGTACACCGCGTGTTCGGCAAAAATCGTATTTAATATTCAGCAAAACGTATCCACTTTCCTACCTGTAATTTTGTAACATTAAAAAAAGAAAAATTAATATTGTTTCTTGGAACAAATTTGCATCTCTGTAATCATCGCAACGAAATAAAATGTTCTTGAAAATCGGCAGTCATATATTTGCATCTCTGTAATTATTGCAAAGAAATTAAATGTTCTTGAAAATCTGCAGTCACAACATTGTCATCGTTCACTTTCTTATAATAGCGTTTTCAGGAAGAAGTCAGTAATTCCAAAAAAATGCTCACAATTTATTATTAAATTATTTTTATCTTATGGTTAATAAAATCACAAAACAATCATTAATAAAACAACTAGTCCTCCATAAACAACACTAAAAACTCCAACCATTTCTAATTACCTCCCCTTTAAATGGTAAAGGTAGTGTGTTTGAATCCTTAAAAGAAGGATTTAAAAGAACCTAGAAGCTCGATTTGTTTCTTTAATCCCTGTCATCGAGTGCTTGCTGATTTTACTCCAGGTGCTCTGGTCTCGGTAAGATCATTCAGTACCCGCCCTTTGGCTTTCCAATGATATTAAATTCTTATGTTTATATGTTTGTGTGCTTTTGCATGCAACCTTGTTTAGCTGGTGGATGGGTTGGAGTTATTTCACCAAGACAATTTGTACTTGTTTTGTAATACGAGAACCTGTTGGGGCAAGTGTGAGGTTGGTTTAAACCCCCAGTGGCATTTTGTTTTGCCACTGACCGTTCCAAGGCGGTAACCCCTCTGGTTCTCACTTTCGTTATTTGTTTGTGGCGTCCATTTTGAAACTGATTATTGTAATACCATGCTCTCTTTTCCTCTCTACTTTTTGGCTGTTTGGGTAGGCTGTGTATGCTGGATGTGGCCATTCCTGATATGCATATTTCATTTTTTATCAATTTTTATTCGATAGACAGTTGCTAAGGTCTTTTTGTGGAAAATTATGTTCATGATCAATTAAACTTAAAAACAACAAAGATTAAATAATACAATACCATTCAAAGCGTTCCTTATTAAATGATAATATAAGCCTAAACGGTGAACACTTTTATCTTTGTTTCGTATATATTTTGCATTTAAAAAGAAAAGTTAAAAGAAATTTAGTTCTTCTTAACTTCTAATGTCAAAAATATTCATTCAGAAAAGATACATTTCTTTGCCGATACAAAGTTTGACTTCTTTTTGTTCTATGTTGTTCCGTTTAAGTAAGATAAGGGAGGATGACATCAAATAGTATATATAACGTCCGTCTATTTTTGTTAATCATGCATTCCTTCTGGTAAGAACGGAAAGATCCGTTATTGGAGATATCGCATGAACCATTTTTTTTACCATGATCAATTTCAAGTTGCTAAACAATTTACATTTACGCATAATTATAGTGTCTTTTTCACCATTAAATAATTATTTATCTCTTTAAAAATTGTTCTTAAAGTACATGAATGCTGATGTTTTTGTACATTTTTATGTGATAAAATTGTTAGGCATTATCAACGAACAATTTGCAGTGCAAAATATATCTGAAATTACACATATTTCACAAACAAATCATATGATGATGTGACATAGATGTTAAAAATGTTGTTGTTATGCCTTTGAAGTTGATTGTATACAGTTTTGATGACGTTATTAATAAATCATATTAAATTGAATGGTTCTGAAACTTCTCGACTGTATATCCACCTGTTAAAAATCTCAGATGATTTCTGCTTGCAGCAAATGTGTCAATAAAATGCAAGCTGTTAAAGAAATGGAAATATTTAGAACCTCGAGTAACCGATTGCCATAGAGCAGCTCGGTAGTTTTTGAAGGGACTCGAACCCGGGAACTCTTGCTTACAGGGCGAATGCTAAACCGATTAAGATACTTCCTACACATCTTTTTCTTAAATAATGACAACATTCGTTCAGCAAAATAATACCACACCAAAAACTCTTAATTCGTCTTCGAATTCAAGAGGGCTATTAAAATAAACAATTGCGTTTGTCGTATGACATAATCGCACTTAGTCCCCGTTCGTTGAATTAATGTCACAGGGTGTGAACAATGCGAATCCAAACGGGATTTGAACCTTGAACAAAATTCTACAACACAAGATTTAAATTGTTGTATATATAAAGAGTGAATTAATATTTCGGCCAGTTTATAGATGGTTGGTTTGAATATCCCAGCCAAAATAGATTTGGATATTGTTCAATCGCCCCTTGGATATATTTCTCGCTTTTTAAATTTTGCCTTTAGCGTTGTCTGTGATATGCAGGATACATATTCTCTGATCCCCTGTCAAATTTCCACTCGGTTTAGTTCCGCCCATTGTTTTCTTGTTAAGGGCAATCCCATTCTTTTATCTGGGGACCATACGCCGCTGAACATGGAATGGTATTAATCTGAAAATACCGCATTGAAGGTTCCATGTTCACCGCCATATACATACCATCGTTTGGGATGGATCAAAATTGTACTGTTTATTGGTGAAAATATCGAGTTGCGCTCAACACGGGGCTAGACGGCGCGGGCAGTAATATGCGTTTCCATTACTGCCCATGAACAGGCTCAATCAAACCGAGCCTGCAATATTTTCATATTTTACTAAAATTGTAATAAATACTCATCTTTTCCTTAATTTGTTTGATGCTTTTATCCCTTTAATTTGATTTAAAAATAGCTTTAATTATTCAAAATGTTTATTGTTGTAATAAAAAATCATGTTGGCACCTTATAAATTTAAAAACACTAGAGCTTCAAAAATAAATCTACATTACGTTAATTCTCTATCAACTTCGTATACAAGAATACAATTACTGAAAAAAAACGTAATTTGATTTCGTGAGATAGATATAAAATTCAATTAAAATGAGCTGTCAAGTTTTCGTTGAAATTTTATTCTGTAGATCATCTGAGGTAAGAAATCATCGGAATTTGATAAAAGATATTGCAGTGTTTTATTTTCAGTTTCTTCTACGTTCGCTAAACAAAATGCTTATTAGATAAGCAGAGTTTCTGTACCATTGCGTTCTGGAGATATCTTTACTAAGTTTCTTTTAAAATTAGTAATTTATTCTAATCGAAAAACTGCTTTATTGTGTGCGCAAACTTAGTTTTACAGTCTACCACATCAAAGAAAAATGCACGTGGTATTATTCAAAATGTTTATTGTTGTAATAAAAAATCATGTTGGCACCTTATAAATTTAACAAGAAAAGTATAACACAATCGTGTTATATGTGGACGACATTCATGCTAATGATGTAATGTCCCTGAGCCAATTTGTGGTTGGATCCATCTGATTGTAGATATGAAGTGAATAGTTGTTTGACCTATGATATGAAATAGAGATCAAGTATAAGTAGTTATATAAGTGGTAAATTTTATTGAATATCACATATGACTGGCAATGATGTGATTATGATATCTTGAAGAATATCAGCATGGGTGAAAATAAAAGAAACACTTTTCGCTAAATGTGACAATAAATGGGTTCAATATGTTTCCTGTTGTTCATTGTCATTTAGTATATTTTATCAAATGTACAAATTAAATGTATTGTTTTTGTTGTTGTTGTAATTGTTTTTCAGATGCAAGGCAGGTATTGTAGCTGCGGACGAGAAGGACATTATTATTAATTGATTAGGGCAAATGGTTCCAAATTTATAGTACCATAATTCACAAGAGAAAATCTATATAGGTGCAGCAAAATTACTATTCTGCCATGCAAAATAAAATGTCTACAGCTAAACGATTGACTTAATTTTCTATACCTAAAGCGGAATGTAAGAGGCTCGAATAGGGCCTGGATTTCCTTCTGTAGGCCCTTTTCCTCCAACAAAATATCAACTGAATTTGCATGTCCACTTTTTTTTTTAAATTTTTTGCTCTGTCAATAATAAAATACAGCCGACCACATGCACTTATCCACTTTTTGAACTTATGTTCATTTGTTTTTGGTTTTGGAAAGGGTATAAAGATACATCTTTCATGCCATCTTTGTCTGTATACCGCGAGTCACCTTTACAAACACCATAGCAACATCGTTGTGTCTTACTTAACTTTTTTTTAGATTTTGGTTTCAGATCCATGCCTCAACACAAGCTAATTTAAAGTAAACTGAATGCAAGTCATACAAAATGTGTACCGCTAGCAAGGTTGCTAAGGTCAATTCTTTTCTGTGAATCTATTTTTAGCATATTGGCTACCTGTGAATCCTTCCTATACAATATTTACATGCAAAGGGAGAGCAATCAAACATAACTTCCGTTATTGAAAGGGATGTTCAAAAAGTTCTTCTACCCCGTCAAAATCACTTAACAATTTCACTTCAAAAACTAAGGTTTCTACCTATAAAAACGTTCATAGCAATACATTTTATTTCTATAACAATAATTTTGAATGCATAAGTAACAAAAATCACGTATTTACCAAAACAACATCTTTTCTGAACCTTTTTTAGTAACCCTCTTATCTCTCTTGGGTCAAACTAGATGTACATATTAAACATCATCTATTAATAGTTAAATAATAAATATAATACATGACCCATAATTCGTCCAGAAAACACTAGAGCTTCAAAAATAAATCTACATTACGTTAATTCTCTATCAACTTCGTTTGCAAAAATAAAATTACTGAAAAAAAATGTAATTTGATTTCGTGAGATAGATATAAAATTCAATTAAAATGAGCTGTCAAGTTTTCGTTGAAATTTTATTCTGTAGATCATCTGAGGTAAGAAATCATCGAAATTTGATAAAAGATATTGCAGTGTTTTATTTTCAGTTTCTTCTACGTTCGCTAAACAAAATGCTTATTAGATAAGCAGAGTTTCTGTACCATTGCGTTCTGGAGATATCTTTACTAAGTTTCTTTCGTAATTTATTCTAATCGAAAAACTGCTTTATTGTGTGCGCAAACTTAGTTTTACATTCTACCACATCAAAGAAAAATGCACGTGGTATTAACGGGCAGAAAAAGTAATCCCATTTGTGAAATGAATTGTATGTTTGAAATTTACACTCAACACAAATAATTAATGGTCACACAAAATCCAATACTTCACAAAAGCTAGAGACAATATATTATATACGCAAAGATATTTAACAATTAATTTACTTCAATTATATTTAAACTTTGATCTGAAAGATTCATGATTTTTTTCAAACACCCGTTATCTGAAAATATGCTTAGTATGAACGCATAATTTTACAGTTGACTATTAATTTTGTAGAGTATTGTCATAATGAGTATATCTATAGAACCACTGTTGTTTTTTTTTAAACAAAGATGTCAAATGGAAATCCTGCTAAATGTAACAAAACATTGCGTATGGATTTAACTTTATGCTTATATAAGTGAAAAAAATATAATGCATTTTTAGTCGAATGATGTTGCAACGTTCATAAGAAAGTAAAAATGTACTTCTAGAAAGAGAAGGATCGATGTTGAAGCGAATATGTACATGTAACTGTAATTTGGCGAAAGATTGAACAAGAGATATCTTTAAAAAAGATAAACGGCGTTGATGGAAAAGATTTTATATATAAGAAAGAAAGAAATAAAGAGCGTGCAAAAATTTCGTCTGGTGATAATACGTCGATTAAAGAAGAATGTCTAACATTAACTGTACATTTATTCAGTTTCAATAAAATACCTCTTGTAGAGTTAGTACTAATGACGAATAAATGTTATTAAAATACAATAAATGAAAATAATAACAACTTGTTACAAGAGCGAAATCTACCAACTTTTACGTAAACTAACTTAAAAAAGTGTCCCTCCCGAGTATTGAACCCGGGGCATCCGCTTGAGAGGCGAGTGTGATAACCACTACACCAAGGCGATTTGAATGTCTGGAATTGAAATTAACAATCATTATCAAAGGAACTAGAAAGGAACCAGTAAGAAACAGAAATATCTGCACTTCTCTGTCGTTTTACACTGTGTATTGTACTCGAGTGTTTACCGGACACCCATGAATATTCCATATAAAATCGTATTTAAGCCATCAATTGACTTAACTGGTTATTTATACCGTAAATATCTTTTTCTCCAATACAATTATCGCTTTTTAAAACGACAATGCCCGAAATATAAGTGCCATGTAAATACTAACACACAATATAAAAATCGTTACGGTAAGCATTAACGAGACCCACTAATAACCAATCAAAATAATCTATTTGATTTTCCCGCTGCATAATAAGTTTTATTAACAATATTTCATTGGTCGAAAAACTAGGTCAAAAGTGAGCTTAGACAGCTAACGCCGAAAAAAAAAACTTTTAAAAAGTATCAACTGTTAACTGACATTACAACATTTAACGTCTTAATTGAGTAACAGAAAGTAGAGCGATTAGAACTGTGTGTGTTTATAATTACCTGTTTTAATTATAATGATTTGTTCACTTAAAAATTCAACTCTTTAAACATTTACAGCTAGTTTAGAGTTTGCAGAATAAAGCTAAGGTTCTACAAAAAAGGAAGAATTTAAACAGAATAAGAAGTACTGCAACAGTATAATAAAGTTATTGTATATCAAAAAGCAACTAAGCAGATTAAGATGTCATACACAACGCATGTCTATACTACATGTACAATATTTAACTGCAGCAAATTAAATGGAAAACATATGCATGTAAATATTATAGAACAGATCATTGGCTACAAGTCTCTGGTGCTTTATTGATGATTAGTAAATGTTCCTGAAAGTAGTTCCATATATTTGAATCTGCTCTTTTCGTTTTCATTTCGGCACCAATTGTTGAACTTCCGTTTTCTTCGTAAATCTTATATTGAGCCGTAATAACCGTCACACCGCTCGCTAAATTACATCCAAAGTAATTGCTGTTTTCATCAATGAAACATCCAGCTAAGATTCTCCTATTATCAGCCATAATGTTCCAGTAGAGAACTCGCAGGATTCTATACAATTTGGATTCCAAGCGCGTTTGTCTATAAACTAGCCATATTAAATCGTAAAGAAAAATATTCATAACTTCAGCCTAAACATCATGCATATCAAGTTTACAATGCCAGACATATATCAAACGTTTTTATAAGGATACTTGAGAGCAACAAATTAATTCTAATAGCTGACACATATTTAGTTTATTAAACTGAAAAAGTTGCTATAAGTCTCTTGTCTGGGTTTTTTTATTGATGATTAATGAGCGTTCCAGAAAAGTAATTCCATATATTCGCATTCGAGCTTCTCAATTTTATATCAGCACCACTTGTTGAACTTAGAACCTTTACATAAATCTTATTCCGTGCCGATATTACCCCCACACCACTCGCTGAACCACATCCATAAATACTTTCACTCTCTTCAACGAAACATCCTGCTAAGATTGTCTTACTGTCAGCAATAATTTCCCAGTAGAGATAATGGCCGTTGATGATGCATAACTGAAGGTTGAACATGTACACTCCACCAGTTGGCGCTGTAAAGATTCCGGTTATGCTGTCATATCCGCTCCCTTCGTTAACCTCTATCGCAGTAAATATCAACGCGGCCCCATCTGATGGTTCAGCGTTGTTAACATCTCGTGCCAGAAAGACGACAATTTCTGCAATCGCATCAGAATGAAACAAATAAAACTGTACCGTTTAAAGACGTTGGATATTTAACGAATGGCTATTTATATTCAGGATTTTTATTTTATCGGAAACAAACTTTTCATAAACTAAATATAATGAATTAAACAAGAAAACCATTTAATAAACGTTAAGAGGTATATTGAAAAAAATAGCAGGTACATGTAATAACGTACTGTTTACTCTAAATGATATTATTTTACCTTTGTTAGTGGTGACAGCTTGCAGACCTACAGCTACATCCGAAATATTGTTTCGTAACAACTTAAGTTCCAGTTTTGCTTCGTCGCAGTATTTTTCCATTTCACCAACTTTCTCCTCCATTTCACTTTCAAGCTCTGACTTTATTTCTTCAACAATTTTCGCCATGTTATTAAGTCTGCTCTCAATCTCTGACTTCATTTTGTCAACAAATATCTCCGGTTTTATCATCTTTTCTAGAGTTTTCTCTTCATAGTGAAATCTCGAGCACTGACATTCTGGTTCCAAACCGACGACCTGCTTCTTAAATATTAACAATAAACCTCCTAATCCACGCAACATGATGTCCTTTTTGCAATGCAAAAGGAGAAAGAATCAACGGCTCTTTTAAATTAAAATCTCCTCTTGATATCACTTGAACTTTAATAGTACCAATGATATACACATGGGGGTCTTCAGAAATACGTTCAGTCTGAAAGAACTAATTGTACACGACGCTAATACTAGCTAAAACCAAACTAGCTACGATACGGAATGAAACTGGAATAAAACCATTAAAATTTAATAATTCATCGTTGAACTCATTAAACACAATTTTGAAAAACGAATATATACATGTACGTGGTTACAGAGAAACAATCAAAAGTGCAATAAAAATACTAACAATTGTAATTTAGCACCTACATCAGCAAATGTACAATTATTACAATTACATGCATACAGGTTAGTAAGTAAGATATTCATAGACGACTTGTCATATTCAGAAATTCACAGTGTAAATACATGTATATAACTTGTTTAAATAGAGTTTATACATTTTATTCGCAAGTTGTTAAGCTTTTGGAAAAAAAAAACAAGTTTGTTATATCATATTCTGAAAAATCGTCTTCTGAAGGCTTACTTTTTCGATAAAAAGGACAAGGCTTCGAAATAAGAAAACTCGTATTCATATTTTAATTAATCAAATTATCTATCTGACCAGTATTTTGCTTTGAAAATCACTATATATTAGTCGCATTATTTAGAAATTTTAATCAATCTCAGTTGCAAAACTATATTTTGTCATGTGGCGGCCGGTCAGTTAATATGGGTGCTGAAGGTCGACGCTTAGCGCTGATCAGAAATGTTTAAGCAATGTAGAAATATGCTGGCGTTGAATTGAATTGTTTGAAAAATTATCGTCAATAATTGGCATAAAATTACGAATAACATTCACCAAATTAGTTTTGTTTTTAGTAATAAAGATAATTATATAATACTTTTGAAGTGGTCCTCTTTTTTGTATTCGTTTCCGACCTTTTTTTTCCTTATCGCTAATTGAAAGCAAAAATATGGCAAACATTTTCTAATGATGGTTTTCAAAGATAGCGAGTAAAGGTTTATTAATCTTTTAGAATTTCTACAAGATATCTGTATGTTTTAACAGTCCATTAGTTTTACTCGGTTTTTTCGTAGATAATTTTAAACAAACTTGAACTTAAATTTCAGTTTGCTGAAACCGAAAATTAAACACGTTTCTTATGTTTTTTGATATCTTATTTTCAGATATATTTCAACTCTGACATCGATAAGCGAAATTAAAGCAAAACGGGCATTTCGAAAATAAATATTATCTTATATTTGACGTTCAAAAAGCAATATAAAAACAAAATGTTTATCATATTAATATAAATCAATGTTGGAGTAACTGAAATTGCAAGTTTGCACTCCGGTTTACACACAGTAACAGACATTTGCATATAGATCAGTAAGGAAACAAATAACAAAAAAACGACAAAGTCATAAAAGATGACACGGGGACAAAACTGACATTACTAATCTGTGGCAATAAAATGTATGCCACTGGTGGATAATTACGTTTTAACACGCACAACCACCTAATAGTATTCTAGCCAATATTTAATAACAAAAATCTTATATTGACTTTAATATGATCCCCAAGCAAATATGGCACATCACTTGAAAAAGTTCCTTCGGTGATATAATTTGACATTTTAGCTGTTACTATATTTAGAAATAAGTTAAAACGTTTTTCTTATACCAAAATGTTTTAAATAATTTGAAAAAAATAATGTTATTTTCACTTCAAAATGCATGACAATTTATGTTGTCTGCTCAACTGCCAAACAATGGAAACAACAAAAAGCAATATGTAACACGTCAAGCAGGAAAAAGAATCAAAAGAATTAATGTATATAAGACTTTAAAGTACAAATAAAAATGTCAAATCAATAGAAACTGTAAAAATAGGAAAAAAGAAATATAATCTTCGTTTTGTGTTTGTGTTTGAACTATTTCAATTAAAGCAGATAATTATACAAATTTAAACTAACTAAGGTGAAACAATGTCTATAAGCTTTTTATGACGGGGAAGCTCCAAAGCGAACAAACATACCAAAATAATACGAGCCTTGTAATAATCATAAAATAGAAGTAACATAAATTATATGAATCTTGATCTTGTTGACTAATTAAAAAAATTATATGAAATTAATTTTGTTTTACATTTTTATGCTAAAAATACCAATTTTTGTTCCCCATACTGCTTATCAAATTCAGATTTATGTGGCTGCGAAATTGCCAAAAGATGTCTGTTTAATGAGGACAAATGATGTTTTAAACATTTCAGAAATTTTACTTATAAATAAGATTATTTCAAATAAAACTGAAAATTTTTGTATATCTCTTTCAACAGGAGAACGTTAAAAATATTCTCTAAGCAGTAGTCTGCTAAACTAAGATCAGCAGTAAATTGAATCACTTTTCTTTAAGTCGAGCGATACCATCATGGTAAAAGAACTCTCTAGAATCTTCAGAAATATCTATACTACTGAGTATCTTAAATTTTGTAAACAGTTTCTCGAAAAACAAATAAATATTTTGGTTTATTTTATTTTTCCCGATTTTTTATAAATTGAGTGATGGTAGAGATAAGATAATATCTCATGCATATGAAATGTAACAAACAACTGTCACAGTTTGTACTACCGGAATTAAACTGATTTTTTTTCATTCTGCATCTATATAAATTAGAGTTTCTCTGCAGCTTACTTCCTTTTTTTTTTCTTGCAAGAGTTCAGATTGTTTTATTTAATATTATCATGGTCGATTCCACGTATGATTCCACGTATGTTAAAAACCTTAGACTTAAATATGTTTTCTGATTTACCTTTTCCATTAACTGTGATTAGTTCACTATGATTTGAAGCCTAATTGAGATTTCTTACACCCAAATTACTGCCAGCGCCACATAGCCCCGGGTTGAGCGCAACTCAATAATAAGACTAATAAACAGTACAATTTTGGTATGCGTATGGCGATGAACATGGAACCTTGAATGTGGTAGTGTCAGATTAATACCATTTCATTTTCACCGGCGTATGGTCCCAGATAAAAGAATGGGTTTGCCCTTAACTAGAAAACGATGGGCGGAAAAAAGAAAACAATTTTGACAGGGGATCATGGAATATAAATCCTGCCATAGACATTGCCAAATGAAAAATTTTAAAAGCAGGAAATATATTCTTGGGTTGACTGAACAATATCAAAACTATATTGGCTGGGATATTGAAACCACCCATCTTTAAACTGGCCGAAATACTTTAACAAAAGTTATTTTAGAATTTCTATTAACATTTTACATATGTATCGTGCTCAACGGCCTTCAAAGGACGAAACTGATAACAGCACTCTGTTTGATTGAATGTACGGGGAGACTTTAAACAGCCGCAACACCGCACAAACATCGCTGCTGTGATATTTAAAAAAAGGAACTTTAAAAGCCGCTGAAACTAAAAACAAGGTTATCGATATAACAAATTAAGAAAAACCTTTTGCAAGTTTTATCGACTATACCCAGCTTTAATTCAAAAATAGAGTAGCAGTTTTAAATTACTTCTGCAACAAGTTATTTCTTAACAAGATTTTATGGAGATTTAATTGATATACTTAATAAGAAAATAACAAAAATCAATGTTATTTTTCCTGGTTATTCGTAAATACCATCTGTAAATTCAAAAACGAAAGGTTACCAACAGGATATTATACAGCGCTCTGCAGGCCTGGTGATTAACCAATCTTCAGTTGATCACTATGCTTACCTCTTGGGTTGTACGACGGTGGCAGGAGTTAAAGATTTATGAAGGTTTATGGGGAAAGCTTTTTTAAGAACATAGAAGCTCGATTTGTTTCTTTTATCCCAGTCACTGTGTTCTAGCTGATTTGACTCCATGTACTCTGGTCTTGGTTAGATCATTGAGCACCAGCCCCTTTGACTTTGCAATTCTATTTGCTTTTTATGTTTTATATGTTTGTGTGCTTTTGCATGCAACATTGCTGAGCTGATGGGTGGGTTGGAGTTATTTCACCAAGACAATTTGTTCTTGTTTGTTGATATGAGAACCTACTTGGGGCAAGTGTGAGGTTCGTGCACACCGGAACCTGGTTTAAACCCCACTGATAATTTGATTTAAAAGTCGGTAACCCCTCGGGTTCTCCTTTTAAATTTAGGACTTGTCTGTTGTCAATGGTTGTCTCATTTTATTAACCATGCTCGCTCTTTGTAGTAAAGCGCTTAATATAGTATTTATTCTTTTAAGTTGAATTATTTAGGGGAGTTGCTAGAAATGAAGTAAAGTATGTCATGGTGTTGATTTTGAATTTATTTTCAGATTCATATCATTCACTTGAGTAGTGTAAAGATATTGGCCAACTTAAAGAAAACTTAAACACAAACTATGCTATTTTAAATTGAGCATAACTTCTTAAAAATCGGAAGTAAAGTTTCTTGTTGAAAATGAAGCAGGACATCTTTAGTTGCTGCTGTAGCACAGTGTTCTTAAAAACTCTTATAGAAAGTTACAGTAACTGGTTTATTTTGTTCTTCCAAGAATGCATGATTGCAAATGCTTTAATACAAAAATTACAATAAAAAAAAAGTACAAAGGAGTTCAAGGGCCCCCAAAAGGAATCCTGTTTTAAAGATGTCATATAACTGTTGTTTTTTTCAGCAGATGTAAACAATATTAGTTATTTATTCAATATATTCCTCAATCAAAATCACGAAACAAACAACGTTCTTATGTTTTCTTTTGTTGTACTAATAATTCTTGAAATGCAGTGAAATTGTCATTTTGGGCGGAGGATATGTATATATCTATAACGATGGTCGCAAAATGAAATCCTCCTTTGAATACCCAGAGCTATAGCAATGACCACTTTATTTCCCTTTTAACAGAGAATGTAATGTAAAGTTGTTTGACAATTATACGCACGAATATTTTATTGTACTAGTATTTAGAATGATTAATCACATGCATGCCTACGTATAAATACAATAAGAAGCGAATATTTGTTTGATATACATGTACAAACATGGTAAAACTTGACTTGTTTAAGGTCTGCAATGTCGTTATATTCTACCTGATGTGATCATCAGGCTCATAATTCTATAAACTTGCCAGATTAAAAGTATTGTCATCACTTCGGTGTATATATCATTAATATGAAAACCAACAAGTCTATATACATGTAAACATACTTGAGTGTAGCGAATAAATTGCAAAAGAACAAACATATTACTTTTATAAAACTGATGGATTAGCTATTTATTTTCTGTTGTTGTTTTCTTATCGATGATTAATGAGCGTTCCAGAAAAGTAATTCCATATATTCGCATCTGAGCTACTCATTTTTATATCTGCACCACTTGATGAACTTCCGACTTTTACAAAAATTTTACTCCGTGCCGAAATAACAGCAACACCGTTCGCTGAACCACATCCACGAACACCTTCACTTTCTTCAACGAAGCATCCAGCTAAGATTTCCTTATTATCAGCCATAATTTTCCAGTAGAAGTATCGACCGTTGGTAAGGCACAATTGCAGGCTAAACATGTATACTCCGCCAATTGGTGCTGTAAAGATTCCGGTTCTGCTGTCATAACCGTTGCCTTCGTTCACCTCTATCGTCGTAAATTTCAACTTGGCCCCATCAGATGGTTCAGCGTCGTTTACATCTCGTGCCAGGAAGGTGACACTTCCTAAAAATGCAGCATAATGAAATCTGTTAAGCAGAACTTATAAAAAAGTGAAATATGCATATCAGGAATTGCCGCATTGAGAAGTTACACCCCCCTTCATACAAGAAGAAGGGAAAAAGAGAGAGCACGTTGTTAAGACAATGAAAATTTATCAATAGAAAATTTTTGTTCAGGGTTTCAATTTTATCAGTAAAAAAATCACCAAGTTTACGAAATGAGATGAATAGCACAGATAGCAGGTTATTACATTTGTTAGCCTTTAATAATATTATTTTCACCTTCACAAGTGGTTATTTACCTCTATTAGTGATGACACCTTGCAGGCTTAGAGCTACATCCGAAATATTGTCACGTAACAACTTAAATTCTAGTTTCGCTTCCTCGCAGTCTTTTTGAATTTTACCGACTTTCTCCTTTTTATTTTCAAGCTCTGACTTGATTTCTTCAACAACTTTCGCCATCTTATTAAGTCTGCTTTCGATCTCTAACTTCATTTTGTCAACAAATATCTCAGTCCTAATAATCTTTTCCAGAGTTTTCTCTTCATAGTGGTATCTCGAGCACTGGCACTCAGATTCCAAACTGACGACCTGCTGTTTAAAATTCAGCGCTAGACATAATAATAAAATCAGCATGATGTTCTTTCCGCAATTCAAATGGAGAATTAATAAACGGTGGTTTACAATGTCCACCTTATAATAAAACTTGAGTTTAAATTGTGTTCGCGATTTGCGTATGGGGTCTTCACAAAGTTTTTATTTTGTACGTTCGGTCTAAGAGAATGCCTGTTACATCAACACTAGCTTAGCTATGCTACTTAAATGAGAATCACTAAAACATATTAATACTAGTATAGCATTAGTAGAGTTTATGAGTGAAATGTAGCACTAGTTCCGTTTCTGGGGACAGAAATCGTATTTTTTTGCAGATTTCGGCAAAATATTTTATCAGCGATACTTTCATTTTCCTCTGTGAATAAGTTTAACTTAAAACAAGACCAGGCCTTATGATTATAAAACTTATTTATGCTCACCTTTTTGAGTTGAGCATGAAACTTTGGCAGCTTCATTTCTGTTTATAAATTAAAGCATTCTAAACTGAAAATATGACATCTCAATAATAACTACAGAACAGATATTATCTAATGTTTGATGTTCATGTTCTTGACATTTTAAGTCTGAGTACAGAACTGAGTTGATCATGAAAACAGCTTTACAGTCACGGGGCCGGAAATTGTTTTTAATATCTGCAATGAAGAAAGTTAAACAATGATGGTAATGAATTGAGTTGTTGAACAATCTAATTAAAAAGAAACTAACATTAAAGTCGCGAATTATATCCTTCAAATATGTTTTAAGCGATTAAGTAATCATAACAGAATACTTTTGAAGCTGTCCTCGTTTTATATTCTCGGCTTATATATTATTTGCCTTATCTCTTATAATAGGTGGTATTGGTGACGAAGATTTATAATGAATTATATTAAGTAATTTATAATGACGTGATTCTCATTCGGATCTTTCCTAATAATATGCCTTTGCACCATGTGTACCTGTGGTATGCTTGTATCAGGGATGCTACTGTTGTATCATTTAATTTCGGAGGGATCAAATTTCGCGCAAATGATATAAGTGACATTCGCGAGGGCTTACCTTCGCGCATTTGTATTCTTCCAATAAGACTACACATTCAGGGTTTGATTTCGCTATGATTTGATTTCGCGCATTTTCCTTAGCTCGAAAAACGCGAAAATTAAACCACCGCGAAATAAAAAGATAGCACAGTATTAAAGAATGAAACGACAATGACTTTTTAAATTGCCCAATTTAGATGCGTGAACATAACTCACGGTTATTTATAGGTTTTGCAGACGAATTAGTGCGTGCAAAGTAATACTATAACTGAAATATTGCTTTATCTTTTCAAAATTTAACATAACGACTCAGCATTTTGTCATACAATATAAGAGACCGACATGGGCGAAAAGACTTGGGTATAATATTTGAAGAACTTCGTACATGTATACGAATTTGTAACAGTTATATATAAATTAATCCATTTTAGCTTAGGGCTTGAACTCGGAATAAGCAAAACTTAAACCTTAGAGCAACATAATAGTAGTGTAATAGTTTTTATTATTTTAGTATTTTAACAGTATATCTGAAATTTTTAACAGCCCAACAGCGGATTATTTTCATTGAAATTCGTTCAAAAAAAAAACAACAACAAAATAGTAAAATGCCTCATTATAAATGTATCCGATATTTTAAGGTTAAAAATAAAGCTCCATTATTTTGTTTTTCATCTCTTAGTAATCAAACAATACTTAAAATTCCTGAATGACATTATTTTACTTACATGAATTATAATTTCACTTTTTTCAGTACACGCGTATAGTTTGTCCTTTATAACTATGAATGTAGCTTTTTTTCTTCATATAGGTTCTATACACTGTATGTGGAATATACTTTTAGACGGAATAAATACATGTACCAGATTTGTGTTCAATTAACTCAAACGTTAATCATGTTAATGAAGAATTTTGAAATTGCGCACCAACAATAGACACACTTAAAAAGACAAAGCTTTTTACACGGTTAAAAGATATGATAACAGTCAATACACATATGTTTATTTAAGGATTAAATCTATATTTGATGGTTTTCATTTGGGTATGGAAAACAGTTCGGGTGTTTAATGTGTGTGAAGCTTGTTTTTACATGTATACTAAAATGAAAACCATCACATATCGATTCTAAATCAATCCTTATATTTACACACATAAATACTCTCATTAATACAGAAATTATTAGAAGAATTCGATATATTACGGCTTTTTAAATGGCTGTTGGAACAGCCACGTCGGCGAAAAAGTGAATAATGGCACGCTTTTTCGCACCAACTCGTGGCAAAACGCGCGTGGTCGACGACGTCATACATCAAATCTCTGTGCGACGTCCAGTAAATTGTGAACTGTACTGTAGCCACGCCTTTTAAAGTAAAACGTCACAATGTTTGCCATAAGAGACTTTGATTCGTTAGATGAATAAGACTTCATCTTAGAGGACGATGTCGAAGTGTAAATATAGTATGATTAAATAAAAAAGACATAACAAACCCCAGGGTGGCTATACCATGTGACTTTTTGGATGTCGTGATCTAAAACTAAAGAAATCTAACAAAAAAACTAATAACAAGCGATATCAATATGTACAAAACAGCCTTTATTCGGGATAGGTCTTTATCGAGGAATCTCGCAAAACACGAATAATGTTAGCCAGTTATTTATTACAAATTTTAAGGTTTATAAGAAAACGGTGATCGTGGCTCAAATCAAGAATTTCAAATTAGAAATAAAGAAAAAATAGTTGAAAGTGATCTAGGCGAAATTAATAAAAGATAAAAATAAAGGGATGAGTATCGAATAAGCGCAGTTGATCTACCAAAGGTTTTGCCGAAGTCTCGCCGCGAGATCAGAGTGGTTTTGGCTCACTTGAAAAGGAGAGTATAACAACCACGCTACGGCTCACCCGATATTGCCCAACTCAAGTTGTAAATTTAAACGTAGACTTAATATGCTATATAAAGAATTGATCTTATTTGATTGCTTTTTATGCATAAAATAACGATGGTCTATCGATAAAAACAAATTACGTAATTAATATTTATTTAATAGGCTTATCTTGGAATTCTTAAGGGACTACCACACTCCTCCCAATCCTGTTCGTCGATAAAAAGAAAATTATCAAAATCTCAATAACGGCAAAATGCCGTTAAATGAAACTTTGCTCAAATGTATGTTATTAATGTACCTTTATTTTGCAGATGGTAAGACATGTTAGAACAGTAAATAAAAATAGCGAGATCTAAAAATCCCTTCAACTTCTATTTACTTAAATTCACAAAAACTAAACAGCACAAAACATCATTCTAAATGCCCACATGAGTAATATGATACTGACAACAATTTATTGTGTCCTAGTGACTAACATATGTAAACTTTACGAGATATTAGTAAAAGTGTGTTTGACCTTCAATTTTCTGGTCGCTTCCTGGTCGCGTAAACGGATGACAATCACTGATTTCTCTTTAAATGGTTGAAAGTTTTTTACAAAGTACACAGCATTTTCTTGTCAGTAACATTGCACTCACGTGGGGATTTAAAATTATGTTTTGTATCGCTTAGTTTTTGTGAATTTATGTAAATAGAATTTCAAGGAATTTTAAGGTCTATCTAGTTTTCTTTACTATTCTAACGTGTCTTACTGTTTGCAAAATCAAGATACATTAGTAACATTCATTTGTGCAAAGTTTCATTGAACGGTATTTTGCCATTATTGAGATTTTGATAATTTCCTTTTTATTGATGAAAGGGATCGGGAGGAGTGTGGCAAGCCCTTAACAGTTATGTTATTTATTTTTACTGTCGAGTGTCAATTTTACACAGACATGCTTGTTAACTTCATAAAAAAGATAACACAAAACTGTTTTTATTAATGTTAACATTATTGTGTTAGTTCCATTTGATTAAATAAAGATGTTCGAAACATTTACTGATATTTACCTATATTTTTGTTTTGTAATTGATACATGTAAGCGAACAAAATCTATTGCATACGAGTAAATACAATGTACCGTTGCTCAGTATGTCTTAGTTAAGCTTAGATATTGAGAATATAAATGTCTTGAATACATTTTTGTTTTGCATTAAAAACTATTGACAACAACTACAATAATGACTTTATAAAATTACCAAATCAAGTTTGCCCGATGATAGATTTCAGCTTCTTTCACTGACAAGCTATTTCTGACAAAAATTTCGTTAAAAACCGGTGTTAGGGACAGAAGGTTATCTGAGTTTCAAGTGTGTTTTTATCGAATAATTCAATACATCAGATCTTCCTGGTTTAATAACCTTTGTTTTGTTCAGCAGTTCCGAGATGTCTAACTGGATTTATTTTATAATAAGTGCAGTGACATCACTATCAATATGAAGTTCGCAATGCAGTGATAATGTAATAAAGCTTTGTATGCTGTTCAATCACCCCAAGTATAATGTACTTCCTGGATCGTATTTTTTACCTTTGTCTCCTCTGTGAATCTTATATTGTCAGACCTCCTGCCAAAAATCATTTCTTTTCTTCTCCGCCAATTGTTTTCTCGTTAAGAGCAAACCCATTCTTTATCTGCTGACCATATGCCGGTGATTAAGGAATTATGTAAATCTGAAAAAACCGCATCGTTGGTTACGCTATATCCAAACCATCATTTGGGATGGATCAAAGTTGTAATGTTCACTCGTGTAAATTTTGAGTTGAGCTGAACCTGGCGCCAGCCGGTATGGGCAAAAATATGCATTTCATTTACTGCCCAAGCACAGGCTAAATCAAACCGAGCCTGCAATATGTTCATTGTTGTCGAGTTCGGTGGCTTTCAAAGTTCCTTTTTTTATCTATTGAAACTTGTGTTGCTTTCGGAAATGATCTCTATGCGCTGGTTTGGTTTCAGTTTGTCGTAACGATTAACCGGTTACTAAGTGCGTGTCGGCGACTGTGTAATAAACTTTCGATCACCGGCGTCATCCACACCCCCTGGCAATTATGCCAGTAATCTCTTCAACTATTGCTTAATTCCTTTTTTTAACGAACCAGACAAGATAAGATAAAACTCTCTATAAATGATTTAGAGAAGAGAAGCAAGAGCTCTGTTCTTGGGCAAAAAAAAACCATCTCCGTGCAGTGGTTATTTCCCCTTACAATAACAATACGAAATAAATAATGTTGTTTATTTCTGGTAGCTATCATACTGAACAAGAAATATAAAAACTGCCATTTTAGGTCATGACATCTTTTAAATCGTGACGATTCGGATGGCGCGATATTGTCGTTGAGAGAAAGGAGAGATATCGACATTGTGATTGATATGCATGCAAATGACCTAGAGTGTTTATTTAAAACGAGGTTTAAATAAGAAAATTAGTTATTTAAATATTGATCTATTATTGAAGCTTAAAATACTTTTTCGATTTAATCGATTTAAATGACGAATTTAGTTATTTCAGTATAAAATGAACACGAATGATGTATTCTATTTATCACAATCATTAAAACACGAGGTTATTTCCATAAATTGTACCTTTTTATCGCCCAGTAGAACGGAGGAGTTCTTTAAAGAAACTGATGGCACACGTAAATCATTTTGTGTCGCCTTTTCTCCAAATTTGTCCATTTCTTAATATTTCTTTATAAAACTTTCAAATTATATTGCTTCTGACAACACGCTCGAGATGATGCCAAATTTTTAAGGTCAAGGCTTTGCACTTTTTTGTACTTAGATTTTGCCATGAAAACTTAACGTTGGCTATAACTTTGCCATTTCTTAATGTTTCTTTATCAAACATTCAAATTATATAATTGCTTATGGTAACGCGCTCGAGATGCCAAATTCTTAAGGTCAAAGTCACATTTGATGGAGTTAAAGCAAAGCACCATTGGGCGATACAACTGTTCAACAAAACACCCATCGAGTTATATAAATGTCGTGTTATTTCATTCCCACGGAAGATATGTGATAAGTATGGGTAATTAATCAGTTGACATTAATTAAATGCGGAGGAGTAATCTTTAACAAACGCAATCAAAATAAGTCTGCAGTATATTCTTACTTGAGGACAGTTTTGCTGGTGGCTGAAGTACCCTTTACATTCATTTCAATATTGTTTAGTATTTCAAGATAAAATGAAAGCGAACTTGCTAACCACATTACGCTTGCTTGTTAAAGGGTATAATTTAAAAGGGGAATGTCTGTTTTTGCCCAATTTAGACGTTATTTCTGCCTAGTATATACATGTAGACTATGAAAAGTTGTACTTATTACTGTTCATTGATATGTCATATGTATGTAGCGATGACAGATGTTTAGAGTTGGATTTATGGATATGACACAGCTGGTATATGTTAAGTGTTGCACGATGAGGTTGGGACAAGTGAAATTTTGGTTTTCCATAGAACGTGATTTTAAGCCCTCTTACGAGCGCTTGTTTCCGTTTTTTTGTTTATGCTTGGTGATATTTTAATTTTAAACATATCGTGTCAATTCGTTGTATTTATCGTATAACTTAAAATTGTTTTCTCAACTCCATTTGTTAAGCAGAAGGGGAAAGTTTTCTACACACGAGAGATTAGTTTTCTTTAAATTTCTCTTACAAAAGAAATCAAAGTTTAACCTGTATAGAAATATCAGTCACTGTCTCAACCCATTTCACAACTGTAATTACATTTCTCATAAATGGCGACCATCTTGAATAAAATCGGAATTTGGTGTTTCCAGAAATGCCTCCTTATCTAAAATCACATCATATGCCATTCATAACACTTTTCCAAAGTTTAATGTTTTAACTACAAAGTGCAGTTACCGTTACCCGCTATACTACAGGCGATCAGGGGTTTCTTATAAATTTTTCTAGGGAAATCTTGTGAAAGAACCTAAAAGCTCGATCTGTTGCTTTTACTTGCGCCAACGTGCAACGTGCTCTTGCTTTTCTGACTCCAAGTGCCCGATTTCATTAGGTCATGGATTGCCCATCTACTTTGCTTGACGGTGCCATCAGTTTCTTGTGTTTTATATGTTTGTGTGTTTATGCATGCAAAATTCTCAAACAGATGCTAATTCACAAAGACAACTTGTACTTGATTGTTCATATAAAGACATGTTTAAGGCAAATGTGAGGTTGGTGTACCCTAGAACCTGGATAAAACCCCCAGTGTCCAATTGTTTTGACACTGACCGTTCCAAGGCGGTAACTCTTTTTTATTTATTGCTTGTGGTGTCCTATTTGAAATGGATCATCATGTTAACCTATGCTCTTCTCTTTTCCTAGCACTTTTTAGTTGTGTGGGAAGGCTGTGCTTTGTATGTGTGGCTATTCCTGAAATGCCTGTTCAAATGTTTTAAGAACGATAAGAATATATCTTTTCCGAAGAGAATTTTAAATTGCGTGATCTTTTGGTTTTAATTTTGAAACCGTAAGTTGGAAATAATGTACAAGAAAACGATCACTTTATTTTAACCCTTCAAATCTTGTGTGGGTTGGTTTTGCTCCCAGAAGTGACGTTCTGCAAGCCAAAATCAATGAATGAAATCCTAAATTAAACCTTAGTTCTATAACTTACAATTACTTGTTAGTGCGCACGGAAAAACGATGAATGTTTTAAACGGATCTCACTTCCTTTTACATTAAAGGGCGACACAAAAGTGGCAAGATAGCGAAAAAATTATAATAGAATAATGGGACGTAATGATGGACGGTAAGTAATTTTAAAATCTGTATCTATTAAATAATTTTTATATAAGAAATACTTAATTCAAAATATTTTTATAGAACAGATATTATTAAAGGAAAATGACTTAAATTTATTTGTAAAATAATAATAAAACTTCCAGCTTATGGAAATCATACAGAGAGTATTGATGCTGAGTATTTACTCGAAGTTAACACATGTCAGGTGTTTAAAAAATGTTATAGACCAAGTGCAAATATCTGAAAATGGAATGCGGACGCAAACGACTAAGATAGTACATAGTACATGTAGAATATTTCCATATTCTTCGAATAATAAGAACTCAACGCTTTTTCACTTGACTGACGACAGTAATGTAACTACAGTAACTACAGAAATACGATTTGAAGCAAAGTGACATTAAACTCCCTGGAGTAAACTTTTTAAAGCATCTTAAACAAAGAAGAGTATTTAATAAAGCAGATACATTAGTGCAAAGCGTGCAGTTTTTCATTTAATTTTACACAGTATTCGGTCAATTGTGAAATCTGTAAGCACAAATAACAAACTGAATATACATGCACCAAAGTTTTCCAAAGTTTTTCTCAAATAAAAACACAAAATTTGGTGTCATCTAAACAGCTAATGAAATTCAATAACCAACATCGCATTGTGACATAACGTTATCAATTCAGTCAAAAAAGTACTTTTGTTGTTAATCATTAACAATTGTTTTATTCAGAAAGTTGTCTTCACAGCAGGGCTAACAAAAACATGGAAGTCTGTATTTAAGCTTTACATCCAGTTTTCATTAGCTTTTCGTAGAGACTCATTACTTTGTCAACCAGCTTGTTATCATTTTTGTCTTCTATGACCA
Source organism: Corbicula japonica (assembly GCA_038501625.1). Classification (NCBI taxonomy): domain Eukaryota; kingdom Metazoa; phylum Mollusca; class Bivalvia; order Venerida; family Cyrenidae; genus Corbicula; species Corbicula japonica. Next base: position 600,428 of record JAZAYU010000197.1, read on the forward strand.
ACGTGGTGCCCATTATTGGGTATCTCATCCTGAAAAAGTGAATGATTCAATACGATCATGATCTTTAAATAAACATTCTGTTGTTTGTTTTCAATTAATATTAATATTTACAAAATTACAATTACCTTTACAAAGTAGTTGGATGTCAATTTACTCTATTCAAGAAGCGCCGCAATTCGACGAAACCAGGTTTTCAACGACCAAGCATCGATGTGACAAGAATTATGAATATAGTATGCCAGTGACACAAAACATAACATTAGAAACTCATTACCTTGACCAACTTTACAGACATTAAGGTAGCAATCCCAAGCTGCTTTTTGATATAAGCTACCCATACACCAAATTTGACATTAATAGGCAGAAGCAAACTCAAGTTATTGAGCGGAAACTGAATTTCTATTTTTAGCAACAGTGACCTTCATCTTGACCACAGGAAACTGAATTTCTATTTTTAGCAGCAGTGACATTCACCTTGACCACAGGAAACTGAATTTCTTTTTTAGCAGCAGTAACTTTCACCTTGACCACATACCCCTGGGTAGCAATCCAAAGCTGTCTCTCGAGATGAGGTACCGGTACCCAAGTCGGCATCAATAGGCCAAAGCAAAAAGTTATTGAATGGAAACTGAATTTCTATTTTTAGCAACAATGACTTTAATATTCATAACCTAGGTAGCAACCCCAAGCTGCCTCATGATACAAGCTACCCGATCACCAAGTTTGGCATCAATAGGCCAAACTCAACTCATGTTATTGAGTGGAAACTAAATTTCTATTTTTAGCCACATTGACATTGACATTTATTACTAACACCCGGGTAGCAATTCCAAGCTGTCTTGTAATAGAAGCTACCCACACACCAAGTTTGGCATCAATAAGCCAAAGAAAACATAGACAGTTGGGTTGCAATCCCAAGCTGCCTCTTCACGCCCGGTAAACATTCGTTCCACAACCAAAAAGAATACATAACAAAATGAGCGAAACCACTTCCGGGATTGAGCGAAAGCGCAAATGTGTTGACAAAAAGTGAGTATGACCAATATGTGTTTTCTTTATAAGACAGAAAGAAGAACTTTTCAAAAATCGGGGAATGTAGTGCCGTGTAAGGATGATGAAGCTTCATGGAAAACACGGTTTCGTATTTAAAACATGATGTAAATTGTTCCAGAACTTTTTTCCCAGTGAACAATGATTCATGTGTCTTTACAAACTTGTCATTTCGACCTAATTTTGTTCCTTGATTGTTTTTAGAAGTTATTTCTATGTTGCTTATTAATCGAATACCTCTCGCTAGTGACTTTTGTACGGATTTGAAACTGTGCAAGGTCACTTTTAACGATAAATATGCTCATTTTTCAAGAAGTGTAGGAGCGAAAGAGTTAGTTGTGGAGCGAAATCATTGGAGGCAGAGCGAAAACATAACTTCATACTCGATGTCATTGCATCTTTTTAACTTGTTTGTTACATGTAACACATTTATCGAGAGTTCCTTGTACAAGCTATCGTTTGGGATTTATCAAAAGAAGAATAGTTTATATGTGTACATAAGTTTTACTCAATATTAGGCTAGGCGGAGTCGGCATAAATAGCCTTACTTAAACCGAGTATGCATTATTTCTACAACTGTTTCATATGTTCATTTTGGCATTTATTTTAAACGAGGTCGTTGCAAAAAGAAACCGTTTTCAATAATAGTTTTAGTTATTTGTGGTCTGTTTTGTTTCTATATGGGAGACTTTAAAGAGCGCAAGAGAAAAGGCTATATCCCCGTCTCTAAGAAGAAGAAAAACAGATTTATTCAACATTTAAACTACCGAAACAGAATAGCAATCTGTTAAAAAGTAAAATGATTATCAAAAGCTTTCGCCATGAATGTTTTTATTTTCGTTACTCAATGATCGATTTTAATACGATGATGATATTAAATTTACTGGCGTAAAATGACGGAAATAGAAATTTGCTGATATTGGTAATACAATATATCCTTATAAGGTAAAGACGAAAGGAATAGCAGTATTTATGAGAATATATTTGGGAAATGCCAAACAATCACTTTAAATACATTCATGCCATGATTGCAAATTGATTTGACCTGTTTCTGTCTGCTTTTGTGTTTGTTGGAAAAGGTTGGCATTGTCGTAATAGTGTGTAGAAAGTTAAGTAATAGGCAATAAAAAAGACCGATACAGAATTCAAATGGAGGGTTCGTATTTTTGAGGGTCTATTATGCAATTGTTAAATAATTACAAAAATGTGTTGATTTGAAGAAACTATTGACTGTCCGCAGACCATAAATTCCTCTTAGTCAATAATATAAAGATTCCAGAACACATATGTTGTAAAAGAATCCAGTTCAAGTTTGATAAACATAATTAGGGGGATTATGTAACTGCTTTATGAGATATTTAAGGTAGGGTTTGACCGTGGGTAATGGTTTGGGATTTTTCTTTTCTGTTTCTTGTCAGCAGTTCTTTACCGATTTCTTACTAGAATTAGTTATTTTAATATCATGAATATTTTAATGAAGTTAAACAATTAAAAAAAAAACAACAGATATATTTCAAAACAGATTCATCCCAATAAGGTACACACAATATGTTGTGTGATAGCAAGTTATTATACAAATTAATACTAATGTTGAGGTCGATATGTAGTTTTGCGGACCTGGGTAGTGTGATATCGAGGTCGATATCACACTACCCAGGTCCGCAAAACTACATATCGACCTCAACATTTAATTTAGTATTTACTTGTTATATCATATACCCTATGAATTTAAAGCATTCTGATGATGATATGATGATGATGATGATGATGATGATGATGATGATAGCAAAGGTAGTTATTAATTCCCGGGGTAGTTATCACTTTTTTCGGACTCGCGAGTACGGAGCTCTCGACCAATCAGAATGCTTTAAATTCATAGGGTATATGATATTAAGACATAAGCATCAAGTACATGTAATTCTCAGATGTTTGAAATCTCAGCGTAAAAATTCCACGATTTTATTCATGAATTGTTACAATATACCCGCAAATACAAATGGGTGTGTTGCTTTCAAATACTTACAATTTTTAAAGCTGTCCCCTAAAGCTCAACGCTACTGGTATTAGGTATTTACATGTATAAGCGTGAAAATAAACATGAGGTCAATATTTGACAATTAATTGACCTGATAATTGAAATAATCACAAAGGTTAGAACAATTTGTTTTCAGAAATGTTTAAAGCTCCTGTGTAGAACAATTTTTTCGCATGTTTTATGGTTTTGCTACACAATTATTACAGTTGTTGTTCGGTATGTTTTGGTATCAAAGTTGTTGTTTTTTTTTTCAAAAGATTATTTAAAGGGCCTGAAAAACGTGTGGAAATTGAGGTAACAACTTCATTTTAAACGATCTGAAAACTGAATTAATTAAATCAATTATGTACGTATTTAGGAACTATTTTATCCAATAATATTTTATTTTTTATTTTTCAATAAAGACAGTTTAAGCTAGTGTTGACAGTGCGATAACTGCAACGAATTGAACATATTCCGTTTCTGGAAAAAATTAAGATATAATGATATATATCCGATAAAATGTCCAATTTTGTTTAATTAAAAAGTTATAGAAATAAAAGAGTTAATATAATTTTGGGGATTAGGTTAGTTTTGGCCGTTTTAGTTTAGAGAAGCGGAAAAGGTGACGGGGATTAGAATATGGGAACGTTTTCCTATCCAGGATGACAGTGCAAAGATCCAATATGACCGTAAAGGAATGTTTAGTTGTGTTTGATTGTACAGGAACTTTATTCACACTAATAGGTAGCAGCATTTTACTTACTCTCTTTCATTTCTATTAATAAATTCGTGACCATCTTTCCCAATTATGTAGTACTGCTTTGTTTCCATCACTTCAACCGCTGTGCAATGCTGTTTCCAGTAGAATGCAATTTTCTCATCAATGGTAAAATGCTTTATTCCTGTAAATTAATTTACATTTATAATAGCCTTCTGTCAATTCTACGTTCGGTGTTTAAACGAGGTTAAGCTCTATCACCTTTATCATTTTCTTTCTCCAATCTTCAGATGGAAATATTAACATCCCGGACTAATTTAAGGCTCTTCGCATTAACATTTCGTCTCGTGAAGACTTATGATAGACAACACAATCTTTATATTTATATGGCATTTGTTTCGATTAGATTTGTTAATTTGTTCTGAGTACATTACGAATGTAATAATGTCATGATGTCATCAAAATGGCGGACATGTTGAACATGAACGTTTTACTTGCACGTAATATTCTATCTAGCATTTTGTTTGTTGTTTACCTGATAACAAACGGTCTTCTCCAACCTAACCCGTTATGCATATGTTATACACTGAACAAAAATAGAAAGTATCCACTTTTAATGCTAATATTCCCATTATGATAGTTTCATTAACAATCAGGACAGCTTTGAATGGTATTTTATTACTTAATCACAATTGTTTTTAAATTTAATTGCTCATTAACATAATTTTCCAGAACAAAACCTGAGCATCTGCTTATTGAATAACAATTGATAAAGGATTTAAAAACGCTACAATTTTAATTTAAATGGAGGTAAATGGTTGGGAGTTCTAGCGTGTTTTTTTTCGATGTTTTATTTATGAATATTTTGTGATTTTTTTAACAACAAGAACTGGAGATATAGATTTTATTCTCATAAATGTTATAATAATGTTTTTGGAATCACTGACTTCTTTTTGAAACCCCTATTACATATATAGCAAAAGAAACAATAACTGAGTTTTGATTGCAGATTTTCAAGTGATTCGCACATTTTATTTTTTGCAATTATTACAGATATGCAAAATTATTCAAAGAAATATTTTTGATTTTTCGTTTTCTAATTGTACAAAATTATATGTGGGAAAGTGGATACTTTATTTTGTCGCTCAGAATATTTTACAATAACTGATTGATATACAGTCATGATAAATAAATTGTTTGAAATATATGTAGAAGCATATGTTTTTTAGGATTATTAGGATTTGGCATCTTGGAATTTTATGAATAAAAACGCATACCTAGCAGCAAAAATCACCAAATTCAATATTTTAAAGTTTTGATTTACCGTTATGTATGCTTCTTATAACTGTTCCCCTCGCTGTCACGTCTGCTGTCGAATTATCAGGTTTGACCTCGTCTATTCGTACTAACACAGCTGAAAATATCGTTTTAATGAACCTATTGGATTTCTATGTTTGTCATGACCATAATTCCCAGTTCATTATTAAAATTATGTCATTTGTTTGTCAAAATTATTACAATAAAGACGCGACTTTTAAGTACACATATCAGACATCATGCAAAGGCTGCTAATTTGTTGTTAGTGACGTTATGGTTGGTCAGCAATCCGGTATCAAATAATACTTTGCACGTCTTTGTAAAACACTGGATTGTTCCATGAAGAGAGGGACAACATGTTTACATTCCCATTAATACTGCAATACTAAAACATCAAAACATTTCAAAATAAAGTGTCTCCTCCTTACCTAACTGCCGAATGCGTCACCTACGCACCTAAGCACTCGCTCATACTTTCAACCTCGTTACATACATATCAGAGGTGAATTTATTGCACAATGTTGGTGAACCTGTGTTTTCTCATTATACTGACACAGAACGATTAGTTTCTTTCTTAAATACAATGTGTGTCATTCAATTAATAATTGAAAAATTATTGTAATTGATTGGTCGAGGGCAAAGGAAAAGTCAAATGGTTAAATTTAGTAATAATAGCCCCGTTTTTTGCTTATTATTTTCATTCCTAGGAAAATTGTTGTAAATAGTTTTTTTTAACTGATTATGTTTAACGATGACATCAAGAGTGCCATTTATTTTTATTAATACAATTCTTGATATAACGCGATTGGCATAAGTTGATATTATTTTATCATTTGCTTAATATGTCTATTTGGTCCAGTGATAATTTGCTGATGGCGAAATATTGAAAAGATGCATATTTAATTTCATGTCACAAACATTCAGTCGTATATACGAAACTGCAAGAAGTCTTTAAAGATATTGACATGTCCGACTTACACTTAACAACTTTTCTAAGTATACACCTGCGTACTGGGTCATTACTGGCTTGATAAGTGACTTATTGCTCTAGAACTTTCAATAAAGCATGCAAGTAATTAACTGATTTATTAGTAAAACATTATTCAAAATGACAGACAACTGACTGCTCACAACCATTTAGAGTACTGGCACCCACATAATACAAATTCACAAAATCAGTTAATACGCGTATTACCACCTTCCGTAGTAACCGGTTAAATCGCGAAAATATTGTTGAAGCGGATTTTTTTATTGTGGTGGATCAGTTTTAATGCTGTGGGCTGTTATTTCAATGCAAAAGTGGACTGCAGCGGTTTTAATCCAAGGGAACTGAAATTTTTAAGAATATCAGCGACAAGTCCTTGTTCCGACTGTCCTTCCATGTCTTCAAGCACACAGGTGCATGCAGTAAATGCATGATGGTGCACCGTGTCATCGTTCGGCGAACACCAGACTTTTTCTTGAGATGAACATCGAAGAATAAGTCCATGGTGGGCTAAACTTCCGGATCTTAATCCAAAAGAAAAACTGTGGTCTGATCCTTGCAGAAGAGTACGAAATGGGAGGGACTAACCATGCAATCTTCGCCAACTTGGAACTGCGCTTCTTTAGGTTTTGGCTTACGATTCCCCATTCAGAACTGTATGAGCTCAATCAGATCAATGTGTCTTGCAGTTGTACGCGCTGTTGCTGGTCATATTCATTATTCACTGATGTGAATTTGTATTCTGTGCGTGCCAGTACTCTTAATGATTGTGAGCAGTCAGTTGTCTGTCATTTTGAAAAATATTTTACTTATAAATCAGTTAGTGTTTTTTGCATGTTTTATTTAAAGTTTTAGAGCAATAGTTCACTTATGAAGCCAGTAATGCCCCAGTACGCAGGTGTATACTTAGAAAAGTTGTTAAGTGTATATAATTAAACTTGATCTTGGTTTCTTTTTAAAAAAAATGCCTAGAGCAAAAGAAAAATGTAGTTTTACTGCACAAAACACCACGTACTTTATGCACGTAATGATGGTATATTTGACGGAACCAGAACAAACTAGAATTATCACTAAAGGTGATTAAAACCCCATCATGGGTGCTTGGTACTAGAACTGGGAATGCTTAGAATCAATGGCGTAATGTAACACTATGAACATGGACTCATGTAATAGTGAACTTGAAATTGAACCCACCTACCTACTTGCAATCCCAAGAAGTCTTCAAATAAATTACCTAAACAGCAAGTTTCATCACAATATCTCACTCCTAACCAAAGTAATTTTAACATCGTAAACTGTTTTTTTTATCTTTATTACGTGTAATAGTGACCTTAACCACAATGACCCCACTTTAAATACAAAGCGTCGTCTTAAAAGTAGCTACATAAATTACACAGCAAGTTTCACCACAGTATCTCATTACAATTGCACCGTACGTGGGCTAGCACGCTCTTAACTTCCGCTTTTGACCACTACCTCGCGTTCACCTATCCCGGGTTCATTACAATTGCCCTTTGTTACTCAGTCGCACGTACCTTTTATCACTGACATAAAAAAACACACACAATTGTTCACATTTTTTAATGAAAACGGGTAGGCCACGGCTTTCTGAAAATGACAGAAATCAGGCTCATGGTATGCTGAGAATCTACACGTCTTTAAACGTTTCTCTTCATTGTGTGTGCTCTTGGATAACAATTCACAACCTGACCACTCGGTATGCAGCAACTGGGTCAGTTACGGTTAGGACAAGATCATGTAGGCTCCGAGCGAAGTCACGTAGTGTTGACCGCTTCATTATGTTACCGCATTTACATAGTTGCTTTAACTCAGCAACTGTAACTGCACAACGGCTCGACGAGATCTCGGCTCAGACGATACGTTCTCCTCTTAGACAGGATAGAGCACATATAGGTGCGTGTAGACCGAAGGACAACATTTTAACTGCGCGTCGCAGGGCTGCCCGCTTTGCTTGGGCTCGACGTCACAGGCACTGGACCTGAGCCCAAAAGCAAAAACAAATTTTACCGACGAGTCACGCTTCAGGGCCAGCTTTGCTGACGTAAGGGTCAGAGTTTACAGGCGACGGAACAAGAAATTTGCCCAGTGTTGTGTGCGGAAACGTGTCAGTTTTGGCGGTGGTTCGAGGGGTATAATGGACAATCAAAGAACAGATTTTGTCATCGTTTCAGGCAATGTTAATGACTTGAGACATGTCGTTGTATTTTGTTGGTAGTTTTTCGATTTCAGGCCCTTTCAAGGGTTAAACCATTCATTCATTCGTTCATTCATTCATTCATTCATTCATTCATTCATTCATTCATTCATTCATTCATTCATTCATTAATTAATCATTATTCATTCATTCATTCATTCATTCATTCATTTATTCATTCATTCATTCATCATTAATTAATTAATTAATTAATTCATTCATTCATTCATGCATTAATTAATTAATTAATTAATTAATGCATTCATTCATTCATTCATTCATTAATTAATTAATTAATTAATGCATTCATTCATTCATTCATTCATGCATTCATTCATTCATTCATTCATTCATTCATTCATTCATTCATTCATTCATTTAACCGACAAGCAACGACTAATCAAGCGGACAACCAACCGGCCAATCAAAAAATTAGGCGATAAATCCATTATTTCATAATTCAGTTATTTTATTATAGTTTATGTTAATTGCATAATATCAATATCAATGAGATGTGTTATATATGACTGGATTTAACAAAGTTGAGAATTTCGCAAGATTAGTTTTTTATGGATTTTGAGTAGATGTCCTTGTTGAATGGCTGAACATGCCTAACGGCGCCATTCGCCGTCTCACTAATTCCACGAGGAGGTGAATAGCAACCTGCATTAGGGCCAACGATGGTCACACGCGTTATTAACACAACTTAATGCACATTGACATACAGACTAATAATCAAAAAGTCACTAAAACATTTCTTCAATTTTTATGATTTTTGAAATCGACCGCTTAGTCTTTTGACCTCAAATCTGATCTTCATTCTTAACAAACCCGTTACCGACGCTGTTACAAACTCACGGATATTCCTTCCAAGTTTCTTATTACATTCGTACAATATACTTTTTATTTGTACATTATAACCATCAGTACCCCATGTAAAGTCTTGTTTGTTAAGTATAGTAAACAACGGTTGAAAATCACACAATTAAAGGTCTCATTAATATCCAACATATTGTTCAAAAGAGTTTTATTCGTCTTTCAACAAATATGCACTTATATATCCAGCCATTACACCCGTTTCTAATTAAACTGTAGCAAACATGACAATGAAGTCATGTTAGTGATTTTAAAGACGATCACATCATACGTAACTGAAAAATATTAGTTGTACGAATGATCATATCCGAAACATATCTCCTCTGCTCACAATTGATTCGAGAATAAATATAAATTGCAATGAATAAATGCGTGGTGTTTATAGACTCGTAAGTGCATTTGTCAACCCAGCAAGTAATACTGCTTAGCATCAGAAACATATTACTAGAGCTATAACGGAATAATAATAATAATAATAATAATAATAATAATAATAATAATAATAATAATAATAATAATAAAATAATAATAATTATAGATCTATTTTAATATTGAACCTACCATAATTGGCCTTTTCTGGGCTACATGTAAATTTGACAAGTTTAGGTCCTGGTTTGTCATCAGTCTTCCCACTCTTTGCTAACCGTTCAATTTCGTCAAAGACGGGCTTCGCACAGAGATCTGCACAAAAACAAAATTGAGACTATTAGAAGATACCATTTGAGATGAAAAGGGAACTTTAAGAGATACCTTTGTGTTATGTGATTACGATAGCACTATTAAAGGTAATTATCTTATAATTCATATTTGTTCGTAAGCCAAACAACAAAATTAAGAATAAAAATACAAAGGAGAGAAATTAAGTGAAACAATAAGAGCCGTATATAAAATTATACGCCCACAAACACCACCCTCATACAAACAGAAGAGAGAGAGAGAGAGAGAGAGAGAGAGAGAGAGAGAGCCAGCGAGAGAGAGAGCCAGCGAGAGAGAGAGAGAGAGAGAGAGAGAGAGAGAGAGAGAGAGAGAGAGCGAGAGAGAGAGAGCCAGCGAGAGAGAGAGCCAGCGAGAGAGAGAGAGAAAGAGAGAGAGAGAAATACTGATGAAAAGGGAACTTTGAAAGCCACCAAACACGACAACTATGAAAAAACTGCAGCATCCGTTTGGTTGAGTCTATGAATGGGCAGATTCGGAAATGCATAATACTGCACACGCAACCCAGTCCCGGATTGAGCGCAACTCAATATTTACACTAGTAAACAGGAAATGTGTAAACACCATCCCAAATTATGGTATGCTTATGGCGGTGAACATGGACCTTTCGGTGCGTTTTTTTTTTCAGATTAACACCATTCCATGATCAAGGGTACATGTTCCATAGATAAATGCAAAGAAAGCCAAAGGCAAAACGAAAAACAAGGAAGTATATCATAAAGGTGAATGAACCGTATCCATATTTATTCTGGCTTGGATATTAAAACCACTTATCTTAAAACCACCCAACTTAAAACTGACCTAGATATTAAAACAAAACTAATTTTAGATTTACTATGAACAAACATAAGTATCTTAATAAGCGATTTTCAAAGGACGTAACTGATAAGTTCACTTATGTACGGAGAGACGTTTTACAGCCGCCACAAGGCACAGCCAACAGTACTGTGTTATTGAAATAGATGAGAAGCGAACTTTGTGTCTGTTCATAGGAAGTAATGGACATTACTGCCCATGCCGGCTAGCCCCGGGTTGACCGCAACACAATATTTACACCAGTAAACAGTTAACGTTTTACACCACCATCGCAAACGATGGTATACATATGGCGGTGAACATGTTACTTTCAAGTTCATTTTTTTTCTTCCGATGACTTTTTCATTATACCATTATTTATTTGCATTAAGTGTAATTCAAAACCCATAACTATGCATACATGTAGAGGAAAAACGAATCACAATTTGCCAATTCCATCCTTTCAACACACCAAAAGTCATCGACAAAATATGTTCATCATACAATATAGTTTAGTCACTAGCACCGATTTTAAACAAAGAAAACAAATATATGCCATATGCATTCCATGCGGCTGTTGAACAGTCTCTGCTAAATCCAAGTTTTCACTGCGTGTCTAAACTAGGTTCATGTGTGTGCAAGCTCAAATTTGCCCTTATAAGATCAAGAGTAAAATGATTACTAATCTGAGCTTTGTCGTATCGTTTATTACAAACCGATGTTCCTGATCTAATGTAAATACTTACAAAAAGTCATTTAGCTATTCAATCCTGCCTAGACATCTAGAAGGTTACATAATCAGAAGCATAAGTAAGATAGACATGTATTACTATGTACATTTACCAGTTTTGTTTTTCTAACAGACATTCACAAATAAAAACCACAAATCGATCATTATTTTAATTTGGCAAAGATTACAAATAAAATAACAAATAACCTGTATGTTTTTTTACGGTTAACGAGTTTGTACGTTTGTAAAGCAATACGATTTTTGCATAAGGGACTAAAATTATTTGATTTTTAATGACTGTAAGAGAGGTTTTAAGAGATAGTTTGATGGCTGTTACAAAATTGAACATCGTTTGACACTGTCAAGCACAAATAGGGAGGTACTCTTTGACCTTTTTGTGACCAAAACACTTAATATATAATAACCAGAAGGATTTACAGTAATAAAAAAATGAAATATGCATATCAGGAATGGCCACATCCAGCATACACAGCCTCCACGATTGGGCAATAGGCTTATTATGGTATTTTTAACCCCTATTGTTGCAATTTATACTATGTGTCAATATGAGCAGAAAATAAATAGAAATCAGTTTATTAAAACACAACAGTTACTATAATTGGGAGAAATTTTTGAAATGCTGTTGGAACAGCCGTAGCTAATGTGGGTGCTAAAACATTGTGTACAGTCCAAAAATGTGTACGCGACATTTGTTTAAGCCACGCCGCTGACCAAATATTTTCCAATTCAAAATGGAAACTAAATAATACGTTGTATTACTATACAGTTTTTATTAATTAAAAGTGTTTTAGAAAGGCTCATTAATTTTTTATTTGACCCTTTATCTTCAAATGTTCTTTGTATGTCAAACAGATCTCAACGGTTAAACAATTCTGAGAGCATGTTTTAAATAGTTTTATATAATCACTGAATGTGAGTCGATCTTAACAACGATTTAATAAAGAATCAGAAGTATCGACCAAATGAATAAAATGTTACGAATTGAAATACAGCTACTTGCGTTTAAGGGCCATTGAATTTACTTGTAGATTTCAGAAATTCAATATTCTTTAACAGGTTTAGTTTTGATAATGTGATTATTATAACAGATAAAATCTGAAATGAACACGACAAAACTAAAATACTGCAGGCTCGGTTTGGAGCCTGTTAATGAAAACCAATTGAGTTCAATAAATGTTACAATAGTAGTACTTCTAAAATAACTTTTGTTTTAATATTCCGATCAGTTTAAAGATGGGTGATTTCAATATTCCAGACAATATGGATTTGGATATTGTTCAATCACCCCAAGGATATACTTCCTGCCTTTTAAAAGTTTTCCCTTAGCGCTGTCTGTGATATGCAGAATTTATATCCACTGTCACAATTCTATTCTGTTTAGTTGCGCCCATTGTTTTGCTCGTTTAGGGCTAGCCCATTCTTTTATCTTGAGACCATACGCCGCTGAACATGGAATGTTATTAATCTGAAAATACCGCATTGAAGGTTCCATGTTCACCGCCATATGCATTCCATCGTTTTGGATGAATCGAAATGGTACTGTCTACTGGTGTAAATATTGAGTTGCGCTCATCCCGGGGCTAGGCGGCAAGGGTAGCAATATGCATTTCCATTAATGCCAATGGACAGGCTCAATCAAATCTAGCCTGCAATATTTTTATAAATGTCGTATTCGGTGACTTTTAAAATTCCCTTTTCATCTATTTCAATTTTTGCTACCTTTGCTGCATTAACTTGTGTTACTTGATCCGGTCCTGATTTACTGATTAAATGCCAAAGACACCTTATTTCTAAAATTCAGTTCTTTTTAAACGAAGGACTTATAATCTTTTGTTCCAGTTTTTACATGTTGCCATTGTATTCAAATTTGTTTTTAAATCTTCTATTAATAAGCCTTACAATATAATTATAAAACATTGTAATAGTGTCAGTTATATCAGTGATATCAGCATTAATATAAACAAATCAAGTTCACGTATTTACAGACGACCAATGAGTTGCATCACAGTCTACTGACGTGCATCCCTTAGCATTAGATGACATAATAAAGATCAAATCTTTATTTTTCCTCCGATAACTTAACTTGTTTGGACTTACACACTTTTTCAATAAATATAAAACCGGGGGGGGGGGAACTATTCTCAATAATAAAAATGATTAAATGAATGTTTAAAAAAACAGTGGTTATTTTTTGTTTTTTGCTGAAAATTGTACAACTTTTTATAACGTAACTAACTTAATCATAACATACTTTGTACACAACGACATCGATGCGGGTCTTCTTTGCACTCAAAGCTGACACTTTTCGCTCCGCTTTGTCCAGTTCCGTAAATATGCGTACATTTCTGATCTGAAAACATAACTGCCTATTTTACTTGGTTAGTGAAGGCTTAAATTTTCACATATCCATATGACATACTTAACCCAGATACATGTATAATAAATGAATCGATGAACGGTCTAACATTTTTTGATTGACCGAGAATTTTTCTTCAATTAATTTCGGTATAAAGGAATTTCTTGCATATGCACTTTTTGCTTTTACGTACTGTCTAATGTATAATGCATTATTGATCAAAATACAGAAGCCTACGGGAATAAAATATTGAACAAAACAAATTTCATTACAAGCTTATATTGTGTCGTTTAGGTATATTTTAACATTTATGTTGTTTTTCTACTTTTGTGTTGGGTTTATTTTAAGATTATGTTAAACCTTTCTTCACATCTTAAACATCGCCCCCAAAAAGTTTTAGGAGTTAGCTTTTCGGTAAACGCGTTCTCATCACAACCATATTATGGCCTTTAATTCTTTGTAGACTGTGCATTAGAAAAGTCAAAAGCCATTTTATCATCAATATCTCAAAAATAGCTAAAGATAACATAATCGTGAACAGGGATCTCGGTTTCTTGAATGGACGATATTTAAATGACTTTCTTTAAAAATGCAACATTTCTGTCTTTCGTTTCACCAAGATATTTGACAGACAACATTACATGTATTTGCTGGAAAACTATTGTTGACATTCGGTCCAAGACTCATATTTGCATAGTTTTCATCTATTTGTTCGCTTTCGTTACTTCAAAACAATCTATACACGTTAAAATCATAAGAATATGGCAAATCGTAATGCATAATTTCTAAACCAATCACAAAACTTAATCTTTGAAATAAACAAAATGTTCACATGCAACATTACATGGCAAGTATAACCTGATTGATATCATTATAGTCATCCTTTTTTCCGTTACCATAACGAATTGATAATTGATTGATTATGACGTCACTGATATTACATGTATACATATGAAAATTATGTGATGCTTTTTATATTTTGACAATGTTTAAAGTCTCTAGCTCAATGACGCCGATATGACGCCGTATGGTCGGCTCTTGATAGGCATTTACTCATAAAATATAAAACTGTCAATTGTGTAGAGCCATCCGAAGCCGATCGCAAGATATTACAATTAGTAAGCCACATTTTACGCCCAATGACGGTCACATTTAATGACATCGAAGTTGAAATTTTCAGAAATCGAGGATTTGCAAAATATTATAAGATGGTGTGAACATTTGAATAAGAGGAGTTCCATGAATCTAAAAAACTAGCGGTATCATGCTTATGACAGTCTTAAAATAATTAAATGAAATAGATGTATGTATGTCGTGCTATAGTTTTACTTACGACGGCTTAGCTGTACAATGCGCTGGTCAAGTTAAAGGAGCTCATAGCAAAGATAGTCAGAAATCGAAGTAACCCAATCGTACAATGAAATAAATAGCCTCAGCAATAACTTTCTTATTTTCTTCAAATTTTCATTAAACAGTCAAAAATATCTTTTCTCTTTAGTGATGTAAACATTTATTTAAAAACCGGACATCATATATTAAAAGTTTTAAGTTTAAAACGGCCATTCTTCTTTGTTTTCAGCTTTGCAACGTACCAACGGATATTTTTGTAACGAAAACCATGTCATACATTTTTACACATATTTTCAACAGTGTATTTATAAAATATTCTTACATTATATTGGCGAGCAAACCACGTGTTTTTTCTCTATTTGAAATGTTACTAAACATTGAAGAGTAACTATTTTTTAACTTTTGACCTTATGATATAAATAACGTTTATTTGTCTCAATCGACCACCGTCTTACCTGGATTGTAGTAATCATACACTATGACAGATGATGGCTGTCTGGTATTCGCTTTCCCCTGATAGTTATCCACCAAGAGGAAAATAAACTTGTTTTCCACTCTTGTTATCTGTAAAAAACATAATACAGTTTGATAGTTCCGGTTATGAACCAGTTCTGGTTAACTTTTTATTTCCTATCGTATGATAGAAATATTTAATGAGAACATGTCGATTGAGTGAAAATACTCATTAAGTGTCCACTACACTCCTCCCGGCACTTTCATCGATACAAAAGAAAATTATTAAAATCTCAATGACGGCAAACTGCCGTTCAATGAAACCTTGCCCAAATAATCGTTATTAGTGTATCTTGATTTTACATATATAAAGAACAGTAAGAACAGTAAAGAAAAAAGCTTTCTATTTGCATAAATTCACAGAAACTAAGCAATACAAAACATTATTTTATATTCCCACATAAGTGTAATGATACTGGCAACTGAGAAAAGAGAATTCACTCCTTTACGCGACAAGGAAGCGACCAGGAAAACAAAGGTCGAACACACTTTTACGTATATCTCATATTGTTTCCATTTGTTAGTTAAGAGGACACAAGATATTGTTGTCAGTATCATTACACTCGTGGGCATTTAAAAGAATGTTGTTGTTGTTAAGTTTCTGTAAATTAATGCATAATACTTATAATGATATTCAATACAAAAATATCATACAACACGTTCCTGTGAATTTTCGGAATATTATATTTTCCGAAAACTTTTTTTTTCATTTTAAAAGCAAGGCAGCTTTATTATACATCATTCGAAAGCTTGTAACTACAACTCTGAATTTGGAAATTTTCATGGTGGAACTTTGAAAATTAACAGAAATATTGCCAAAAAACATAGTTAAAAAACATGCCATTCCGACCGGAACGAAAATCCTTCCGATAGGAAAACATGTTTTTCCCGTCGGAAATTCACGGTTCCGATCGGAATCAGTCCTGTCGGCAAATTCCGATAGGAAACATTCCGACAAAACATTTTCCGATCGGAATTTCTCTATATACACTAATTCCGGTCGGAATCATTCCCAATGGAATGTGTTGCTTATTTTCCGACAGGACTCATTCCATTCGGAAATTCCACTTAATAAATTATGAAACAATGCAGACTTCTTTCGAAGTTTTTACTAAGTATTAGTTTGACATCTATATATTTACCGGACCCAGAAATTCCAAGTGATCCAATTAAATGGTACTAGATTTTAGCAATTTATTTACAAATACAAATGGCACATCATTATAGGTCACATGCAGAGTGCGCAAAACTATTGACATGTGCTTTCTCAACCGTTCAAACCCATTTAAGCTACAAGAAGTTTAACTTAACTAGACCGTATTACTACAATTATCACGAGAATTTGAAGTTGTTGCATGAACATCTATTTTTGTATCGCTTAAGCGATGTTTACCACCCACGTGTAGACCAAGATCCATCTCTATATAGCAGTACATACAATGGAAATAAATCTGAGCGGGCGACTCAAGTTGGGCAGTCCCTTGGCAGTGTGCGCAAGCTGTTTGCAACCGGATTATACATGGTTTAGTTTCAGATATAGCGGTGTGCGCATGAAGTTGTTTTCATGCGAATTCAAGTTCACAAACCTATATATCTCGCGAAGAGAGAAATCGATTCAGGAAAATAGAATGAAAGTTTAATAACTTGTTATAGTTCTCTTTTGATTTTGTCTCGGAGTAGTCCTTTACACCAGTTTTGATATTCCTGGCTAGTAAGATCATTACTGGGTCAATAGAGACCTGTTATGCTTACGACAACTAAATTGCATTAAAAGTAGTACTACATGTCTGAATTTGCTAGCAGTTTAATCCTTTTCGTTGCTTATTTTTACATCATATATTTATAAGATCGAGCAAAGACAGTAGACAGTTTAATAGATCGCTTGTATTACTAAGTAAGTTAATAACATACATCGAAGGCAAGACAAGTAACTGAAGTTTTACAATCTGTATGCGTTTATTAAAAATATGCCAGGTCTACGTTCTACAAATTTTGAGCGTGAAATACTCGTACAGTCAGTTTTTCGCATTGTGTACTCCTTAATGTTTGCATAAATAAATAAAATATATTGCATTTCTAGCCTTGGAGAAACGAAGGGCAGTTCAGAAAGGACCGCCTTCGTAGAGAAAATGAAACACTGATGAAGTAAAACCATTTGATTTGATACATTCTCGAGCTAAAATCAATAGCGCACCGAACACTTATAAATGTATGAAATACATACACAATTATTGTTCGTTTATGACAGTATAGCATCGTATAAGCTTTAGCATGTTGAAAGTGGAATCAAAACTTTCCTAAATGGGAATCCTCGAGGCCGGAGATCCATATTTAAAGAAATATCTTATTCCACATCCAAGCCTCTACGTAACACATTAAAAATGCGATACTAATAGTTTTTTGGGTGCTTTTTGTGCTAAATAAAAAAACTCGTATGCACAACTGAATTAGAAAATGCCGCAGTTAAATAACTTTATTAATATGTAACGCTTCATGAAAACTTGGTTCCGATCAATATCATTCCTATCGGAAATTTTCATTAAAAGGAAATATACCAGTCGGATTCATTCCTATTGGAAATACTCAATTATGTCGGAATTTCAAATACTAGTTGATTTGTTCATAAAATATGGCGCTTATTCTAGTAAGACGACAATTAAACAAATCGTTTTGATATAATAATAACCATGTTTTATGACGATAAAGGTATATATTTTCTCCAAAGCGTTATTTTATCAACAAATTTATCGTCATTGGATTGTACTATTATATTAATATATCAGATATAGTGTATCAGTTATCATTCACAATGGAATCATGTTTTTTTAATATAAATTATGGTATTAAAATCACTCCATTTATGTTACTTGAACTAGCGAACTACTGTGAGTACTTTAAACGTTTAATATCATTTTACAACATTCTAAACAGTAACATATTTTGCCCAAGTTAAATCCTTTTTTATATTCATTTTTAAGCTTAAACATGTGCGGCTTTCTTTCTTTCTTATCTGAAATAATCATTTTAAATTGAAAATGTGACATAGTTGATCCTAAAACATATCAGAAGCGTATTTCTTATTCATAAATGCCGTTAATGTTCAAGACATTTTACATTTGACAACAGAATTGAGAACAACACGAAACAGTTGTTTGATCGCTGGGCCGGGTTGAGAAATTTCGATTTTATTTTAACATTTATATACATGTTTGCAAGAGCATATCTGAATATAAATTTCGAAGTTAGTAACAATAGTGATAATAAACAAATGCACACTCCGTTTTAACAAACCGGCAATAAATCTTCAAAAAAAATCGCTCGACATTGTAGGTTTATTTTTTTGATTTTACAGTCTCGCCTCCTAATGGTCGCAAAGTTAGATGCCCAAAACTTATTTTCAGTTGTTTGGGTATACTCAATTCACCTTTCTGATTTCAAATCGCGTGTGATTGTGTAGACTTAAGTAAAGAAGCCTTAATAACGGGTGTACCATCATTGTTAATGCTCCCAAACAGTCATTATGATATGTAACATCGCATATCGCTCATTTCACAGAATGCTACCTGCGAACCAAACGTTTTATAATGTGTACTGTTTTATTGCTCTCTCAACACAAACCTTATTGAAATGTTTACTTTTCAGGAAAAAAAACGCAACAACTGATTAAATGATTGAAAAATATAAATACATCATAGAAGTCTATCAGAAATAATTTTCGACATTTATTTTTCCGACAGGAACAATGCCGCTCGGAAACTTCATTGCAACATAAATTCCGATCGGAACCAATTTTCAGCGGGATTCATTCCTATCGGAATCACCTCTTCCGATCGGAATTTTTCCGAGGGGAAAAAAATCCGATCGGAAAATGCAGGTTTCCGATCGGAAATTCTCTATTCCGATCGAAATGAGAATACGACATCGTATTTCTTTTCCAATTTTCTCAGAAACTAAACAAAAAAGCGCATTGAAACCTTCCAGTTTTTCTATTTAAAACATGTACATTCACCTAAGAAAAAAAACTGCAAGAAAATCGTTAAAATGAAAAAAATGTTTTCGGAAAATATAATATTCCGAAAATTCACAGGATCGTGTTTCTTGCACTTTGCTGTTGCCGGATTTGTCTCTTTATGAAGTGCTGTTGCCAGAGCCTAGATAGTTCTTGGTGGTAGTACATGTACATGTATGCAGCTGCGGACCCTCTGTCGACGTATGTCCCAAACATGTTCGATTGGGAACTTGTTTGGTGACCTTCCTGTTCAATCAGTGCGTACGTTGTTGTGGTAAGGAAAACAAATCTAAAAAAATTCCGGCCCGTTTTTGTCTGGCATTTAATATTAACCCTACGTCCTAAGATGATGCCAAAACTAGTGTATATATCGAACTTATTAAAAAAATGTTCATAGTGCCTAAATCTGACAATTTTTAAATGAAGGACAAAATAATGTTCGATGGTTTGTTCCAATTGTATTTGTAACACCAACACTTATTAAATTACATTGTATTTACAAAGTTGCCGTCGCTAGCCTCTCATTTAAAGCTATAAAGCTCGTGCTAAAGGCTTCATTGTAGAGAGATATAAGCACAAGATGTCATTCCTATCAACATCTTGGACAGCAATTTTCTGCATAGTTGCTGCATTATACAACATTTCATAGAAAATAAAGTTTTAAAAAACTGAAGAGCATTTGTAAACCAATAGCTACGTCATGGATACACATTCAAAAAGATTTGAAAGGCATTGTCCACAAACTTTTAATAAAACAAATATCACTTATAATAACAAACCCTTACAAAGACATGGTCCTCGACCGATGGACAGAACGAACGGGGAAATTGAAATTAAGTATCTTGCAATACCTCATAATCTTTAAAAGCATGTATTTTTCAAAAGGAACTTCTACACAATAGTAATTGCTTTAACCAAATAAAATAAATATATGTTCTAAGACATGGTCGCGCAGAACTCAAATCCTTATTCATTCGTACGTAACAATCTGACTTCTGATAGGAACTTAAGCATACCTCATATTGATTATATCCACGGAAAATATAAATTTCTGACATCTAGATTATTCCGTAAGATAGTAATTCGTCAAAAGCCTATGATTAAATTCACCAACAGCAACAAAATCATTTCAATCTTAATTTTAAAATCGAAAACAAAATGACCAAGACGCTGACATCGTTTTCAGAACATCGTCGGTTTGTTCTTTCAACATCCCAGGAACAAAAGTAAAAACACCCTAAACACATTTTAATCCACATTATGATTAACATCGAGCAAATTTCATTTTATACTGAAATTATTAAAATCAGTCATTAGAATCGATATAAAACTCGGCAAAAGCCTCGTTTTATATCGATTATGATGACTCGTTTAATAATTTCGACAAAAGCTTCGTTTTATATCGATCATGATGACTCGTTTAATAATTTCGGCAAAAGCCTCGTTTTATATCGATTTAGATGACTCGTTTAATAATTCAGTATGAAATGATCATTGATTTTGTATGCCTTCATTCACTGTGTCGTCCACGTTGCTGTTCGAACAGCCTTTTGAAAAAGCAGTTACATCACGAATTCGTCTAATAACTTTTGTACTAATGAAAATATTTATGAGTGTAAATTAGGATTGAATAGATAGTTGATGTTTTTCATTTGGGAATGAAAAACAGTTGGATTGTTTAAAGTACGCGAGAAGCCCTTCGCGCTTCACACACTTTAAACAAACCAACTGTTTTCCATACCCAAATAAAAACCATCAAATATCGATTCAATCCTTAAGTAAATATTGAGTAACGCTCAATCCGTGTACAATTGCTGTAATGCATTTCCATTAATATACATATACAAAATCAAACCGAGCATTCAGCATGCAATATTTTTATATTTAATTTGGTCGAGTCCGGCAGATAAACACAAAGTCTACCTTAAAGACATCGCCGCTCGATTTTCCACTTCCTTCTCCACATCCAAGGTCATGTGATGCTAACTCTTCAAACATCTACATAAATATATATTAATATCTTTTAATTATCAAAATCCAAAGCATAGCACAGCTTCATCAATCATGTTTAAGCGATGATGTAATTTTTTCAGGCGCATGTTGAGGAAGTGGTTTTAAGTTAAAATGCAGGACCGCTGATCCAGATCACTTAAATGTTTTGTGCCTAAGGTTATAAAACTGAGCATGGAAACCCGTCTCAAATCTCAAGCATCTGATTGGCTGAAATGGCGACCAGTCGCCCTTTCAGCCAATCAGATGCTTGAGATTTGAGACTGGTTTCTAATCTCAGCTTTATAACCTTCAGCCTTGGTTTCATTAAGAGTTCTGCGAACTTTGAATAAGAATAAACAAGAAAAAATTTCCTTGGTTTATGTCCCACCAAGTTATCATCGAGCGCTGTCAGTTAGCGCTTTAAATTGGAGGTGTTACAAGGATAGCAGGTATTTTTCAACCCACTTTACTATTAACTACAGTCTCATCGATGAGGCTATAAATATCCATTGGTTTAACAATATCTGATCCGCTGTTTACATGTAATAGCCAAGATAATTCATTTTGTAAGAATAAAACGATCAGTTGTATAAATAAAATGGTGTAGACAGATACCTGTATATTAGGATACTGATACAACATCAGAATTCCTTCGTTGGGATACGTGTACATGTATGTGTATTATGGCCAAACATAAAGTTTCGAGTCGTACTGTAGCTAAACTGATCTACAAAACACATACCTTGTTCTTCTTCAGAACGTTTTTACTACTGTTCAAAAACAGTAAAGCTTTGTCCATGACATTAAGTCCCACCAACATGAAAGGTTTGTTTGTTTGTTTTGGGGTTTAACGCCTGGTTTCGACACTTTCTGGTTATATCCCGGCGGTCAGTCCACCTAACCGGTGTTCCTGGGTCTCTAACCAGTACTAACCAATTTCTCCGCAAGCGACTGACTGCTTCCTCACTTGAATCAGAGGTGAGGGACAAATGACTCTCAGACGCAATGTCCGAGTTCAATTGTCACGGAGAAATTTTTCCCGCCTCGGCTGGGGATCGAACTCACAACCCCTGGATTGACAGTCCGATGCTCTATCCACTGAGCTAGCCGGGCGGGCCACCAACATGAAAGGAGATCCCTTCAAAATTAGATTATCTTCCGAACCAGGCTTAACTTTCGTACTTTCGGTCTTCATCGTTAGCTGCAAATGTATATGTAATGTGTACCAATCAACCGTTTACGTATAGCATCAATACAAAAACTGCTATATTTACATACATTTAGGACAAGACAAGAAGTGTGCTTTTCAAAATTATTTACTTGAAAAGAATTTTTAACGATTTTTGGTGTTTACACTTATTGCTATAAGCGCTTATTTTAAGGGATTTGTGTACAGTACTGTGAACGTTTAAGGTTACAAAATTTGCGTCAATCGTGCGTCCGTCTATCGTGTATTGTGCATCCGTCTAACGTCGTGTATCGTGCGTCCGTCTAACATGTATCGTGCGTGCGTATATCATGTATCGTGCAACACGCGTCTTTTAGTTTTATCGTGCAACGTGAATGAGTTTCTCGCATATGCAAATTTATATTATTTAATTTCAACCATGCATCTTATATTTTGATAGTATTTTCGATTTTTAGAAATCTTATACACAAATAATACGAATCGACAGTATCATGTATCGTGCGTCTATCGTGTGTAGTGCGTCCGTCTATCGCGTATCGTGCGTCCGTCTATCGTGTATCTTGCGCATATCCAACTTTGCTCATCATCGGTTAGCAAAAATCGATAACGAATTTCTCAATAGATTATAAAGGAACAATTCAGTTTTTTTGTCTTTAATACATTTTTATTTCTTAAACAGTCGAAACCCATAGTACATATTAAAGATAAATTTCTGCCGATTAAGATGGTTATTTTTATTTTAATTTATCTTAACGATAATTTGGTCCTTTTTGACTTTGAACATAGCCACCCTTTTTTTCCCTTTTATTTACATAGAAACTGTAGAGAAAGTTGGATTTTTTCGCTTATCCTTACGTATTCTATTGTTAATATCTTTTATCCAAATTATAAGTTTTAAAAAACCCAGGTTACATATTTTGCAAAAACTATTAAGCTATTGTTTAAACTAATTTTTATTTAATTAAATTTAAAACATTTTGGTCCTTTTTAGCTTTTTCTAACACGACTATCGAATATTTTAAGTGAAAATTTGTCTCCGTAAATTTGTGAACATTCCCGATATTTTACGATCATTGACGGAAGATTGTTTAATTCGGCAGTCAAGTACAGAAAATAATATAGAGCCTTACTGATTTAATTTGAAGAAGTTGGAGTATTGTTTTGAAATTGGGTGATATTACTTTGAATTAAGTAGAAACACTATATTTATATAAAATCCGATTGATATAATAAACCCAGACGAAAGTCTAAAAAGGTGATAATTGTAACAAATTACAATGAACCGCAGGTAAATCAACAGGTAAGAAATTTGACATTTTGTGTATAAACAATATGTCACATTGAGCAAAGATCTATATATATAACATCTTTCAATATAGGTCTTTGCATTGAGTCACAAAAAATGTCAATCATAAGAAAATGCATAAAGAAATTAAAATCGTCATTAAAAAGTCTCATCTATATACAAGCCTATCTAAAACAAAAACCACATAATTATATATATTAAGATAACTTAAGTAAATGTTACTTAATTATTTGTAAGAGTTAAATGCTTTCTATTTACAATTAAGAAGTTAAAATGTAAATTTTATCAAAAATTTATATCCTAAAATGCAATCGGAAAATTGAAATTGTTAATTTTAGGGAATTTTTCTAAACACATTTGAAACATAAGCACGTAATGATGTACCCAACTGGAATTAAAGTTAGAACAAATAAAAACTATCGCATCGCAATCTCTTCAACATGTATCGAGATTACATTGTAAGATTTTTTCAGTAAAACATAATAATTCAATGAACTGTTTTTCTTTAATTATTTTGACATACAAGAGCGCAACAGTAATAGAACGAATTCGGCATTTTATTAACTGATCGAAAAAAATGCATCATTAATTTTATTGTACCCCCTCCCAATAAATGACACGTTGTAAAAACAAAGTCATGACAGATCTATAATTAATATGTTTTATGGCATATTTCCTGTACCGTGTTTAAACAAGGTAAATGGTTCGATTCAATGCATCGATTCAATGAATTTAAAAGTGTACCGATTTGTTTTTTCGGTGTATATAGAAACTGAGAAAAGGCAAAGACCTATATATTACCTATATATTTATCTATATAGGTCTTTGGAAAAGGCTACACATTCTGCCGCTTTTTATTATGACTGAATTTGTAAATTCTTTAATGTATCAAGTTTACAAATCGTTTCACAAATTGTACACATATAAAAATTGCTTTCCAACAAAATAAATTTATTCATATGTGCAATAATAAGGATGAAATGGACCAGGCAGAAGTTATATATTGCGGGGCTTAGGATTTTAAAATAAATAAAATAATCGGACGTGTATGTGCCCGAAACCAAATTAAAGAACTCGGCAATAAGTTACACAGAACTGATAAAAACGAAGACATTGTTGAACGTATAATTAATATGGTCTACCTCAAGCCCGTGTGTAACTTTTGCGATATAGGAAAACTGATATTAAGTTATCTTAATTATAAAGTATTGAATACTAGTTTTGTTGTTATGTATAAAACTCTCAGAGATATATACATTATCAAGATTATTTATTGCTTATTTATTTCTTCGAGTTACCTGCGTGCTTATTTTTTTCCAAATGTTAAACTTTAACATTTTTGATAAATTTTGTAATTTTGAAAATATTGCTTTTACTTTCTGATTTCATTGTTCTATTAAATTTATCAATTGTTGGCTAAAAATGTCTTCATATATATTCGTTTAAAATATTCGAGAAATAGGGGCATATTAACAAAAAGTTGTATTCGTTTTCTATCATCTTATAATTACAGCATTTACAGATTCTTTTTTCCCTTGTAACACCCCTGTACACACCCATGTACCGTCCAGTTTCAATATTTAAGATACAACTTTTATGAAACGAACTGAATGCTTAATGATGAAACAATTTTGTGCTATTTTATTGGTTTTCCCCTCCGGCGCAAATGACATATTTTATTGACCCTAGACATCGTTAATCGCCGATAATCTGGCGACTGATAAGAAGGGCAGATAATTGACAATACCACAGAGTCAACGCCGTACACTCTCCCTTTATGAGATGATGAGCAAAGTGCCATATGTCCGTATATCGTGAATCGTGCGTTACGTTTGTAACCCGAAACGTTCACAGTACTGTATTATCTGGTTCGAACGACCCTTAATCGACTGCTTCTTGTGTTATTCATGGTACTCTTTGTTATTCACGAAGTCGTTTACGATTTCACTTTTGCGATCTATAAGAGCAAATGTACAATAACATTTTAAAATTAAAAGTTTAGTTTCGCTAAGTTTTTAGATTTTGAGTTCAAATTCCTTTTAATTATGGGTTCAAAAAGTATTTCTAAACGTATACATATTTTTTGTTAAATTCCACAATGTTTTTAATTTACTATTTAACCCTTAAATCTACAGTTTCTATTCCAAAGATATACATGTTTGAAAAATAGAGTTTAGATAACGATAGATCAAGAAACGTAAAACCAGTACAATAAACATGTGAAACATGTAAACAAAATGTGAAATATCATTCACACTGATTACGTGCGGCATTTTGTTCTCATTCAAAGGAAATCAACTATTTACACAAATTTTGTAATTTTTACAATAAGTTGATATAAATTTATTAATTTACATTGCAAAAATCAAATTCGCATTCATTTTTTGCAAAATAAGAATTTTTAATATCTAAATATGATATAATAAATTAAAAGTTTTCATTTTAAAATACAATACAGTATAACAATTAATTATGGTGTAATGTGAAGGTACGCATATGGAGGTGAACATTGAGCCTTCAATGTGGTATTTTCGGATTAATGCCATTCCATATTCAGCGGCGTATGGTTCACTTATAATAGAATGTGTTTGTCCTAAACGAGAAAACCAGTGAAAGACAAAACAGAATTTTATAAGGGAGTTTTCAACAAAACAATATCGATCTCTTTAATACTTAGGAAAGATAATTTGACCTTTAAACCGCTTTTATGCTTGAGACTTCTATAATTGCAGATTAACAAATATGCAATATTCTTTAAAATGAATTATTCAATTAAATCATTCATGCATGGTAATCAACGCCGCATTTTGTTATTTTCAACTTGTTTTGCCATTTCATGTAAATGAAAGAATATTAAGAATGTCGATCTTTAACAATGTCTAATAGAAGACAAAGGTAACTGGATGGTGTATTACAACATTGTGTCTGTTAAAATTTCTAACATTATTGCCATCAATAGAATTTGCAGTGGTTAATATATTTCACATCTAAAACGCCCAGCAGCTTTGATTAAAGCATTATTCTGCGCAATACAAATACGAACACCAAGCTCATTAACTTTAACAATTATAGTGACGGTTTAAAACCATATTATTTGTCCAAACGCTTTGAATAAAGTAGTATCGGGACGGTTTAAGAACCACACTTTCATGTCCAACTATTCCGCTTTGAACTAAGGACGTTATGGGATAGTTAGAATACCACATCAGAAGTGTACACCATTGTTCAATTATTAAGAAGAATAATGTGTGGTTATATTTCGAGATCTATCAAAATACCGTACTCATGACCTTGAAGTTCATTGTATTAAAACTTAATATCAGTTAAAACACACCATCATCGTGCTACGCATAATTCGAAAAAATAAATATCATCCATCACGTTCAAAGATTCCGCTTAAAAATAACTGAAATATGCACAAACTTACAAATGAAACCAGTATTTGTCTCCACCGTCTCGTTTAACAGCTTTGTCTAAATTAGATTTCGAATTACCATTACGTCCCATAGCTTCGACTAAATCATGATTCGGGTAAAAAAAATAGATAAAACCTATCACGACATTGGTTCTGATAAAAAAACTTAACCCTCTTGTCAAGCCCGTTGGGCTCAAGCATAATTCTATTTCAGGGCTCTTTTCACTTCGCTCCACTTGGTTATGAGACTTCAATTGAGGTTATTTCCAATTCGCGTTACGAACGGCGGAATGGTCATTTGCTTTACCTACAAAGCATCATAAGACTTGTAAACTAGACAGTTATGACTAGAAAAATAACAACTTACATTTGCTTGGCACTTCCGTTCGACATCAAATCTAACTGAGTCTATCACGAGTTCGTGTGTATTCTTGTCTACATAGAAGACGAGAAGTCTAGCACTATGGGTAATATGAACCTGCTCCGGAATGAAGGCACTTTTAGAATTGGATGGATCTTCATAAAGGGTATACACAACTTTTCCTCTTGTTACAACCTGTATCAAAGCAAATTGTTGGTACAGGAGTGTCTTTCTTTCGGTGATTAAACCAGGTACTGTATTTAATATATGGCAAGAAGAATGCTGATGCTAGCAATGAAGTTACCGCAAGATATTTTATGAAGAAAATGCAAATTTAACTCAATAATAAAACTAGGCTATGAAGAATATACTAAATCATTTAAATGAGTTTAAATGCCTGTAAACATAATTATATTAACTCAAAACAAGTTGGATAAAAATAGTTTTATCAATAAATGATATGCACAAAAAAAAACAAATTCACATAAAATGGGAACCAGTCCAGTAGGTAGATTAATAAAGAGGCTTTCTTCTTTGACACCGAACTGCAGTCGATGAAATATTATTATAAAGAAAATTATATAATTACTGAACAGTTATTCAATACCAAGTATGAACATTTAAATATAGATGACATATATAACAGTACAATGGCCTTTAATAACAGGCTCAATCAAAATGAGCCTGCAGTATGTTCATATTGTATTGTTTTGTGTCTTTCAAAGTTCGCTCCTATTCATCTGTCCGTCCGTCAGTCTTTCTGTCTGTCTGAAAATGAGCCCCGACATTAAAATTACTCGATAACCAAATGTTATAGTCTGTTATAATTATGATTTTGGAGGGTAATACGAAGAAGACCAATGCACAAAAACAAAACAAAAATATTAATTATTATATATTAAACCGAGGTGTGCATTATGAATCGAATTAATGAAATTGTATTTCACAACTAAGATTTGTCATGAATAATAACCCTGTATGTCCGCCTTTCAGATCCATGTTTGTGAATGCCCGCATCGTCATTACACTCTTATCCTAAAACACAACAATAAAATTGTGTAAGTCGTTCGTCATCAATAATGTTTTGTTGTCGTTATTACTTTTAAATTAGAGTTTTCAACTGATGCTAGTTGAAAAAAAAGAATAGGAATCAAAACGGTTCTGAAAGAAACAGAACATTACTTTGTTAAACGCCGACAGGCTAATGAGTTTACACTTTATTTAAATAGAAAATACAACATGAGTCATCATTTTATACAGAAATCGATATAAAACGAGGCTTTTGTCGAGTTTTATATCGATTTTGATGACCCGGTTAATAACTTTTGCAGACGCTCGTATCAAAAATGTATCAACGCGGAGATGTTAGAGCTTGACATCCATCGCAAAAACCAAACTTAATTAGCCCCAAAACGAAAAAAAAACGTCATTTGCAATATTGAATTATATCATTGCTCCATCAACACAAGCAAGGCCGTCTGCGTAAATATTTCCATTCTGTTTTGTGACGTTTTTTTAGTAGCATGCTTTTGAACAATTCCGGATCAGTGATTCAGAATTAGTAAATAGTGTGGATTCCAGTTCTGGATTTTTTTTTCAAAGGATAAACTCGGAATTGTTTTGGGGGAAAAGAGATAGTTAAAGCTAGAGAATGTGGCTGGTTTACATATTAGTTATCTGTCAATGGCGTTGGCACCCTAATTCAGAGATATCCTACGCTATGATGGGAAAGTAGACGAAGAGGGGACGGTGTTGTGCTACCACTTGATTATATCATTTCTATCCCATGAAATGATGGTTCTAATGTGAAATCAGATGCACGTAGTTTAATACCTGAAGGCTTGGGAATGGAAGTCGTGAGTGATTAATTACTTTCGTTATTACTGTAATACATGTAAATAAAAATATGTTATAGCACACGACTTAGTGTGTTATTTGATTTATTTCACTTTTTTTCAGAATTATATTTCACCCTTAGACAGAAAACATGTAAAATGATTTACGTTTGTCAAAGCCAGTATACAGCTTTCAAATTATACAGTCAAAATTCACTTCGAAACATGTTAACCAATTTATAACCGGAACATCTTGAATTAATCGGAACTGGTTTAAATTAGACTATAAATAAATGCTTTATATATAAAAGTATATAAATGAGGAGACTTAAACAATTTCAGCATATTTAATGTAAAAATTTTGATTTTTACCAAACAACAAACAATGTTCAGAATAATGCTTTTAGTATATTTTTTCAACGAATATATAAATTTATCGGAACTGGTTGGTAAAACTGTAATTTGAATTAAACTCTTAAAGTATCCTTTATGCATAAAACATGTCTCCAAACCGTTTCAAAAAGTCATAATTCAGTGTAAATTATTTAGTATTAACTATTATAGATGTTATTCATATTCGGCTGCCATTTAGTGTATTAATCGGGTGATTAACTCATCAAATTATCTTAAGTTACGTTAATCACAATTTTATGTTGTTTGTTGCATAAATAAATCTTCTATTATGTGCGAAAGATAAAACAGTACCATTCTGTGCATAAACGTTTACTAGACAAATACAGAATATTTGTACGTGAAGTGAAAAAATGCACAAAAAGCATAATAACCTACTTTGTAACTTTGTGAATAAATCATAAAATTAAATTTCATTAAGTGTTAGAAGACCACCGAATAAAATAAATGTCCTCGATAATCCACGGAGAGAATTAGCAAAACAACAACATGTAATTCAATTTTTACAAAGAATACTTCAATTTCATAATATTATCTTAGACTAATGGGTTCAATAACAATAATAATTTATATTCTGATGACATATTTTCAGGATAGGTCAGACCAAACGATTTTCACTTTTTAACATGAAATATACTTAACTGGTTTCGTTTTTTTCTGGTAAAATAATCGTAATTGTGTTAGTGTACAGCCTACATTTTGTGTACGTTTAAAAAACGATGCTATTTTTGATGACCAAAATGTGACAGGGACGGAAATATTAACTTTAAGTGTTTTCAAATATCAAAATGTATAATATTAATTGTAGAAGACATGTTAGCAAAGTAAATGTGATTTCATTCTTACATGTTAAACTTACAACATTTAAGATGTTTAAGACATTGAATTATACCACTACAGCATGTGAATAGGCAGCTTTAAAATGAAAAAGATCCTTTCATCTGTTACTATAATAATTATTAAAAAATGGAAACATCTAGTTTTGTTTATGTTCAGTTGTTTGTAAACCCTACATCTCTAACAGCATGAGACATTGTAAGACTTTAAACGAGAAAAAATGTAAATATCTTACGTCCTGGGTAAGTTCTACTTGGATCTGATTCTTTCCAACGTAAGGCGTAATCACAAAATCCTCACTCACCACTTTACCTCCATCAATCGACGCCTTGAAAATAATACAAAACATTAATTTGTGGGTAAGCCGCTAGTAATTGTTTTGTAAATCAAGTCAGTTCCTCTGTTTTATCCTATGAAAATTGTGTACATGTTTACAAAATCCTTTTTATTCATGAGACAGAAATTTAAAATAGATGAAAAAGGAACTTGAAAGCCACCGAACGCAACAAATATGAAAATATTGAAGGCTTAGCTGATTGAACCTGTTCATGAGCAGTGATGGAAATGCACATTTCTGCCCTCGCCGCAAACAACAATAACGGTTAGGTCTTGCTCTATAACATCAATCTTATGTAAGCATCCAAGTTTCATTTGTGCTTTGGGTGGCTGTGTCAAGTAAACGATTTACTAGAAGTTATCAGCTTTTTTTAATCTTGGTTAAAATTATGTATTATATTTACCTATAAATTTAATTTATCAAATCATTACAAAACGTCAACTTAATTGTTTAACACAGACATTAAACTTACGCTTAGTTGATGGCTGTATTCGTAAATTACAATAGATGGACAGTTTAAAATTAAAAAAATCCAAAACACTTAACGCCATGAACTTTCTTTAGTGTTTTTCAGATTAATTTCATATCTCGATCAGCGGAGACAAAGGAATGCATTTACCCTTAACAAATAACCTATTGCGTATATAAAAAAATTACAATTTTGACTGAGAATCAAAGAGTTTATATACATATTACAACAGTCTTTTTTTCAGATTTAATTCCATTGCAATTTCTGCAAAAAGACGGATAAAACGGGAACAACTATTACTCTAAAAGTCAACTTGTCATTTCTGTCGTCTGTCGAAAAACTAGCAACCAGTTGTCCTCCACGTCCGGTTGTCTTGTTCTGAGTTTTTGTTAACTTTTCGTTCTCGACTATATGCACACTGACATCTATGTATTCCGCAGGCTTTCCATTGGCAAATGTCACATCCACCTACAAAACAAGTTCCACAGCAATGTACAAATCTATAAACCAAAAAATAAAATAAAACATTAACGTAAACATTTAATATCAAATTAACCTTAGAATTCAATGTCAAATCAACCTGCAAATCAATGTCACAATAAACCACGAAATAGAATGGCAAGTATAATTCAAACTTTCCTTGTTCAAATTAGAGCAGCTTTACCTCGTAGTTTGCATCCGCACTTTAAGGCGTAAGTCAAAAATATTTTCCGAACAGCCCACTGAACAATATAAGAAGTGCAAACAATTTAAGAAAGACGAAAATAACCGTTCATGACCAAAATAAAATGTAAATCATAAACAATAATATGATCAGCAATATTATCAATAATTGAGATGTACAAAATGACTAAATATATTTTTAATTTAGTTTGAGTCACAATTAGTTCCCTTGTTTCACACCTCATTCTCCGTCAGCTAATAAATTTTATATGAAACTTTTAAAAACCCATCAATATTGAGGATATTATAACGGTCGCTTGTAAGAAACGGACTAATTAATTGTACTTTTATTAATAACTTATTAAAATGAATATTATTAATATGAATTAAGCAGACTGCATACGAATTATTTTGTGACTTTTGTCAATAAATTCAAATGATAACATAAAATATATTGCGCAGTTAATCGTAGTAAAAGGTCGAAACGATCACCAGTAAAATTCTCCTATGAGTTATATACATTAAGACGGGAGTAATACGTTAAACACACGACGACTGCTTTACGCATTGAAAACAAGTGGTACTCGTCAAATGCCAAATTATTTTACCGATAAACAATTAATTATCATTCTGTGGAAAAAAACTGCACCAGATTCCGAAACAGAGAGGTCTTCTACAACCTTTATCCGCTGAAGCATCAATCTTTCTTTACCTTTGTTTAGCGTACATGTATTAATTTAAGAACATGTTATGTGCGTGTATATGACCTATGGTATCATTACTTACTTTAAGATAATATTCCCAGCCGGGTCTGAAGTTAACTTTCGATCGTGAGAAGTGGAAGCGGTATGGATTGATTGCAAACATGGCATTGACATTGTTCCCGGATTCTTCCTTACCCGTGGCAGTTTCGAACACCCATGCAATGACCTCGAGTCTACTGCCGTCGGGGAATGCATGACCTTTTAACAGTTTGGATTTCAGAATCGTTTCTGTTGCTATCGCAAACACTTTTTCACTGCGTCCACCTGTGTTTTGCAGCTTAATAATAGAAAAATCTAAACATTACCGCCAATGTTAACTTCTGGGACACATCTAAGTACAACAGGGGTATAACTGTAACAAACTTTAAGTGTAAAGCACAACCATGTTGCCATAAGCAACATTAAATGTTAAAATGGCAGACTTTTAATCAACGTTCAGTTTTCATGATAAAATATAAAAAACAGAAAAGGGATTAACTCTGTCAATTAGAGTATCACCGAGAGACTAGCCCATATTACAGCATATTCATAAGCAAAAGTTTTAAAGATTGTTGAAGTAATAAGAAATTGTTAAGTTATAGGAAATTTAAAGTTAGAAGTAGTAAAGCTATAGCAGACTTAAAGCTTTTATGACCAATTCTACGTTCACGAAACAAGAAAACGCGATTCATAGCGATCTCTTTGTCAGTCCGTCGGTCCGTCCGTCGTCATAAAAACTTAACGTTGGCTTCAACTTTGCCGTTTCTTAATATTTATTAATCATACTTTTCAATTATATTGCTTTTGACAACACGCTCGAGAAGATACTAAATTCTTAAGGTCAAGGTCACATTTAATGAAATTATGCCCCTTCTTTGTACTTGGATTTTGCCATTTCTTAATATTTCTCCATCAAACTTTCAAACTTGCTTATAACAACACAATCGTGATGATGCCAAATTCTTTAGATCAAGGACGCATTTGATGGGGTTATGTCCCCTTTTTTACTTACATAAGGACGACATATTAAGTGTTGAACACCCGTATAGTGTGTCATAAGCAATATTGTTTAAAAGTTCGATAAAAAGTGAAATATATTTATCATGAATGGCCTCATCCAGAAGACCCAGCCTTCCTGCATAGCCAAAAAGTTTAGAGAGACGGCATGGTTTATAAAATTATCAATTTAAACAAAAAATACACGATGACCGCAAACAATTAACGAAAATGAGAACCAAAGGGGTAACATTTTGGAACGGTTAGTAGCAAAACAAATATGCCACTTGAGTTTTAAACCAGGTTATGGG
The DNA here is from genome assembly GCA_038501625.1 of Corbicula japonica. Classification (NCBI taxonomy): domain Eukaryota; kingdom Metazoa; phylum Mollusca; class Bivalvia; order Venerida; family Cyrenidae; genus Corbicula; species Corbicula japonica. Next base: position 634,959 of record JAZAYU010000197.1, read on the forward strand.
TTGCTAAAATCTTACGTTTCATGTAGTCCCTCATTTGTTCTATAGGTTTATATTGGGCGATAACGCCTGCCATGGCAACGTTTGGACATTATTGGCCGTCAGAAAGTTTTAAGTCAGCCACGCAGCATGGGACCTGGCGTTGTCCTGCTGTAGCACAGTATCTGGATAGGTATTGAGGAATGGGAGAACAATTGGCTTCAACACTTGGCCTAAGTAACGTTGTTTTGTGAAGCGACCAAAATCGAGGAATACAAACTAGGTTTTATGATGGTGTGTAAACCCTGCCCAAACCACGGTGCTTGTCCCACCCCAGCGGCCATTTCAAATGACAAAGGCGTGAGTTAACTTCTAAACAGAGCGTTGATGGCATGTTGACGTCGGTAGTTTGAATCAACGTTAAATTTACACTCAGCATTCAATCAGTGCTGTTATCAGTTACGTCCTTCGAAGGTCTTTAATCACGATATTTATGTACTATGTCAATAGTACTTCAAAAATTTCTTTGTTTAAATATTTTGGCCAGTTTATAGATGGGTGGTTTCAATATCCCACCTAATATAGATTCGGATATTGTTCAATCACCCCAAGGATAAACTTCCTGTTTTTTAAATTTTGCCTTTGGCGTTGTCTGTGATATGCAGGATTTATATTCTCAGAACCCCTATCAAAATTCTATTTTGTTTAGTTCCGCCCATTGTTTTCACGTTTAGGGGAAACCCATTCTTTCATCTGGGGACCATACGCCGCTGAACATGGAATGGTATTAATCTGAATTGAAGGTTCCATGTTCACCGCCATACTCATAACATCGTTTGGGATGGATCAAAATTGTACTGTTTATTGGTGTAAATATTGAGTTGCGCTCAACCCGGGGATAGGCGGCGTGGGCAGTAATATGCATTAATTTTCCATTACTGCCCATAAACAGGCTCAATCAAACCGAGCCTGCAATATTTTCATATTTGTCATGTTCGGTGGCTTTCAAAGTTCCCTTTTTATCTACTTCAACAGTAAACAGCACGGTTTGCCATTGATTCAAGAGTAAACGACAAATAGTTTTCTCACTAATCTCGAATTGACAGCTTATTGTGCGTGCGGCAGTTGCACCAACCTCAACTTGGCCTACAGCGCGCGCACTCTGTTTTTTTTTAAAGCTTCATTTCATAATCAAAATCAATATTTTCTTCAAATATTCGGATGTCTTTAGATTGGGATATCGCAAGACAAGATGGTAAGGTAACTCATTTTACCGAACTCTAAACAATACTGTATACATAAGATACGCATGAAAAACGTACCGGTAGTTTATTGTTAGAGCGTAGACGACAAACAAAATATAGAAACCGTTTGTAAAAACAGGCGATATAAAGTAGGCGAAATTACAAGGTCGTAACTTCACGCGTTTAAAAGATATTATAGAAAACATACTGGACAACACTTTTGTTCATAAGTATATATACTTCCAAAATCTGCTACTGCTGGCATTATAACTGCAATTGCGGAAATTTCTGTCTTGCTAGTTTTGCTTCTATTAAATGTTACTACTTCCACTACTGTTACCGCAGTTGATATTGTTACTGCTAGGAATTTTACTGCTATTTGGTAGACTAAGTTCTAATGTTACCACTGTCACTGCCATCGGTACAATTGCTATTACTTTTAGAAAAAGTATTACTGTTACTGTGTTACTAATGCCACTCCATGCAGTAGTACTTCTGTTGCTAACAGCAGAACTAGTACTGTCGTTACTTCTGTTACAGCCAGCAGTATTAGTCTTTATAAACTGTGTTACTGCCAACAGAACTAGTACTGTCGTCACTGCCGCCACAGCCAGCAGTAATTATATTTTTAAATTGTGTTAATGCTAGCAGCAGAAGTGCTACTTCTGTTGTACTGCTTACTTCCTGTCCTTGCTTCAATTTTGAAAAAAAAATGTGTTTTAAAGCGGATTTATCAAATAACAATGGCTCGTGTTCAACAATATAATTTGACAAATCTGGCTGTGTAAGGAGAATGTGTCCTTTGTGGGTGAGTTTTTCTTATGATTTCCGATTAATTGATTTTTCATCGTGTCTCGAAAATCCATAACTTATTCATATTTTGAATAGCAAGATCCATTAACTTTGTCTTACTTGAGCTGGGCGGAAGTCTATGATATAATTTGTCGATCCTAATTTATCTTTCAGGTTCAGTTGAAGGCGAGCTTTTCCGTCTACAGGCTTGCCGTAAACGTACCTAAATAGATGATAAAAAAAGTTATAAAGAAAATAGTGACTTTAATGTAATGTTATCACGTTTATTTGTTTGTGTCCACTGTTTTATCAATTTCATGTAAATATTAAGTGATTGCTTTACAAATATTTAGTTCTATCACAAATATTTCCGCGATTTGAATAAGCAAGGATTAAAAGTCGTGACATTAAATTCGATTCAGTGTTGACATTCGTACATTCTTATAACAAAAAAGTGCATATAAGGAATTGCCACATTCTTAAGACACAGCCCCCGCCCCCTCCCCCCCCCCCACCACACACACGCACACACACACAGAGCCAAGAAGAAAAGAGGGAGAGGGAGAAAGCATGGTTAATGAAATGACTTATTTCAAAACACCACGAACAATTAACCAAACTGAGAAACGAGTGGTTACCGCCTTGAAACGGTCAGTGCCAAAAATTTGCCACTGGGGGGTGGGGGTTAAACCAGGTTTAAATTTGCCCCTACAGGTTCCCGTATGAATAAACAAGTACAAGACTTGTCTTGGTGAAAACAACTTCAACTAACCCACCAACTCGTCAATGTTGCTTGCAAAAGCACACACACACACACACTCTCACACGCACGCACGCACACGCACACACACACACACACACACACACACACACACAACATAAAAATGCAAAGCAAAAATGCAGGTACTCAATGATCTTACTGAGACAAAAGACACAGGATTCAAACCAGCAGGAACACGATGACATGGATAAAGGAACGCTTATATTCATATTCTCGACGATAGGCTCCATCGGAAGCATGTGCTCGTGGAGCAGGCATAAAACGTTTCGTTGTGTGAATGTACATAATTAAACAAAGCCCCACTTCATTACTGTCGATCCGACTGACAAAACTTTACATTTATTTAATACTCAGGTAATTCAGCCTATGTATACAAATAAACTTCTTTTTGCTATAGAATATTTAATCGCAGAAGAAAATGTTTTCATTTTTTTCAAAGTACAAAGATACATTAAAAGAACGATTTGATAAGCAAAAGAAGTCAACATTTATAGGAACTATAACCATTGTTTTGCGGGGTGCGTGATGGCGCATCATTTTTATCTAAACATGCGTTTTGTTTTCTTTTTTTTTAAATGCTTTAATTTGTTTATTTCACCTTTATTCTCCTCAAAACTCTATAATTTTATAACAATGATTAGGTTGCACCATAGTTGTTTCATATTAATAGTCACAGAAAGGGACGGGCTGTTATTTTATGTTCAACTTGGTAAACTTTGTAGCCAACCCATCTGCGTATTTATCTAATTATTCTATAAAACAAATTAATTGTTATAAAGCTTTAATGTTAAATTAAATACAAACTGTACTACAGCATGATTATATGCAATAAAATATAATGACTACATTAAGTAAAAGGTGTGTGAAATATTTTAATAATCACCACATGAAAGGGGATACATACTTTGCTTTAACGGTCACGCGGATGATATCAGTGCTTGGGACAATGTAAGCAACATCAACCTCAACCCTAACATCAAATGTTGGAAGAACTGAAAGCATTAAATCAAACAAGTATCAACTAAATCAAATGGCAAGAAAAAGAACATTCGAACTGAATTGAAAGTGTACATCGTACGTCGTTTTGATTATTAATTTACAAAATAGACGCGAGATCCTTAAATAATAAAACTTTTCTCCAGAGAAAAAATAGAAAACTTGATCAACTCGATTAAGAAAGCGAATTTTGTTGTATGATATTTGACCTGTCCGCCAATAATCGTGGAAAACTAAAAATGTAGCTAATATTAGTTATGAATTGATAAATATTTGAAAAAAATATGAAGAAATAAACCAGAGTAACTTTATAGTGTAGTTACCAATTACCTCCCTTGATGGCAATATCACGGGGAACACAGCTACATACTACATGCAAATCGAAAAAACACTACCCCTCTACTTGAATAGAACGTCATGCAAACTCTAAAGCAACGCCATGGTCGCAGTGAGGACACCGTGTAAGTAACCATCTTCACGATAAAAGTCAGATTTTTCTTGCGATCTCACGGCGTCCTGGAAAATTAAACAACGCGTGGCAACGCAATGGAAACGCGCTTCGTGAGACAGAACGTTTAAGTACTTGCACGTTTTGTGATGCTGACAAAAAGGCTGGATACATTTATTGGAGAAAGGCGTCGCGGACAGAACTTAAAAGCTCTTAGTGTAGAGCTTTTAAAGATGCGCCTGGATTGCTTCTTCAAGTTCTGCCGCCGAAACTTAAGATCTGTTGCTGTATCCAGGTTGCTCGCTAACAAAAGATAAACAACCTTCAATGGTGCATCCAAGTTTTGTTTGACTTTCCACAAGTATGCATCAAAATTTTCACAAGCACTGTTACATGGACTGGGCTGAGCAATCCAAGAGGCTGATAAATCTCAACCTTCTAACGAAGTCACTGGCAACAGCATTGATTGAATGTACGGATAGACTTTTTCTAGTCGCCTCAAGGTAAAGGAGTGTACAAAAAAGCAATGCATATCATAAAAGCTTACCTTAACTCTGACATTGTTAAGACCAAACACACTGACTACAACAGTCTCGTTATGTTTGAACCGTATCACGTTTGGAGCTGTTACAAAGTAATATTGGCTGGAAAAGTAACATATGTTCATGTTATTTAGAATAGGAAAGCAGGTAAAAAAAGAACATAATATATGTAATTTGAAAGGTTTGTTGTCTGAAGATGACAACCTTTACAATACAGCAGATCCACTTGAGACCGAGCTTTTCCCCAATTTTATGAGATGACCTATCTATAATATTCAAATTCGATGTTTTTTATTGAAAAAGAAAACAAATCTTTATGGTTTGGTTTTGATTATTTGGATCACCGAATTAATTGTCCAATGAAAATGTTTATTAATTTCAAATTTCCCATATTATACTCTGCTTAAGCTTATTAACAATAACCGGCATTTTGTTAGCGCGTCCTTAACAAACCTGGCATCATAACAAAATTGGTTAAATGCTTTTAACTTTTTGTAGGCGATACAATCAAAGTTCAGATTAACAGTTTGAAACTTGAAAAACTTTGAAGACTTCAAGGTTGCTTTTAAACTCATCAAACTTTTTACTTTTTCTGCTTATATATTTGTGTGCCCCCATGTATCACGCGCCCCCCCCCCCCCACCCCGTCCCCCCCCCCCCCCCGAAAACAATAACTGAACGGTTTGCCCGTTATATTAAAACACATCAAATGCGCCATACTAATGTTTAAATCACTCATTGCTAACGCCATTTCTAAACTTGATAACGCCGTGTTTACGACGAAGAAAATAACTAACTAAATGCGCAACCAAGTTGGAAAACTATAGAAATCTTAAATGTTTATGTGCATTTTACATATTTATATGGATGTTTAATTACTTTTGATTTATTGATGAAAATCCATTTAGTAATAATCCACCTTTCAGGAAACAAAAATAATGTAATTCGTTGTTGAATTAATAACTAGTTTAAAATAAAACACTTTAAAGGTTATAATCAGAAACAAACAATAAAATATGTTTAAACTTTCTTTTTTTAATTTTTCATGTTAATCAATTTTGATTTAAACGACTTACCAACTTACGAAGCCAATAATTACACAGAAGCACCACGTTAAAAAAGTTTATGCATTTGTTTTGGGAGTCTGGGTGTAAATGAAAGGTCTGACCGTCTAATAGTTGTTTATAATCACACGGAGAGTTTTTCCATGAAAACTTAACATATAATTACAAAGAAAAAGATGAAAAGGGAACTTTTTGGAAGGAGACTGTTTCCTGGAATACTTAACATATTCCCTTGAATATTTAACATATTGCACGTACTTTTCTGCATATCCTGTTTTAAGTATGCAAGCCATGTTCCCAATTTCAGACATCGGAGAGAGTTTACAAAAACGTTAGAAAATATATACAGTCAAACCTGTATTAAGCAGCCGACCAAGAGAGTGACGAAAGTGACTGCTGAAAAAGTCAGGACATATTCAAACTGGCTGTTTTAGACAGGTGGTTGCTGAATATAGGGGACTGCTAATACAGGTTCAACTGTATTTTGATTTAACTTCATGCTTAGCTAAATACATTTCTTTACTAAAATCTAGGTGGCAATAAGTATTTCCCCAAAATCCATTATTGAAATTTTAGCCTGCAATCGCCATTTGCAATGTTGGCGACCCCTTAAATAATGGAAACCGATTGCTGGCCTGCCGGGCGCCTGGCACTAAGGATATGGTTTAAAAATAATGTTGACTACTGGAAAGTGTCAAATAAGCTCAAAGGACTTTGACCATTCCAAGACGGTTACTAACCCAAATTGTTCTATATTTATCGTTAATTGTTTGTGGTGTCTAATTTGGAATTTATATTCTAATTGATCGTTTATGTCTACCTCTCATGTTGGTTGCACGACAGTGGCAGGGGTTTAAATGTTTATGAAGGTTTTTGGGGGAAATCATGTAAAAGAACTCAGAAGCTCGATATGTTTCTTGTATCCCTGTCACCGTGTCTTGCTGATTTTACTCCAAGGGCCCAGGTCACGGTAAGGTCATTGAGAACCAGCCCTTTTACTTTACAATGGTATAAACTCTTATGTTATATATGTTTGAGTGTTTTTGCATGCAACGTTGTCGAGTTGATGGGTGGTATGATTTGTTTTCATCAAAACAACTTGCACATTTTTGTTTATATAAAAACCTGTTGTGGGCAATTGTGATGTTGGTGCATCCTAGAACCTGGTCAAACCCCCAGTAGCAAATTGGTTTGCCATTTTTCAAAGGTGGTAACCACTCGGTTTTCATTTTTGTTAATTCTGGGGTCTGTATTGAAATTGGTCATACATGTATATGCACCTGTAAATACGTAAAAGGTTTATAAACCAAATCAAAATGTTTTGTCTTCAAACCGAAAGTAGAAACCCGGAAGTAAGTTTTCCTTGCATTTCTTGAAAAACTCTAAATTTTGACGAGTTGGCACTAAATATTGTAGACCAGCATATATACTTATTTCAGGTATGAGTCCTTTTTGGTATATTGTCCATGAATTTCAGAGTTTTCATGCAAATAGTTTTTCTTTCGTTTTAGTTTGTGCTTTGTAATAAGAACTTGAATTAAACTAAATTAAGCATGCAAACATTAACTACATGCTTAGCTAAATACATTTCTTTACTAAAATCTAGGTGGCAATATGTATTTCCCCAAAAATAAAATTTTGAAATTTTAGCCAGTTTTCGCCATTTGCAATGTTTGCGACCTATTAACTAGCTTGTGGTGTAACCAGTCGCGCATACAAGAACAAGTCTATAATGGGTTTTAACCTTCAATCTCCCACCTTCCGCACTTAAGCGGACGCATTAACCACCAGGCAACGTTGACCGTTGAACTGAAATGAATTATACCGATATGCACGTTAACATTGAATGTACTCCTCAAATAAATTAAAAGCCTTACATTTAATTGGATGATCACGTACAAATATGTAAGAACTCAGTGATAAGTGTGATTCCTCGCAATTTTACTTGCTCATGAAAAATGTGAAGTAACTTTATGAGTTAAGACAGAAATACATGTACTTGTCATTACAAAAAAAATCATTTTTATTATATGGAACGTCTTTATGCTCGCTACATCTCACACCCACTGTGATAAACACGTTACATCCAATTGTAGGAGCATGATGTTAACATGAAGTTGTAAAATCATGTTTACATACAATTGTAAGATCATCATGTTTACATAAAATTGTAAGATCATCATGTTTACATACAATTGTAAGATCATTATGTTTACATACAAATGTAAGATCATTATGTTAACTTACAGTTGTTAGATCATTATGTTAACATACAGTTGTAAGATCATTATGTTTACATACAATTGTAAGAACATCATATTTACATGATCATTATGTTTACATACAATTATAATATCATCTTGTTAACATACAGTTGTAAGATCATTATGTTAACATAGTGTTGTAAGATCATTATTTTTACATACAGTTGTAAAATCATTATGTTAACATGCAGATGTAAGATCATTATTTTAACATACAGTTGTAAGATCATTATGTTTAAATACAGTTGTAAGATCATTATGTTAACATACAGTTGAAAGATCATTATGTTAACATACAGTTGTAAGATCATTATGTTTACATAAAGTTGTATATTCATTATGTTAACATACAGTTGTAAGATCATTATGTTAACATACAGATGTAAGATCATTATGTTTACATACAGTTGTAAGATCATTATGTTAACATACAGCTGTAAGATCATTATGTTAACATACAGTTGTAAGATCATTATGTTAACATACAGTTGTAAGATTATTATGTTAACATACAGTTGAAAGATCATTATGTTAACATACAGTTGTAAGATCATTATGTTTACATACAGTTGTAAGATCATTATGTTTACATACAGTTGTAAGATCATTATGTTTACATACAGTTGAAAGATCATTATGTTTACATACAGTTGTAAGATCATTTTGTTAACATACAGTTGTAAGATCATTATGTTAACATACAGTTGTAAGATCATTATGTTAACATACAGTTGTATGATCATTATGTTTACATACAGTTGTAAGATCATTATGTTAACATACAGTTGTAAGATCATTATGTTAACATACAATTGTAAGATCATTATGTTAACATACAATTGTAAGAGCACTATGTTAACATACAGTTGTAATATTATTATGTTTACAAACAGTTGTAAGATCATTATGTTAACATACAGTTTTAAGATCATTAGGTTAACATACAGTTGTAAGATCATAATGTTCTGTAGATAGGTCAGTTACTTGCAGTACAGTTTCCACTATGTGACATTTAAATATCTGCTCCTTTTCTCATAATGATCACTTATTTTTTACCCTGTGACCAACACAAATGATCTTTAAATGGTATTTATTTGTAAAAACCACACTGAAAGTTCACTGTTATTCACCGACAAATGCACGCCATCGTTTGGGTTTATTGGTACAGACAGTCTGTTTGTGTAAATATTAAATTGCTCTCAACCCGTGCTTAGGCGGAATGGGAAGTGATTTGCATATTCATTACTGCCCATGAACAGGCTCGATCAAACCGAGCATTCGATACGATAATACTTTGTTATGCTCGGTATATTTGAAGTTTGCCTCACTTAGATGTTGTTTATTAGTTTATTTCATTAAAACCAATAGGTCTGAGACCCATGTGGCAATATAAGCACATTATAACATACATATGGCAGTCATGCAAGAAGTCAAAGATTGTAAAATGTATACAAACATACACATAAAATATATACAATGTATTATTGCGGACAGTGTATGCAAACTTCAAGTAAAAGTTTTATAATGTTAATAAACTTTCACATTGTTACACACTACAACTAAAGATATTCGTATACTTCGAGTAAAATTACACTCAACAAGTATTTTCAGAAAGATGATAGTATTACATTAACTATCTATATGAACAATGAACACCAAGAACAAATATTGATTAAATAAAAATCAACATAAATTATCCGTATAGCAAACTAGACCCTATCTTGAAAGCATGTTCGACGAAGCAAGCCAATTTTTTCAATATTTTATGATTTTCTGTATTTATTAATTCAACAAACTTAAACATATTTGGTCTTTTCCAGAATCTTTAAGGTATATATTTTACACGCAAGTCATTGAACATAGCACATTGTAAGACAAAATGAAACTCAAGTGCAGGTTAAAAAGGGACGTTCATTAAAATGAGTGCTAACAGGTTGATTCCATCTACCAGTTTCTACACATAATCTATGTGAAGATAATCGAAGGCGTGAAAAACTAATACGATATTTAGGGACGTTAAGAATGTTCAAATATGGCTGAAACCCAAACATCGCTACATTTCGATAAAAAAGTGCCCTACTTGAGTCCTCTCATCTTGATTGCCAACCTTGAATGAATTGATCTTTAATTCTCTGTTTTACCAAAAATAAGAAGAATTTCACATCCCCAACAGCCTAAAACATCCAGGCGTCATTGAATCCTAGTGTGCAAAGTAAGTCTCTGACTAGTAAGCACCAGTTTTTTCTATGTGGATTAAGTAAAAGATCATGATATAACATATTATAAACTTTTCTTATGTATTTGTTATCATAAGAACATATTATTTTTGCCCAGTATTTGACAATATTATAGAATCTAAGGTTTTGTAAAGAAAGTAGTCCTAGTTCCCCGTAGATAAAATCATTTTGTGTGCTCTTTTTACACCTAGCAGACGTTTGCAAAGTTGCATGTGCACTCTATCTAATGATTTTCCAGGATGAAAGCCCCAGACTTCACTACCATAATTTAAAATTGGCAATACGAGTTTTTCAAAAAGATCCAACTTGTGTTTTACCGAGATATTAGTAAATTTATGCAAATATTTATTCATTTAAAAGTGGCCTTTAAGGCTTGATCAGCAAATGTGTTTTGGGCATCAGTGAAAGTACCTGTTGTTGTAAACACAATTCCTAGTATATACAAATCTACTGACTATTTCTATTATCATTATTACCATAGTGAAAAGAAATATTATTTGGTAATCTGCCACCTTTACTGAAAATCATTACTTTCGTTTTCTGAGTAATTACACACATTTTCCACCTAATACAGTATACGTACAACAGATCTAAATTCTTTTGCAATTCTTCTTTATTGTTAGCAAAAATCACTATATCATCGGCGTAAAGAATTAGAAAAACTTTAAACATGTCAACATCAATTCCGTCAATTTTATGAACATTTCTTCGATATCGTTTAAGAATAAAGAAAATAAAAGGGAAGATAAACATTCGCCCTGACGTACCCCAAGTTGACACTCAAAACATTACTCAAGCTATTCAAATATTTCACTTTTGACTTAATAGAAGTGTACACAGAACGGAAAATATTAAGTACATTACCTCGTTAACCAAGTTGTATGAGTTTGTACCACAAATTATCACGACAAACGTAATCAAATGCCTTACTAAAATCTTTAAAAGCACAAAAGAGTTCTCTACCTTTGTTTAAAATATGATTAATAAGCCCATTCAAAACAAAAATGTTATCTAAAGCCAGCCTGAGCTTCTATGTAAACTCCATAATCTTCTTACCAAGAACACAGCCGATTATTTAAGGTTCTAGTAAACAGTTTACCAAGTGTACTCAGTAAAGTTATGCCTCTGTAGTTGTTTACATCATTTGTAGAACCCTTTTTATGAAGTGGAATAATATAACCCTCCGACCAAATGGTTGGGAAATAACCAAAATCATATATCCTATTAAATTAAGGAAGTACATATTCAACGACAAAATCTTCTCCATATTTGAAACATTCATTTAAATACACGTCTGGCCCAGCACTTTTGTTGTTATTCAGCTGCTTTAAAAATAACCTAATTTCGTCTTCACTAAAAGGAAGATTCAAATCTTTAAACGTCATAATAAATTCGTCATTTTCATACCTTTGGATAAAGTGTAAAATATCTTCTTCTGGGGTAAAAAACCTATCTTCTGGATTATTGACACACTTGAAATATATTTCAAACTCTGACATAGTTACTTGATATTCTTTAACACCAGCAGATTGTTTTAACATTTTCCAGTACGGTTTTGCATTTTTATGTCTGTCATTTAACTGTTTTTGAGTTTATTTCTGTCATAATTATATCTCGCATTACGCAGACACATTTTATAAACTGAACGTTTATTCGCCATATCAATTCTGTTAGCGTCAGATTTGTTTGCTGTATATGTATTCAAAGCATGATAAAATTTGCGTCTTTTTTCTTCACATTCGGCAGTAAACCATTTGTTTTGTGAAAATGTTTTGTTTTCATTGATTTTAAAATTACCTTTAACATGATGCTTAAATTCAGGTGAGACAACGTCATCAAAAATATCAGCCAGCTCCGTAACACAATTATCAATATCAGCCGAACATGTAACATTATATTTATTTGATTTCAAATCATCTAACTTTTCAGTAACACATGGTGAATACAATTTATCCTTAAACAAATCAGCCTTATCAGAATTCCATATATATTTACAATTAGCATTTTCGTTTCCGCTACATTTGCAATAACTAGAATTTGCCAATTTTACCTGAAATTTCATTGTTAAGTCAATCAAACAATGATCCGATATAATATTCGGGTCGCACACATTAAAATAATCTATATACTGGAAAAGATTAGGGTTGCACAAAATGTAATCGACTACTGACGAGCCCTAGTGGCTCACAAAAGTGTGCTTACCAATATCTCGGTCATTGCCAACTCGGCCATTTAAAAAAGTAAAGATTTCTGTTTACAAAATCTGCATTGTCAGGGTGTGAGCATTCATATCTCCAAAAACAATAAAATTAAAATCATTATCACGTTGAGAATTAAGAACAGTTATATGCTTTAGCAACCTATCAAAAGTATGGGTATCAACAAGCGCCTGTCTTGAGCTATTATCTGGAATGACCTAACATAAACAAATAAACAAATCTTTATTTCAGCCTAGAACTTCGCCCTTCAATTTAATGCAAACAATATCATCTTGACTTTGAAATACTAACATGTCATTGGTAACTAGATTGTTGCGAACGTAAATAACTATACCACCCGAAGCCCTTTTACTAGATGCTTTAATTCCTGTTCTGTGTAAAACGAAGTACTCAAAATTTTCAACATGCAATTCGGAGTAAATATCGCTCCATGTTTCCGTTAATAAAATTATGTCATGTTTCTAAAAAACATCTTTCAGTTCATGGGAAATACGCTTATTAAATCGTCTAGTGCACAATCCCTGAATGTTCAATAACGCACATCTCAGTTCTACCTCCGTAACGTTGACCTATTGTCCAAGATCCTGACTTGCGCAGGAGCGTTCATCACGTAATATGCTCTCCTCTGATTGGTCGACCTTTAATTCACATTTATTAATAGAATTGGGTAAAACCTCTTCAGCTTGATTTGGTTGACATTTGTTTTTACCACTATTACTGTTGTCACTTGATAATGTCAACGAATCCGTATTCGGCTGTTTGTTAACTTTCACACGGGATCTGCTTCTGGAGGAACTTTCAGTTCTTGGATACATGGCGGAACTAGATCTCTTTTCTGAACTTACATTACGTGCTACTCTCGATCGTCCGCGCACGGGGGAAACACATTTTTGTATAGTTTGGCTTGAAGGGGCGCTAGACACAGATGTCGTTGGGTCTGCATGTCGCACATTGAATACCATGGAGGGTTGTGTATTCATGCTGTCGTCGCTATTTTGGCAGTAAATATCTTGGTGCTGGCTTAAATCATGTGTTATCATTGGAGAAGTAGCTTAAATTATGTGTTATCATTGGAGAAGTAGACATAGAATGACGATGAATAACTGTTGCTATGCTGGGCATTAGGTTTGTAGATACCGCAACAGGTTCAGCCATCGATGGGACAGGGCCTCGAACATTCATAGGTGTGAATGGCAATAAACCAGTGAGTGCCTGTTGAGGTTGTAACGGAGTATACATTGGATTACTATGCATAAAATTGTGGGTCATATTGAGCTGGGGACGTGGAACTGGCATAAAAGGCCCGTATGGCGACCACTGTGCTGAGTTTACAGTAGGCGTCTGCAAAGGGGACTGTACCGGAGGAGCTGGAGTTGAAGCTGGATTCAAGGGAACAGGATTTCGACACTGCGGATTTGCCATTCTGCGGTCTTGCGGCACCTGTATGCTATCTTTGCTTGCATGACTAGTATGTTTGTCGTAAGTCTCACCGAAGCCGGCTGTGATATTTTTATCCGGAATATATGCACTGGGGTCAAAGGTAATTTGCTCGAGCTGTGTAAGCCTACTTGCACTGGTGTACTTGGACCATTCAGGGAGTTCGTCATGTACCAATCGACCGTCTTTTATCAACTTAGCTGGGTAGACTATCTGAATTTTTGCATCACTGGCGGATTCTCTTTTCATTTGTTTGTATAAAGGCCACAGACGAGAGCGTGCTTCCTGAATCTCTTTTGGAAAATCATAGTCTATGGAGAGCTCTGTATTTCTGAGCATCCTGGCTCTATCCATAATTAGCTCAACATCACAGTAATCACGAAGATTCACAATTATCGGGCGGCGCTGATCCTGTTTGTTTCTATCAAATTTACCTAACCTATGAGCCCTGGCAAGGTATATTCTCCTGGGGTCAATATCCAGGTGGTTCGACAGGAAGTCTCTGACCAACTGGAAGCAGTTCTCACCTTTGTTTTCTGAAATACCTCGAATAATCAAATTGTTTTTTCTTGAACGAGCTTCTATGTCAATAGATCTGTATGCTAACGTTTTTAGAAATTCGGTCTGTGTATTTGTTATTTGTAACATCTGCCCTACTTTTTCGCCTACACTTGCGAGTGACCTTTCAAAGCTTGCTAATCGTTCATTACCGCATTTCTGCTCAGCCCTTATTCCACGTAATTCATCAAAAATACATATCAGTTTATCTTCCGCGGATTCATTGGTGAAATACTCCCGAGATATTTCCATGTCATATAATTTTCTAGAATCACTGTTTTCCCGCTCAAAGCTGTTCTTTGTTCTCACAAAAAAGCTTTCTAATATTTAAAATTTCAGTATCATACAGTTGCTGGTTAAACCCCACATTAATATCCACTAATTACTTTCTAAATATTTAATGTTTTAACATTCAAACTTTTCAAGGCACACTGAATTTTAACAATTAATTCATGTTTAATAATCAACCACGTGTTATGATGCTACCTGGAATGTTGTGAAACATCTCTTTGAATATTCAATCATTGCGGTTATTAGTCATTGAAAGTCGTTAAACACGATACTTATTTTCGTTAATAGTAATACTAAAATGATGTTTTTAAAATTTTGGCAGTTTAACTATCCAAAACAATATAGTTTGAAAGTTGGAGGTGGTTCTAATTTGTCACTAAAATCATTTTAAAAATTTTGTAGTGTCAAAATGAAATAATAGTTTTTCGTGCATTTTGAACAAAGTTAATGTTATCAAAATTGTAGTGATAACATCATGCCATTGTGGAAAAGACTCCTTTGAGAAATACCACGAAAATACAAAACAGTTTAAATTTATAATCAACTCAAAGTGATAATTTAAAATTCCGAAAATACACTAATTTAGGGAGTTAGGATTTAAGAATATATTTTAAATTAAATTATGTTTTGTTTATAATGCAGTTTTGCAAATTTGTTTTCTCTATACCAAATATTTGACATTGTCTTGGAATTGAAAAACTATATATGTATAAATAAACTTAACATTATGCTATTAATTGAACTATTTCTATTTATATGTGTATCTATTGACATACGGGATTGACATATATTTTATTGATTTCTGAACTTTTATTGAATAAAGAGAGAAAATTAAATAAAGATATAATGTATTTTTGATATCATATCCATAGCTACAGAAATAAACTAATTGGCATTATTTAATTGTTATATACACTTATAATAATAATAATAATAATAATAATAATAATAACAATAATAATAATAATAATAACAACTGTAAAACATATAACATATAAGTCTTAAGAACAGTAAAATAGAAAAAGGGTACTTTGAAATCAGTAAAAACGAAAGAATGGTATGTGATATGATTATGTGAAATCGAAATAAATATTACTGTAAATCATGAATAGCTAGACTCAGTAAACGCAGCCTCTCTTAAAGCTAAAAGGAAAAATGACAACAAGATAAAATGAGCTTATCATATTGAATGCAAGTGGTGGAGGTCTACACGTCTCGAACTATCAACCCGAGTTAAGTATTCGTGCCCCAAACTTCAGACATAAATACCGCATGATCTAAAAAAGGGAAGAGATCAACACGTATTGGGAGTAGAATGAGTTCTTGTAGTTATTTCGCTGGGAAATTCCCAGCCACACCACCACCCTAAATGGAAAACCCAATCTAATGTTTTCTGAGTTTGTTCGTAACATTGTCCGAAGAATTAAAATAAAGTAAATGCTAGCATGATATTTGGTAGATTAATGAATATAACACGATATTTGAAATACAAAATAGACTAAAGGCTAAATTATTTTATCTGTCATCATTGTGTTTCAGTTTTTATTACATTTTTTTCCTACTTAGGACCCAATAAATAATTTACAGAAAAGCTAAAGGCTAAATATTTCGTCGTGTTTAGTTATTACGTGCATGTAACATTGTCTGTAGAATTCAACCTAAGTTATCGGGCATCAATATTCAAGGTTGTTAAAAAGTCACTATATTCAAGAATCTGTAGAGGCATGAAAATGTTGGCATGGTACATGTATTTGATGAGTACATATTACACCTGTTGAAAATTAGCAAAACAATATTATAGCTTAAAAATCAAGATATTACGAATCAAAAAATTAAAAAGAAATATTTCAAACTGATCCTCGCAAAATTCATCCTAGACTTAGAAAAGTAAAAAGGATGAGTATCGGATTAGCGCAGTGGATCTTCCGACTGTTTGGCCGAAGCCTCGTCGCCGGCAGAGATCATAGTGCTTTTGGCTCACATGAAGAGGTAAGTATAACCACTGCGCTACGGCTCACCCGATATTGCACAACACGCTATTTATATTTAAGGTGGTAAATAAATACAAATAAAAAACACTGTCGATTCGTTTATAACTAACGACATTATTACAGTAATGTTTTAATACACTTAACAACTTATACACTATTATTCCTTCCTTTGTTTTATTTTTTTTATGTTGAATAGTTCAAATGACTTAAGTTAATTAAAGAGTTTAAAATATGACTATTTGTATTAAAATATGATAAACACTTTAACTGGCTTTTCACTTCTGGTTGAATCGGCTTTTTAAATACCTCATTTTATATTCCATTGCTATATTTTTTCTGCTTTTTGGCTGGGTGGCTTTGCTCTGTTTTCTGAATGTGTCTGAAATGCATTTCATGCAAATAAGTGTAAAGCACCAGAACTCCTTCTCTGAATTGCTTGTTCTGATTGAATAGAAACCTTTGTTAGTAATCACATAGATTTCAAAAACTTAAATGAGATACATGATTATCTGTGTGCTCTTCCGGCAACAATAACCTAAGTTTGAACTACAGCTGAGTAGTTTCAGTTGAAAAAGAACAATATCAATGTGTTCAAATTTAATTTTTCTACCTGTCATACAAATATATTGCTGCTAAAGGACTTACATTTACATATGTTACAAACCAAAAATGTGACTGTTAATTGAATGTATTCTGTGTTTGTCAATGGCTGACACCGCCCTTACCGAGAACCGTCTGGCGACAACATCGTATTTTGTACTCAGATAAGTAGCTCAGTGTGTTCATTGTTAATTATGAATTCAGATCTGTAATGAAGGTTTTGGGGGTAGTCAGAGTTCATGGACCAATTCAAATTGAACAGTTATGTAAAACAATCCACTTACGATTTGCGATAGAGGGACAATTTGCAGGGATTTACTTTATGGTAAATTTAAAAACGCATCTCATCAACTTACAAAAATAAGTACCGACGTGTAATTACACTGTCAGTATTGACAATTCGCCACTTGGGGTTTAAACCATGTCTTAGAGCTCACCAACCTCACACTTTTCCCTAAATCATATCTGACCAAACAAGCACATGTTGTTTTAGCAAAATAACTACAACCCATCCATCAATGCGAAACAGTTGCACTCATACAAAATGGACGAATAATATTTTCGGGTTTGCTTTGAATTATTGGTAACTTTAGTACATGAAATGGAAATTTGATGTTTCTTCTTTCTATTTAACTTCTATAGGACCTAAAATTAAAGACTATTTGAAGACAAGAGCAACATTCTAATACTTATGAAGAACAATTAAATATCGATATATAATATAATGTAATGCTAAAAAAATAAAATTATGCATGCATATTAAAAGAAATGCAGTAACTATGTATGTAAAATGCAGAAATAGAGGGTTTCTAAACTTTCTTTGATAGCTTGAAGTAAGATTTTAGATTACTGTAAGAGACGGGTTTAATTTGCTAACCAAATCGTGAAAGTGATTATATTTTTTTAATGTTGTGTCTTGTTTAAAGTTGTATGATTTCCTTCGTTATGTTATCGTTTCCGAAAACAAAATATTATTAAGATAGTCACGAAATTTATATGAGAATATTTATGGAAAACTGTTAACTGTTTAGGGCGGTTAGAAATGCAGATAAGTTGCTGAAATACGAAATTATAAACACATCCACCTGTGAAATGTTTATAATATAAAAATCCACAAATCGCAGAAATTGCACGTTGTTTCCATGATAAGTAAACTTTTGTGCGAGGAATGTTTCGAAAGTTGTTTCAAGGTAATAATCCAGTAAATCGTATATGGATAGTAAAAAGGACTGCAAAAAGTTAAAAATAGTATTCATTAAAAGACTTATTTAGTTGGATTATCTCAGTATATACGAAAAATAACAACAACATGTTTGTAAAATCAAGCTCCATTTTGCTTCATTTTATGATATTATTATTATGTTTCTGTATCGGTCAATAAATAAATAAACAGTTAAGTTTAAAATTGTTTCAATTATCAATGCCTGCATATTGAAGAGGGCTGTTCGATATATTAATCGAATCGTACTGTAACATTTTAAAAAATTAACCGATTCAAAATATTTTTTCACTTAAGGATTGAATCGATAGTTGATTGTTTCCATTTGGGTATGGGAAACAGTTGGGTTGTTTAAAGTGTGTGAAGCCCGAAGTACTTTAAACACTCCAACTGTTTTTCATACCCAAATGGAAACTATCAAATATTGATTCAATCCTTATATTTACACTCATAAATAATCTCATTAATACAGAAATAACTAGAAGAATTCGTGATATTACGGCTTTTTCGAATGGCTGTTGGAACAGCTACGTTGACGACAAAGTGAATGACGGCACGCATTTTCGCAGCAACTCGTGGCAAAACGTGAGTGCACGGCGACGTCTCACGTCAAAACATCGTGCAACGTCAAATAAATTGTGAACGGCTCTACTGTAGTCACGTCGCAATGTTTACCATCAGAAATTATGATTCGTTAGATGAATAAGACTTCATCGTAGAGGATGAAGTTGAAGTGTAAATATAATATAATACACAACACCTTTGCATCAGTTTCTGTAATTTTCAATAAAATACAACCAATACATAAACTGTAACATACATTTAACTAACACCATGAAACATATATTGCCGGGCTCAAAATGTGAATCAACGTCAACGTCATTCATAAGTCAAGTGAACGTCGCACTTTATCAACGTAATCGCAACCAATGCTAACACGTTTCTGATGTCTATACACCCACATGAATGTAGCAATGTACCAGTCACATGAAAATGATCTAATCGCATCCCTGGTGGGCGCTGCTTAACTCCTGAACGCTGTAGAATTTCCTCCCGCTGAGACACACGTGGATCGTCTTTAGCGAAGTTCTTCCTTTCAAGAACCATTCAGGCCACTTGTATACAAATGATTTGCTTAAAGAATCTGTAGTAGCTGACTCCTCAATTACATCTTAAGGCTCCTTTGGCTATTTACCCAGCCCAACACAAAACTTCACAACTGCACGTAATTATTTGATATTTCCACAATGTATAAGAATTACGTTAATACAAATAGACAGAAAATACTAGGAAGAAAATAATGGAAAATAACAGTAACATTGCTCGAATTTATCGAATGGCCCTCGTATTTCGCATACTGAAATCTCTGCTCGATGACAGGGACTAGGGGACAATGAAGAGCTTTCCAAGGCACAAAGGCAAATATTTGAAGGATATGTAAATAAAAATCGAGATGAACTAGTGATTGTTATACAGTGCTGATATAACTCTATTTGCTAATAACCATATTGCTAGTTATTTAATTTGTTGAATTTTGTATCATTATTCTTTGAGCAATATTTTATTAAATATAAACAAATATGAAATCTTGTTTCACAATTGCGTTTCAATACAGACTTTTTGTTAACATTGCTGACTTAAAACGTTTAGAAATGACGAGGTTTTTTGTCTTTTGTCATTACATAATTATCATAGTTTAAGCTAGCGTTAATAAAATATGGTATATTTTACTCTTATAAAAATAATTTAACTAGACAAAAGCGACTTTCTAAATAACCCATGCTTGTTTCGTATGTCTTATTTAAACGCAAGTTATATTGTAAGCAACCTGATAAAGCGCTGTTACAGTAGCTGTTCAGTTATATGTAACAAGAACATAATGTTGTCTGCCGCTTTATTAATATTGTTGCTTTTAAAGCAGGATGCCTTCAGTTCGGAACCAGAGTGTCAGTGCTCGAGATTTCACTATGAAGAGAAAACTTTAGAGAAAATGATTAAGACGGAGATATTTGTAAATAAAATGAAGTCAGAGATTGAAGAAAGGCAAAATAAAGTAGACGAGAGAGTCGAAGAAATCAAGGATGACTGCGACAAAGCAAAAGCCGAGCTTGAGATGTTACGTAAAAATATTTCGGATTATGCAGAAAGTCCAAGCGTTGTCGTCAAAAACAAAGGTAAAAGTTAGCGATTTGCAGCTTAGAATAACAGTGTACATGTTTTTGTTTTATGAATACACCATTTAGTAAGGAAATAGTTTTGTTGTTGTTGTTGTTATTTTTCAGAAATAAACATATTTCTATATTATTTTTAACCATTATTATTGATTACAAATTTTCTCATGAACATTGATATAAAAAGAAATCGTTTTGACATGTAGGATTTGATAACAACAATTTTATACTTAATATACTTTGATATAAACGTTATTGCAGATGTTATCACGTTCTTGGCACGTCATCTGAGTAGTACTTCGCCATCCGACGGGGCAACGTTAAAATTTACTACGGTAGAGGTGAATTTGGGCAACGGATATGATAGCAGTACTGGGGTCTTCACGACACCCGTTGGCGGAGTGTACATGTTCAGTCTGCAACTATGTTTGACAGCTAACCGATATTTCTACTGGGAAATAATGGCTGACAACAAGAGGATCTTGGCAGGATGTTTCATTGACGAACACGTTTCTTACAATGGCTGTCATTCAGCTAACGGAGTGGCGGCCTTAAAAGCACAATCTAGGGTGTACGTGAAAAAGGGAACTTCATCCGTTGGGACTGATCTTGACGTTACGGATACGAATTTGTGGAATTATTTCTCTGGGACGCTTGTTGTTAAACAATAAGAAATAATGTTCGGATTACATAATTGTTAACGTAGTTTATTAGATAAAAGTGTAGAGTAATTTTTATCATTTCCAGTTTTCTGTCGAGTTCTATGAGTGGTGTAATTATGCATTTGGCCATATTAAATTTTTATGAATGACGATATTGGTTTTATAAACATAAATTTCTTCTTAATATCAGAAGAAACGTACATTATTGTTCAATTAAATTATTTACATGTACAGTAACAGCAGAATAAATAAGATCTATATCAGTCGTCTAAGTAAGTTGTTATATACAACTATGTTATGTATATTGCTTTGTTTTATTTGCAAAATCTAGTGTAGTAATTTAGTATATAATAATTTCAATTTAGCAAATGAACATTTTAACCCTTGTCGATTGCGGTTTAAGTGAACATACGCCTAGCAGTACTATTGCTGCAGTTAACTACTGCTATACAGCATATAATTCACATGTACTTGCGGGTAATTATCTAACCGAATAACACCAATGGCGAAACCAACCTCAAGCAACGTGTTCACAAATCATGGAATTACACCAAGTGGACAAAGAGACAATTTAAAAAAATTAACTTATGTCGTGACTGACAAAATAAAACGCGCGCCATAGTGTGACTGTTTGATGACAAGTGTAAATTCAATAAATATTTGTTGTAAATTGTTGTTATGTGTATCCATTTACCCGAGATCGTACATTTGTACTTGACTATTTGATATCAAAAATACAAAAACTGTAACGCCATGTGTCCCAGCAGTGCGACACAGCCAAAATAACAACTAGTAAATTTGTTCTAACGAATAGAAATTTTGATTGTAACATTGATTATCTCGAATATGGTATGACAGACAAATTATTGTTCAAATCATTTGAATGTAAAATGTTAAATTGTATAATGTTTTAAGACAGGTCTCATTGCAAGAAAAAGAAAGTTATCAAAACTTCTCAATAACGGCACAATGCCGTTTAATGAAACTTTTCTCAGATAAATGTTACTAAAGTATCATTATTTTGCATATGGCGAGACAAGTTAGAACAGTACTGTAGAGAAAAAAAAACGAGATGTAAAAATTACCAAATTGTTTTTTTTTACTTATATTCACAAAAACTAAACAACATAAACATGATAAAACATCATTTTAAATATCCACATGAGTAATATACTGACAACAATAACTTGCGTCTCTTGACATACATATGTAAACTATCAGAGATGTTAGTAAAAGCGCGTTTGACCTTAAATTTCCTGGTCGCTTCCTGGTCGCGTAAACTGGCGACAATCGTTGGTTTCTCTCTTCATGATTTAAAGTTCTTTTAAATTACAAAACAGTTTATTATCAGGATCATTACACTCATGTGGGCATTTAACGTAATGCTTTGTGTTGCTTAGTTTTTGTGCATTTACAATAATTCCTAAGTCCAACTAATAAGTTGATGTTTGGGGTCACTTATATATTTTAACCAGGATACTGTCTTTATGAAAGATATTTGGTAGTCGTTTCGATCATTCCGACTAAATTTACACGAGGATCTGTCACATAAATGTATTTTTGATAGCATGCTGTTTGGCGTCTTTCATAGTGTATTTGCTTTAATCATTTTGTGAGTACACACAACGCGTGTACAATCCCTTTACAAAGATGAAAGAAAACTATTTGTACCATGTTGTTATTTTACCAAACACGTTCGTCGATGTCATCTTGCTCTCTACGTCTACCATGCGCAACCAGAAATCTTTCCGATGTCAAGATTGTTATATAAATGAAACATTTCAAATAAAATGGTTTTTTTTTAATATTTCGTATTATAATCAGTACGATTGCTCCCAGAAAAAATGTTATTGTAATGGGAAATAATCACTGAACAGAGTTGTTTTGCCCAAGAACAGTGCTCATGTTTCTTTCCTAAAATTATTGAAAGAGATTTTTGTATTTGTCTGTTTTGTCTAGTAAAGAAAATGAATATAGCAATAATCGCAGAGATTACTGGCTTAATTGCAAGCAAAGGTTGGTGACGCTAGTGATTGACAGTTATTACACTTTCACCAACACGCACTCAGTAATCGGAATTTCAGTACAACAAACTGAAACCGAAGCAGCACATAGAGGTAAGCTACGAACGTAACACAAATTCAATAGATGAAAATGAAACTTTGAACAATACAAATAATAACAATTTGCAGGCTCGGTTTGATCGAACCTGTTCATGGACAGTAACTGAAATGTATATTGCTGCCCATGCCGCCTAGGTTGAGCGCAACTTAATATTCACACGTGTAAACCGTACGATTTTTAACCTTCCAAAATTGACGGTTTGCATATAGAGGAGTACATACATGTAGAACCTTATTGTCTCCAGATAAGAGATTGGCTTTGCTCTAAACGCAAAAACAATGGGTGGAACTCGGCAGAAAAGAATATAGACAGGGGCTCTTGAAATTATGAATTCTGCATATTACAGAGAACGCTAAAGGAAAAAAAAAAGAAACAGAAATATATCCTTGGGGTGATTGACGAATGATTAGAATACAAAGCTGTTTTTGCTGCGATATTGTTAACAAGTCACCTCTATTACATTATCTCTGCATTGCAATCTTTTAATTAATAGAGATGTCACTGCACTTTGAATAAATCCGGTTAGACATCTTGGAACAACTGAACAAAACAATGGTTATTAAACCAGAAAGATCTGATGAATTGAATTATTCAATAAAAACACACTTAAAACTCACATAACCTTAATAATGTCCATAACACCGCTTTTTAACGAAATGTCATCAGAAATTACTTGTCAGTGAATGAAGATAAAATCTGACTGGACATTTTTATAAATTCATTATTAACATGTAATGTAGTTGTTGCAAATGGTTTTCTTAAATGCATTTGAAAAACATATGTATATGCGATACATTTACATTCTTTACTATGACAGACTGGGCAGTGGTATTTATGCAGATTGTATTCGCTTATCAATGGCAGAAACAAAGGTTAACAGTCATTTTTTAAACAACCTATAACATCCATCTTACACATTTGAACAACAGAATTATCCTAATAATTTATGGCGTTTATGTTTAACGAATAAATAATTGGAATTTTTTTAATTGTTAAGTATACTTCACAACGAAAAATGATTGATTCTGTCTTGAAATAAAAAAAGGATCGGTAATCTGATTGTTTGCTGTAGAGGTATTATTCGTAGAATAAAATTCTCAAATTCTGAAAATAAGACACATTGTTTATAACAGATGTTGATACAATAAGATTCACCCGAAGAAGACTCAAATAAACTCGAAACGCGTAGTGAAATATTGGAGTTTATTAAATAAAGTAATTAAAGTAAATTTAACTTCTTAATTATGTCATTCCTTTTTACTCTTCTTTATTACTAGAAAAATATACTCATTTAACAATGTATCTGATAAGGTTTAACAACACCAAAATATGAATGATAAATCTAGTTCACTGTTTGAATCAATAGTAATTGCGTCATTTTTATTAATCAATAGATCAATGTTATTTTAAACATTAAAAGCATTTATATAAGGTCAATTCTATATATAGCATAATTCGTCGTTTATATATAGAAATTGAGTTGTGCAATACCGGGTGAGCCGTAGCGTGGTGGTTAACCTGCTATCTTTCAAGTGAGACTAAAGCATTTTGATCTCTGTCGGCGGCGAGGCTCCGGCTAAACCGTCGGCATATCCACTATGCTAATTCGATACTCATCCTTTTACTGTTTATTGTCTTGGAAGAACTTTGCAATGATCACTTTGAACTTTTCATGTTAAATTTCTTTATTCATATTTTCAATACTTTTGAGCAATCTTTTTTCATTAAAAGCCTTTTGTAATTCTTACTCAATTAATAATTATCGTACTTTACCATTTTTGTCGTTCAATACCTTGAATTTAAGTTTTTTGTTATGCCTTTAAAGAGGGAATTGTACATGTAAGTATCGCTTATTACTAGTTAGGTTTTGGAAGCGCTCTGTATGTGTAGTAATGTCTTCTTAAACTCATCCAAAAATGTCTTTTTAGAAAAATACTTCATGTATGATGTTTGAACCACAAAACCACAATTAAAAACAAATTAGGTAACGAATATCTTAATGTTCTGATCCATCAAATCAAATCTCAATACCAAATACATTTAAGAAACGAGACTGTGTTTTTGAACGCAGCTTCTAATGGCATGTCACTTTCGTCCTCATTATCATCACCCAAACCCTCGAGATTTCTTTGTCTTTAATTGTTAGTGGTGTCGTTACAATACTCTTTTACAAATGATTAGATCTCTAATTTGGTTATCGAATTCGCCGTATTGAATTTAACTGATACTTCAGCAAAGTTTAACACAAAACATACTTAAAGAACATTTGCAGACTAATTTTGATAGGGAATGTTCTTGGACAGTGGAAGATCTAATATTATTACATGTACCTATGATATATTTAAAGCATGTGCTACAAGGAAAACCCGTTTAAATGACTCCTTCACATCTAAACAATTCAACTGATTCATTACCCATACAACTCAACTAATATTGAACGTGTATTTTAAGCGTATATTACGAGGCTTCGGCAAACAGTCGGCAGATCCACTGCGCTGATTCGATACTCATCCTTTTTACTTCATTTTTTTTAATCTTTGACGTATGTTTCAATGACCACTTTAAATTGTTATTTTTAACTGCGTAATAACTACTTTCTTAAAGTTGATTTTGAAATCTATCTGTTTTATAAAATGTCTAATAAATATGATTTCTACTTTCTAGGTTCTAAAGTCTCTCTAAATAAATATATGTTGAGTGATCAATTAACATTTAGAAAGTGCCCAATAACATTCTGCTGACATTGTTACATTTACGTTTTTGATTAAACAGGACAACGATAGATAAATAATTTTGTTCTTTAGTTTATTGTGTAAATTAATAATTTTGTTCTAAATTTGGTACCAAAAGAAATATGAAGATTTTAAAGAAATATTTTCCAGCTGAAATACTTATCGATCCATTCATATTTCTCTAATATCATTATGCGAATAAAGATATGTAGTCAAGTCAATTTATATATCTGATGTCCAAGTGATTCTCCAGGTTGTTTAAATACAGCCAAACCAATATGTCTTGAAATATTAGAAAAAGTGAAATATACATATCAGGAATCGCCACACTCACAAAACAAAGCTTTCCTATGCAGCAAAAAAGAGGCGAGGAAATGAGAGCATATGTTTGTAAGTATGTCGTAAAGTCACTACAAACAATTAATGAAAATGAGAACCCTTGATGTTCCGCTATACGGTATTTTAACCTTAAAAGGTAAATGGAACGGCTCTTTTCTCAAGAATTAAGCCATGACATAAAACATCAGAATATTTAAGAACATTTTATGAACAATTGAACAAAATAGATGCCTTTCAAATAAAAAGACAACTTCTTACCGAACCTTTTTTATATGATCAATGTTTTGCACAAAACTTTAAAATGGATGAAAAGAGAATTTTGAAAGCCACCGAACAAGACAAAGCATGTTTATGATCATAACATTCCTTTAATATTTTTGTTTTCTGTAATAATTTGATGAAGATTGTGAGCGTATTGAATACCAACTTCTCTATTTCTTTTGTACAGTGCACAAATATATCAGAACAGCTGCCTCAATGATCCCGTAACAAAAAGGGTAGTTTAGGTGGCGGTCACCCTAATCTATCGATAGGTCATTTCTAATGATATGATAACTACCTTAAAATATACAACTTGTATTGTACTATATCGGGTGAGCATTAGCACGATGATCAGCCTGCTATCTTTCAATTAGTTGACAGAATATTTTGCCTAACAATGCTTTTAGCTTCTTAAATTTTTAAAGTTTGTGTGCTTTTGCATTCAATATTGTTGAATTAATGGGCGAGTTGGTATTATTTCTCCAAGACAACTTGTACTTGTTTGTTCATATGAGAACCTGTTGGGACAAGTGTGAGATTGTTATACCCTAGAACCCGGTGTAAACCCCCAATGGAAATGGTTTGCCACTGACCGTTCCAAGGCGGTAACACATCGAGTTCTCTCTTTCGTTATTTGTTTGTTGCATCTTTTTAAACTGATCATTGTATAACCATGCTCTCTTCTCCATTGTTTTTGGCTATGCGAAAAGGCTGTGTCTGCTGGATGTGACCATTCTTGTTATGCATATTTCACCATTTTGATCTCTGTCGACGTTCATTCTTTGGGTAGAACGTTACAGTTTGACATTGCTAATTCGATAATCATCCTATTTACATTCTTAAAATATTCTTCATAAGGTTTGCATAAAGATGCATTGATTACCGTTAGAAAACAAAAATTTGAGGCCCATTATTATTATATAGCGTCAGAAATAATTGTTATATTGTTGAGAACCAGCTGAGACGTGTGAGGTTGGTTCTCCCTAGACTCTGGTATGTGCACACGCATCAAGCGAAATAACTACAAGAACTCCTTCTACTCGCAATACGTGCAGATTTATTCCCTTGTATTAGATCATGCGGTATTTATGTCTGAAATTAGGAGTA
Organism: Corbicula japonica; assembly: GCA_038501625.1. Lineage (NCBI taxonomy): Eukaryota > Metazoa > Mollusca > Bivalvia > Venerida > Cyrenidae > Corbicula > Corbicula japonica. The sequence goes on from JAZAYU010000197.1 coordinate 663,014, forward strand.
CGAATATTTATCGTACTATGTGCCTTTGTGCGTTCGCGCAAAACTTAGCTTGAAAGTTTGTGGCGTGATGTCTCCATCCCTAGGTTTCGGTATGATAAGCGCATGCTATCCTGTAAGTTTTCCCTTTTGGCTTTATAGGGAGATTGTTTTGTTGTCTGAGTCTAGCTATGTCTGGTTTACATATTTCGATTTCACATAATTTTCATCTACCCGTCTATCTTTTTTGCTTATTATTATTATTATTATTATTATTATTATTATTATTATTATTATTATTATTAAAAGTATAATTTATCATCTGAATTATGTCAACTGATTTATTTCTGAAACCTCCAAAACAGATCTATTTTATAATTTAATCTCATATCTAATAAAAAAACATAAATCAATAGTAATTGCGTCATTCCCGTATGTCAATTGATCGAAATGTAAATTGAAATGTAAATTGAAATAGTTCTATTTATGACATAATGTTAAACTTATATATACATATTGAGTTGTGCAATATCGGGTGAGCCGTAGCGTGGTGGTTATACCTTCCTCTTCAAGTGAGCCGAAAGCACTATGATCTCTGTCGGCGACGAGGCTTCGGCCAAACAGTCGGCAGATCCACTGCGCTAATTCGATACTCATCCTTTTTTTTTTATTTCTTTTAAATCTTTTTCGAGTTTCCATGACCACTTTAAATTGTTATTTTTTAACTGCGTTGTTACTACTTTCTTAAAGTTGATTTTACAATCTTTATGTTTTTATGAACTGTTTAATAATCTGATTTCTACTTACTAGATTTTGAGGTTTCTGTAAATAAATATATGTTGAGTGATTCATTAAAATTTAGAAAGTGCCCGTTACATTCTGCTGACAATGCTACATGTACGTTATTGAATAAAACAGGACGAAAAAGGGTTAATAATTTGGTCCTTTAGTTTATTTTGTAAATTAATAATTTTGTTCTTAATTTGGTACCAAAGCAAATGTGAACATTTTAAAGATAGAGAAAGATAGAAAATTTAAGAAACTGAAATACTTATCAATTCATTTAAATTTTTCTAAAATCACTATGCGATTTAAGTGATGTAGTCAAGTCAATTTATATATCTGATGTCCAAGTGATTCATCTTGTTGTTTAAATACAGCAAAACCAATATGTCTTAAAATTCTAGAAAAAGTGAAATATGCATATAAGGAATCGCCACACTCACAAAACAAAGCCTCCCTTTGCAGCGAAAAAAAAGAAGAGAGGAAAAAGAGCATTTGTTTATAAGTATGTCGTATTAAAAAAGACACTACAAACAATGAACGAAAATGAGAACCTTGGGGTTATCGCCTTAGAACAGTCATTGGCAATATAGTTTGCCACTGGGGGTTTAATCTAGGTTTTCGGATACAACAACCTCTCACTTGCCCCAACAGGTTCTCATATCAACAAAAAAGTACAAGTTGTCATGGTGAAAGACACTGTTGTGATTAAATTTATAAGTAACTATCATCCAAAGGATGCCTGCTCGTAGACATTTAGTAGGGCTGTTAAAAATTGATTTTCTTAAGAATACAATTACAAAAATGCATTAGTCCAGCTAAACAGTTGATTCTTGGGTCTCCTGAACATTTTAACCACGATACAGTTTTAAAAGAGTTAACGCATATCTTTATAAAAGATATTTGACTGTCGTTCTATGTCTCATTAATACGTGTATTTTATGCTAACGTGCTGTCTGGTGTCTTCCATCCTAGTGTATTTGCTTTAATCATATTGTAAGAACGCACTAGGAGTATGCAGTCCCTGTACAACTATGAAAGAATATATAAATTTTGTTCCATGTTGCTTTTTACTAAACACTATCTTCGATATCTCCCTTTTTTCTCTAAGACTACCCCGCACCATCGTGAATGGTAACTTTATAGTAATGGTTGTGAAATAAAAAGTATTTTAATAAATAATTCGTCAGTATGATAGCTAACATAACAGACGACGGACGAAACTGACTATTGCAGGCTTAACTAGAGTAGGGTCAGTGGCAATAAAATGTTGGCAACTGCTGGGATTTCCCGAGTCCAATAAGTCAGTACTGTAAAATCGATTACCGATGTGTTTTATTGATGGTCAAGTTTATCAGGGTTTATTTGCGCAGCCTTATTTGTGATTGTCTTGGCTACCAGCGTGCTCAGAGTTGTATGGCTAAACACTGTCGGAATAAGGGTTCGGTTGCCAGTATGAACTTACATGTCATTTACAAACAACAGAAGCAACGTTTGGTCAGAATGGATGCCGTAGAAAGTTGCAAATAGGTCATTACTGTTACATATGTATGTACAAACTAAATCAAAAATCAGTAAGTTTTGTCGGGTTATTAAGGTCACGATTATCACGGTTATCCGTTAAGCCAGTAGCCTGCTCGGAGTCGAACTGGCTTGATTCTCAGCGATTCTCAGTGTAGGCGTATACAGTGTATATCATTGCATTTCATATGTTCATTACAGTGTATAATAAAGAGAACTGCTCAAAAGCGAAACCAAATACCAAAGGGCCATGCCAATAACCATTCATAGTAAACTAAAATCTATATGAATCGTGATCTTCAATCGCACTCTTTTTATTATGAGCAAATAGCGATTTGCCGCAGCCGATTCCGGCGATTATAAATTCTAGAAAATATAGCAATTTCCCGTCAGTTTTAGCAAATGATATCCAATAAAAAAAAAGTTTAGTCAACGAAACAAATGATTTTTTGTTATTTGGATTAATATTTATAAATACTTTTTTCTAAACGTTTATTAATCCTCCATGCGTTTTTGGTAGTCGAATTTATATATAATTTAATAATAACACATATTTAATTGTTTATAGAGATTGACGTTTTACAATCGTTATTAAAAATGAAATGATCATATCAGGAATTGTCACACATTTAGATAAAACACAGCCTTCCAACGCAACGTAAAAGAAATGAGGGAAAGAGAGCATGTGATTATAAGAAAAAATCAATTTCAAATAAGACATTACAAACAATGAACGAAAAAGAGAACCATTGGGGTTACCGCTTAGAACGGTCAGTGACAAAACAATCTGCCATTAGGGGTTTAAATAAGGCTCTAGGGAGCCGCCACCAACCTCACACTTGCCCCAACAGGTTCTCGTATGAACAAACAAGCACACGTTGTCTTCAAAGTTGGTGAAATAACTCCAACCCACACTTTAGATCGACAAATCGTCATTAACTCTTAAATCCCTGCAACCGTCGTGCAACCAAAGAGGTAAGCATAATGATAAACTGTAGATGAGTTAATCACTAGGCATGCAGAGCGTTGTAGAATATCATGTTGGTAATCCTTCTTTTTGAATTTACAGATGGTTTTACAAATAACGTGGAGAATTAACATTACCGTTTATTTTCTTTAGTTTATAGATACATATCCATACAAAATGGCTGTGTAATACCTTGTTGCAATAGTGATTTTGAACTGCACCTGTATTTTTAACAATCTGATTAAAATCATCTCCTGAAAACCGCTACGCTATCAGGATCTGACGACGAGTCATTAAAACGTGCTTTTATCAACAACCATCCTAACCAGATTGTCGCCTACAAAATCGCAAAAGTAAATGAAGATCGCCGTAATTGCCGAGGCGTACCGAACGTTTTATTTAAATACGTTTTATATATACGTACATCGTGTTTTAAACCGAGAAAACAGTTGACAATTCGCCAAGACATAGTTTACTGAATAAATGTGTGTTTTATGTGGTTTTTCATTCATTTCCATTGTAAGGGCATCTGCAGGTCATGTTGCGACCAAACCGAAATCGTTATGAATCATGCTTCCCGATTGACAATTTCTAAAAATAGTAAACGGGGAAAACTACTAGTGATTGGGCACGGTTTTTATGGGCCATCATAATATCTAACATTTTGTTTGATTTGACTTCAGTGAGATTGATTTTTTAATTAAATCTGGGTATCGGGGATAAAACTTGCATCATCATCATCATCATTATCATCACCTTCATCATAGACAAATTTAACACATATTCGTTGAACGATCATATTTGTCAAATGTATAAATACTATTTTTCCAACATTTTTATCTTTGAGTTTAATGTCATAATAATTATTTCTTCAAATATTTTTAGTTAAGACGCAACCATTTCATTATGACAGGATAACAGTTCCCCTGACCTCACCGTCCCTACTTTACTACAACAAGTAAGCAAATACTCAATTAATAATTTATGAATTTGTATAGGAGCGCTTGGACATTGCTGTGTACATTTCAATCATCCATCTTTCAATACATATACAAAACAAACACCATCTTAACATCAATCTGAAACACCATCTTAACATCAATCAACCTGAAGGAAACATACACATAGCTTGTACATATATTGTTCTTCATACACGAATGTCTAATCATTACAATGTATCTGTGTTTCTAGTAGAAGCTCTACACATCGACATAAAATTACTGTTATTTTTCTGATCTGGTTCTAATGGAAATTAATTTCCTAAAATCAAAAGTAAAGTTGAAACTGTATACTTGAAGTGTCCAACGCTGAATGACAATTCCTAACACGGACCTAACGAAGTGACCACTGGTCACGTGACTACAAAACATCAAGAGACTGACCAATCGGGGGAAATCATTTTCCAACTAATTCACTATGTTCAAACGTCGGAAAATTCATTTCCCCTGACCTCACCGTCCCTACTTTACTACAACAAGTAAGCAAATACTCAATTCATAATTTATTAATTTGTATAGGATCGATTGGACATTGCTGAATCTAACAGAACGGGGAAATTTTGAATGAGGAGTACCAGATCAAAATAATAATAATGATAACAATGTTTCTATCAGTTAAATTCAATATGAAATCAAATCAGATACCCAATGTTTGTGATACTAAAAGCCTTTCTTTAAGAGTCTTGATAAAGCCATCTCGGCTTTATCACTCTTCCACCATCGGTGCCTTTTAAATAATTTATCTTAATACCATTGTTTGCAGCCGAAGTGGCTCTACCTGCGAGTAGAAAATGAAAACCATTTTTAAAATATCTTGAACATGTGGTGAAAATGCTTCAATAAACAGCGTTCTTAATGTAGTATATGAGATATGCTTATCAATATTTCTTAAATTATATGTATTGTTTTCAAACACAGTTCTAGAAAATATTTAAGCATTATAATTACATGTAATATCAGACAATCCTGTCCATAAAAAATATTTTTCAAGATAACTTACTGGACACAATCTGGTACTTGTCCTGACTATTACAACTCAGGCACCTTCTCTGTATTGATCAGTTTTAGTAAACTATATGAATATACATACATGTGAAGAATCTATGACAACATCTGAGTATTTATATTTAACAGTTCAGAACTTCGGAGAAACCCTTTATAAGCTAAAAAACAAGCACAAATAGTTCTCTGTTTTTTTTCACATTTCCAACTTGAAATAGACTATCTTCAGCCAGCACTTCTGGTAACTCTTCAAAATCATCAGAGAAACACTGAAAAAACATATTTAGAAAATAAACAAATAATTGTCATACATTTCTTCATGTAACAATATATTATAATACATAAACATCTTCCAATTTTATTTCTACCATCTTATCACATATTATCATGGCTTGTCAGCCAAGACGGGCAACTCCACAGTCTAGCAATTATAATGGCAGCCACGCCAACAAATACAATATTCTTTATTGGTAGAAGCACTAACAATTCACAATTGTGAAACAAATTTCAACATATTATTTTAATGCTAACATTCTAAATGACAGGTCCTCATTTCCAACAATTCCTGTCACATATTATAATGGCTTGTCAGCCAAGACGGGCAATCCACTCAACATCACCGTCAAGCAATTATAATGGCAGCCACGCCGACAAATAAAATATTCTTAATAATTTTTATTAGTAGAAGCACTAATCATTCAAAATGGTGAAACAGATTTCAGCATATCATTTTTAATGCTAACATTCTAAATGACAGGTCCTCACTTCCAAAAATTCCTGCACCATTTTTACATGTAACATAATATTCTTTCTGTGTGGGCAGATCCATGCAATCCACAACATAATCAATAAAATTATTGTCCCTCCATAAAAGATGCCAAAATGGAGCAGATTTCCATAAAGGAATAACCATGATTCCTTTGGCATTTTCTTTCAACATTTTAGAGAGTACTCTAGTTACAAGTAAAACACTTACAGGTGGTACAAAAAGACCAAATTTCCAATTCCAATTTGCACTAAATGCATCAACCCCTGCACAAAACTCATTCCAGAATCTACTTTAAAACAGGTAGCTTAGCATTATGAGGAGAAGCAAACCAATAAATATCAATGGTACCCAATCTTTAAATAATGAGATCAATTATAAAGGGAGAACCCATAATAATCTTTTTCTGCTATTTTTGAAAGTTAATCTGCATTTGGATCTTTTCCCCTGGGAATCCATTGCATGTCTACAATAATTGAATATTTAACACAATATGAGTGAATTTTGAAAGCAAGATCTTGTAATTTTGTTTTAATTGATCCCTTTTCAATAATGCTACAAACACTTTGGTTGCCTGTGAACCACTTAACTCTATTTGAACCAAGAATGATACTTAAAGCTTAAAGCACTTTAAAAACTGCCATAAGTTACCTCCAAGTGGAAGATTTCACAGCCTCCTCAATGGCCCAAGCCCCATGAACCATACCATTGGTTTATTCACTTCATATCCAGAATAACCTCTTGTACTTGCATCTGGTGTAAGGATTGTGCTTCAGATACCTGAATTTGATATCAGTCAATTTTTCTTCCAAAACAATAACTGGTTCCAAACTCTGTGTAGATAACTTTATGAAAAATGACCAATTTGGTGTTAAAGTAGTAAAGAAAAATCAATACTCAAATATCTTGTCATAAACTGACACAAATTTCCAACTACAATTGACAAAGAAATAATCTGCCCTACAAAACTGGCAACTTTTTAAAACATGAACTCGCATATGTTGTCTATTTACAATCTCTCACATCATGTTCACAACTATATCGATTGTCGTTTTAGGTATAGAAATAGTAAATTCCTTAGAAATTAATTTCATGTACGGGCTCCCACTGAGATTTCTCAACATTTGGTGCAAAACCAAAGATAATCAGATCATTTTTAATAGAATTTGCCATTTCTAAACAAAGATCGTATGAATCATTACAATCAAAACCATTGTCTAGATATTAATTACACAACTTTTTGCTTTACCTCTCCATTTGGGGTTAAGAGGCCTTGTTAAATTAACAAAACCATATGGTGCACTTGAAATTCCTAACGGAAGTACTAAAAATTTTTAAAAACTTGTTTTCAACCTGTTTACTTTGCCATGCTAAGCCCAGATAATCAGTATGTGGGGAATAAATTGAGACAAAATAATAGGCGCTAAGAATATCAAACTTGAGTTAAATGTAAAACTTAAAAGAATTTGGCTTCAAATATTCTAAAACTAACCTTAATCTTACAGATTGTTTCCATAGATGTTGGTTAACTATCCTGAGATCTAATATAAATCTCTTTTTCCCATTGGCTTGAACAGAAACTGTCTGGATTTACAATATATGGTGGCTCTATACATTTTCAACTAATCCCCTATCCAATAAGTTCGAAATGGCCTCCTCAACAAAAATTGGTTCTTTCTTGCGTGGCATACTATCGTCTTCCATAAGTAAAGTTGACCGTACACTTGAAGTGTCCAACGCTGAATGACAATACCTAACACGGACCTAACGAAGTGACCACTGGTCACGTGGCTACAAAACAAGTAGAGACTGACCAAACAGGGGAAATCATTTTCCAACTAATTCACTATGTTCAAACGTCGGAAAATTCATATATCCACGTCCGTAACTATTGTCGGCGCAAATGTCTATTAAAATTTCAAACACGGCTTTAGAACATAATAAAATAGATGAAAAGGGAACTTTGAAAGCAATAGAACACGATAAATCTGAAGATTGAGCCTTTTCATGGACAGTGATGGAAATGCATATTTATGCCATACCGCCTAGCGCCAGATTGAGCCCAACGTAATATCTACACACATTAACAGTACAATTAAGATCCATCCCAAACGATGCTGTGCATAAAGCAGGAAGTATATCTTAGGGGAAATTGAACAATATTCAAATCTGAATTGCCAGGTATATTAAAACCACCCATCTTAAAAGTGGCCGAAATATTAAAACAAAAGTAATATCAGAGGTACTGTTAATACGTATAGTACATTAGTATCGAGCTCAACGACCTTCAAAGGACTTATTACATTCAAATCGTCCGAACTGTAATTTGTCTACCATACCATAATTATATTTCAAGCTTATTAATGTTACAACAGAAATTTCAATGTGTTATGAAAAACTGACTAGTTGTTGAACTGCCGGAACGCTAGGCGTTAAAACGTAATAGTTTGTCTATAACACTACGTTCACAATTGTGTAATTCGAACATTATTCTTATTGTTTAACAACAAGCGTCACAGAGAAACACCGTATCCGACAGGTACAGATCACTCCCACCGGTTGAAGTTCCCTTTTTCACGTACACCATAGATTGTGCCTTTAAGACCCCCACGCAGCTAGTCGAACGACAGCCAGTGAAAGAGCTGTTTTCGCCAATGCAACATCCTTCCAAAATCTTTTGTTGTCAGCCATTATTTCCTAGTAGAAATATCGGTAAGCTGTCAGACATATTGCAGACTGAACATGTAAACTCCGCCAACGGGTGCCGTGAAGACCCCGGTGCTGCTGTCATAACCGTTGCCTTCGTTCACCTCTTTCGCCGTAAATATCAACCTGACCCCAGTGGAATGCGTAGTACTGCTCTAATCCCGTGCTAAGAACGTGACACTGTCTGCAATAACGTTTATACTTATAGTAAGCTGCAAATTATTGACGACAACGTTCGGACCAAGTGCATAATCCGAAATATTTCTACGTAACAACTCAAGCTCGGGTTTTGCTTTGTCGATGTAATTTTCGACTTACTCTTCTTAATTATTGTGTCTTTCTTCAAGTTCAGACTAAGTATCTCCGTCCTAATCATTTTCTCTCAAGTTTTCCCTTCATTTTGAAATATTGAGCACTGACACTCTGGTTCCAAACTGTAGGCCTGTTGCTAAAAAGCAACAGTTTTAACAAAACTGCAGACAACAACATTATGTTCTTGTTACATATTATGTGTTATTGGACAGCTACTGTAACAGCGCCTTTACCATGTTTACTGCCATATAATGTAACTTGCGTTTAAATAGACTACTGATGATCCGCGCATGGAATGTTCAGAAAGTTATTTTTTCATGTTTGAAGTAAAAATATTTTCCCCAAATCTAGCTTAGCTATGATATATATAGATAACTGACCAAACAAATGGCATTCCTTAACTTTTATAAAGGTCTCTGAAAAGCCATTTTGCAGAAATTTCATACTTCATACGAATATTTAAAACAAATTTGATCGATAAGAAGTCTTCCTTAGAATAACAGAATATAATTATTAAGAATGCAAAAACTAATTTTTTAGTTGTAACTGGCTCACAGCACTGACATCAAAATCTGTATAACATATACTGGTTCTGCCAATTTTTATATAACTTTTATTATATATTTTTATTTATTTATTGACCGATACAGAAACAATATAATAATAAAATAAAGCGAAATAAAGCGCAATTTTACAAGTAAGTTATTTTTTGTTTTCATTCTCGACACATCTCGTTTCTCAACACAGTAACTAGTCACACGATTGTGTGACATTAAAGAGCGATGTGGAACGCAAGCTTCCGACTCCTAATGATTGGTAAGAAGGTACTAATTGAAAAAAGTAGTTGCTACTATTTTTATTTTTATATTAATGTTCAGCCTCATAGGAATAAGATCTCCTTTTAACTATTTTTAACTATTTTTAGTTGCTCCTTTTGTAGGCAATTGTAGGCGGCATATGTTTTCCGAGGAACACCAAGTATTCTATGTAACTAGCCGGATTTAATAAAAAAGAGATTAAATTTTCATCATTTCAGCCTTAACATGATGTATATGAAGTTTACTATGCCAGACATATTACACAAGTCAATATTAGGATAATTGAGAATAGCAAATCAATTGCAATAGATCATACTAAATATTACCGGTGTTTATAAATAAATTGAAAAAGTAGCTATGCGTCTTTTGTCTGAGTTTCTTTATCGATGATTGATGAGCGTGCCAGAAAAGTAATACCATATATTTGTATCTTGTGAACTCCTCACAGTTATATCAGCACCACCTGTAGAACTTCCGACTTTTACAAAAATCTTACTCCGTGCCGAAATAACAGCAACACCGTTCGCTGAACCACATCCACGATAGCCTTCACTTTCTTCAACGAAGCATCCAGCTAAGATTTCCCTATTATCAGCCATAATTTTCCAGTAGAAGAATCGACCGTTGGTAAGGCACAGTTGCAGGCTAAACATATATACTCCGCCAGTGGGCGCCGTAAAGATTCCGGTACTGCTGTCATATCCGCTCCCTTCGTTTACCTCTATCGCCGTAAATATCAACGTGGCCCCATCGGATGGTTCATCGTTGTTTACATCTCGTGCCAGGAAGGTGACACTTTCTGAAATTGCATCAGAATGAAACGCATAAAACTGTATTGTTTAAAGACGTTGAATATATATCAAATGGCCTATTTATATTCAGGATTTTTATTTTATCGTTTAAAAAACCTGTTCATAAACTAAATATGTTGAATTAAACAAATTGCAGGCGAAAATCTTTTTTTATAAACGTTAAGGGATGAATTGAATAAATAGTAGGTACATTTAATAACGTATTGTTTACTCTAAATGATTTTGTTTTACCTTTGTTAGTGGTGACAGCTTGCAGACCAACAGCTACATCCGAAATATTGTTTCTTAACAACTTAAGCTCGAGTTTTTCTTCTTCGCAGTATTTTTGAATTTTACCGACTTTCTCGTCCATTTTATTTTCAAGCTCTGACTTCATTTCGTCAACAGCTATCGCCATCTTATTAAGTCTGCTTTCAATCTCTGACTTCATTTTGTCAACAAATATCTCCGTCCTAATAATCTTTTCCAGAGTTTTCTCTTCATAGTGAAATCTCGAGCACTGACACTCGGGTTCCAAACTGACGACCTGCTTCTTAAATGTTAGCAACAAACTTAACAATACACGCAACATCATGTTCTTTCCGCAATGCAAACGGAGTAAGAATCAACGGATCTTCAAAAATCAACTCTTGATATTACTTGAGCTTAAATAGTGCTATTGATATACGCATGGGTTCTTTAGAAAGTTGTTATACGTTCAGTCTGAAAGAAATAATTGTACACCACGCTAACACAAGCTAACACAACTTCGCTACGATACGAAATGCTCCCCACGCAGCAAAAAAGAAGAGAGGAAGAGAGAGAGAAAACAATTTTACAATTTTTATAATAAATTACATGCTTATATGGTTCATTATTAAAATATTCACAGACGACAGGTCATATTCAGAAGTACACAAGTAAAATATAATTAACTTGTTTAAGAAGAGTTTATGTTTTGTTTACAAGAAATTACCTTTTTCTAAACAATCAATTGCCTTTCAGTTTCTGCTAATTCATTTTATTAGCTTTAATTTCGCATCCCTCTGTTGAGCTGTGGCAATGCGGATATGTTAACAAGCGGTTATTTTTGTAGATAGGCGCAGTGGCTGTTGCAATACTGATTCAAAATATCTTTAAGTTTTTATCATTTATAATTTACAATTGCTATATCTGTTCAGTATGACGCTTTAAAAAGTCAGCAATGACATCACTTTAAATAAGTCACATTATTAAGAATTTTTATCAGCGTTGGTTGTACAATCATATTTTGTCATTTGGCGGTCGAGAAGTTGATTAGGGTGCTGGAGGTCGACACTTATAGCTGATCAGAACATGTTTTTACAATGTAGTAAAGTTGAAATATGGTAGCTTTGAATTGAATTTGTTGATTAAGTATAGTTAGTTATGGCATGAATATTACGAAATTCAATAACATTCACCAAATTTGTTTTTAGCAGTAAGGAATCATTATACTTGTAAAATACTTTTGAAGCGGTCCTCATTTTCATGTTTGCTTTCCATTTTTTCCTATCGCTAATGATAAACAATTTAACCTGATGGTTTACACAGAAAGCGATTTAAATGTATAATTATCTTTCAGAATTTCAACAAAATATCTCTTTCAACAGTCCATTAGTTTTACTTTTTTTCGTGGATAATTTCAAACGAAATTGAACTTAAAGTTTAGTTTGCTGAAAACTTATGTTTAAAAAAGTTTCTTATGTTTTTGATATCTTATTTTCAGGTATTTTAACTCATAAATGAAGTTCCATTAATTTAAAAACCGTTATCAAACATTTTATGAAACTCCAAATAACTGTAATTTCGTTAAGTAAATACATAAACTATATTTTCCCTTTTAATCAATTAACTTATAGAGTGTTCTTTTAAATAGTACAATATATAGGTCACATGCATTGTATATAAAACACTTATAGACAGAATCAAAATTAAGTTCCATTATATAAACTTAAATCTTCGGACATTAATTAAAATGATGAAATATGCAAATCAGAAATAAAGTTCTTAAAAAGCACAGCCTTTCCAACCAATCAAAATGTAGTAAGGGAAAGTGATTTATTTTAATATGATTAATTAAAAAACACACCACAGACAATTAACAAATAAGAACTTGGGTGTTTCAGCCTTATAAGGGTCAGCGGCAAACATTTAGCCGCTGGTGCTCCAAAGATATTCTAGGGTGCACGTATATGTATTCATACGACCAAACAAGTACACGTTGCCTTGGGGATTCAATTCCAACCCACTCATCTTCTCCACAGCGTTGCAAGAACACACAAATATATAAGCAAACAATGCTAATGACATTGTTAAGCGAAATAAAAAGAACAAAAACGGGCATTTCACAAATAATAAGTTAATATTCGACGTTTAACAAACAAACAAAATGTGTATCCTTTTGTTATATATCAATGTTGAAATGCTTTAATTACGTGCACGTTTATACATTGTTTTACTCACAATGACAGGCCTTTCCGCTTAGATCAGTAATGAAAACAGTAACAAAATAACCAACAAAAGTTATAACAGACGACACGGGGACGAAACTGACATAACAAATTAAATGTGGTAGTTTAGATATCAATTTTCTGATTCGTTTGAATAGCTGGAACTAACGTCTAAGTAATGGAGAGGTTTCGACAGCATTTTCTTCAAAAACTGTTACACAAAAATGCTTTTCATGCAGTATTTCATGTGATGAGTGGATGCATTAACACTGTTAAGGGCCATTACTCAGGCTCGTCGATAAAAAAGATAATTAAAATCCTTTAACGGCAAAAAACAGTTAAATTAAACTTTGTTCAAATAAATTTTAGTAATATATCTTTATTTTACATACGATAAGTAAAGTTGGAACATTAAAAAAAAGCTCGATCTCAAATGTCCCTAGAATTCTTTGTTCATCTTAACACAAAACTATGAAATACAAGCCAGTAACTTAAAAGCCCGAATTATAGAAATAGGATACTAGCAACAACGTGTGAGGTCCGTTTCTCTAACAAATGGATACAACGTGAATTTACAATACTATCTGAAATGCAAAAACACGAAAACGCGATGACGTATTCATACATCTCACAACCATTAAAATTTAATATAGAAGACTAACTATCATGTATGTACACACGCATCAAGCGAAATAACTACAAGAACTTCTTCTGCTCGCAATACGTGTTCATTTCTTCCCTTGTTTTAGATCATGCGGTATTTATGTCTGAAGTTAGGATTACGAATATTTATTGTAATATATATCTTTGTGCGTTCGCGCACAACTCAGGTTGAAAGTTTGAGGCATGATGCCTACATAACTAGGTTTCCTGTAATTTTACCTTTTGGCTTTATGGGGAGATTGTTTTGTCCGAGTCTAGCTATGTTTGGGTTACATATTTAAATTCCACATAACATTTTTAGTATCTACCCGTCTGTCTTTTTCGCTGATTTCAATGTACCTTTTCCTTCTATTTTACTGTACTTTAGACTTAATATATGTTTTACAACTATTATTATACATGTAATTATTATAATAATAATAATTATTATTATTATTATTATTATTATTATTATTATTATTATTATTTTATTATTATTATTATTATTATTAAAAGTATCATTTAACATCTTAATGTTGTCAACCTTTTTTCTGAAGTTTTAAAAGTTCAATAGATCGATATATAATTTTGTCGCTTTTTCAATAACAACCATAGATCGATAGAAACTACGTCATTCCCGTATGTCAAATGATCGACATCTAAATAGAAATAGTTCTATTTATAACATAATGTTAAATTTATATATACATATCGAGTTGTGAAATATCGGGTGAGCCGTAGCGTAGTGGTTATATCTTCCTCTTCAAGTGAGCCAAAAGCACTATGATCTCTGTCGGCGACGAGGCTTCGGCCAAACAGTCGGCAGATCCACTGCGCTAATTCGATACTCATCCTTTTTACTTTTTTCATTATATCATGAACGAATTTTATACTGATCATTCACAATTGTTTGGTTTTGATAACAAGTTCTTATTTTAATCTTAATTCATGTTCTTTACAAATCGTTAATGTACTTGGGCATGTTCATGCACATGAACTTACCAATTAATGTGCCTGCACTTTTTATTCCTCCACATTTTTGCATTGACTTGTACGATCATTAAAAAATTATGATGATGAACCCAACTGATTTATTTCAAATTTCTACAATTATGCAAAACGTGCTTTTTGTTCGAAATTGACTAAACAGGATTACGAAAAGCAAAAACAATTCGACCTTTGTTTATTCAGAACATTTATAATTTTTTTTAAGTAATACTTAAAATAAAAAAAACTGATTTAAATTAAAAACTTCTAAGAAGCTCAATTCATATATTCATCTCGGTAAATATTTTGTTAATATATTAATGAACAAACGCATGAAGCTTTTGACCACAAGCGCAAAGCAGAGAGGAAAGTGGTTTTAATAAAATGAACAACTTCAAAACAGACTCCACAACAATTGACGAAACTGACAATCCATGTGTAAAACTGTCTTGGAACGATCAGTGCAATTTTGTTACAAGGGCGTTTTAAACAAGGTTTTATGGTTTATCAATCTCATGGTTGCCCCATCAGATTCTCATATAAACGAACAAGTTGTCTTGAACAATGTATTGTTAAACTACTAGGAAGACTGTTTGTGATTGGAGCTATTAAACTAATTCATCATCCTTACAAGCACCTACTTACTATATGTAGACATGCCGCGTGGTTTGTGTTGTCATCTTTCGGTATTACGACAAGACAAAACCCATCGGTTCAAATCTTCGAAGCCTTGTAAGTATTTCCTTAGCTACCATTTCGACAAAATTTAGCGCATTCTAAGGGGAAAGTCGAGCTCTACTCACGGCTGTCAATACATTAGTCGCATTGTGTCTACTTTTGTCTGTGATTCGCGGCAAATACTTAAAACAAATATATCATTCAATTTCAGTATTTGCCTCAAATCACAGAATAATTTAAAATTTGTCGTTTTATAAACCCATGCTTAGTTTTTTCTTTCATTTTTCATCTGTGTGGGTAGGCTGTTTTCTGGTATACATGTATGTTTAACCAGCGAAGCTGGTTTTACTAATCACAATTCTGAAATCGGTATCAAACCCAAACGAGGCACTGGCAACCGGCGATTTACGCATTTCAGAGTAATCAGAGCAAGCAAAGAAGTCCAAGTTTCCTGTTACGTGTTAAATTTGGCTCGTGCCACGTTAGTATCGCTAAAAGAATACTTGACCGCTTCACTGCGCTGTCCCTAATTCAGAACACAATCGACAACAGAAAACCAATTTTATCTAGGGGTTGTAGCCGCCAGGGATTCTTTAGCGAGCCACAGATGTGTTACCTTTAGGTAGAGACATAAACGATATTCCCGATGTTAGGATATTACAATAGCTTAATATTAATTCTGAAATATTTAATATATCTTTTTCTGCTAAACTGTTTGTTTCACGTTTTTTTTTTTGTTTTTTTTTATCATTTTCAATAACGATAATGATAAATGTCCATCTTAGCATATTTTTCTTCAATTGTCCACTTCATGAAATAAATGCGCAAATGCTTTCACTTGAAATTTTCAAGACATATTGCGAACATTTGTTTATTATTTGATGATAGGCGTTCATGATTGCTGTAAATCACTGAACATGAAGCAATCATCATTGCTGAATATTTTTATATATTGGATTTCCACATATAAGCGTGAACAGTAAACAGTAAATTATTGAGATGTGTAAAATTTTACATATTAAAACTAGTATACCAGATATTATTGGTACAGAAATAGGGACATGTAAGATTTACAGATCTGTGTATTCGAACAGGCTACGAGCAAGCGCGGTACGTGTCCGGCTATCACGTACGTGGCAGGAGACACGTCGACGAAAAGGCCATCAGTGGTCCAAGGAACGGACTATGATTTGTTTCAGGAAAAATGGATAATTTACATTTGTTCCAAAGGTGAAGATGTTAACTAGGTTTACGTTTTCGACTAATCTAGAGATGACTATTATTTTTGTTCGGAGTACATGCATAGGCGCAGTAACACAATGAATATGCAAATGTCAGTGACGTCACAATTTCCCGCGTTTTGAAGAAAGCCAAATAACACTAACAGTAAACGTACGTGTGAATATAGAGGACAAACCATAATGAAGCCTAAAATTAAAAACGACACATCTGTCTGCTGAAACTGATGTTATATGAACGGATTGTAAGCTAATGGACATTTATCCCATCTCCTTAACAACCAAAACTCAATGATATGTTTACGAATGTCTTAAATCTGGCACCTTTTTCTAATAATATGCTACATGAAAAAAAAACATCGAGTCCGTTATTATATACAACTTAATAGGGTGGAAAATTATGGTATAAGCTATAGTAATTCATTATCCTCTGAAATTGTCTTCACTTTTACACGTGTGTATCTAGCATTAAATTCCAATGCTTTCGGCAATGTTATGACTCTCGGTTGTTTTATCTTAATATGTAGGATTCTCAATTCTATGATTTCCTTTACATGTTATTCACAATGAAGGAAATAATTATATACTTCTCATTTCAAATAAATGCATAATCTTTCCCATCGATCGGGTCTCACTTTTTATATCATTTTTCGTGTTCATTCTGTCTTTGGGATGTCATTACACAGATTTCACTATTATAATTTCTTGCTTAAAACCCTTTACTCAATATATACGCCTTTCATCACATAGTTGACCAGTTCAGGTCCCAGTCAGTTGGCACAATAGTGCCATCTGATCTGGATCTAAAATTTGTGATTACTGGTCAGAAAAAAACTAATGATTCTAAAAGCGAACATTTTAAATCCAAATCAGATCGCAAAGATGTGCCAGCTGATATGGATCTAAACTGTTTGCCCAAGCTATGAAGGTATATCTATGGAGTAAAGGGTTAACAGAAGCCTTCATCCAGATAATGCATGGAAACCCTTATTTCCACTATCATATAGACAAGATGAAGTTCTTTGCGAGTGAAACAAGTTCTTTTGCTTTTTTCGTAAATGGATACATGTATGAGAATGATGGCACTGGTTATTCTCAAGAAACAAAATCGCTTCGCTGGTTTTCTGTACTTTCAGTACTTTGATTATTTCTTGATTATGCATGTTTTACCTTTATCGTATTTTATTACCTGATGCCTCATATAAATTAAATTTGGTAGTTTTGACTGTTTTCTGAAATTCTAAAAAAGTCCATGTTTGCGAACTGTTGACCAGTCAATAGTTTCAACTGTTACCCTCGCGTGCTCTTACATCATGACGTCATGTGGAACAGTAAAGAAAAAAATGATTCCAATGATTATTTCTCCAAAAATAAAATGTGGTGAAGTATTTAAACAAATAACAATTTTGTCAGCAAAATGACAGTTTCCTTAAGATTTTTGATGAAATAACAGAGAAAAACAATATTAAAACCTACTGGCATACAAAATGTTGGCGGTGTGACATAGTTACAAGATTGTTACATTGAGAAAGTTTAATGAACAACATAATTATTTGTAAAATTATTTTCTTGTTCCTTTTTTCATCTGTAAGTTCTGTTAACATGGTTAAAACAGTAATTGATCAGGTACATGTAATAATTTAAAAACAGTTATTTCATATTTGATTCATATTTAGTTGTCCCTCGGTGTCGGGGATAGTGTTTTGAACTGTTGCCCTCGGTCGACGGCCTCGGGAAACAGTCCAAATCACTATCCCTCCACTTCGGGCCAACATTTTGACTGTTCCCAAATCAAATATTAAATAACTGTATAATATTGATGTTTGAAATGTAAACTCCGATCCCATGCCGGGAAATTAAAATTATAATAAAGGTGAAGTTTGAACTGTGATTGGGTGTAGACATTGCAGTGTAACTCGGAATCATTTTAATGAAGTTTTATTTTGCTTCCAAAGTTACTGTCATAGTATTGCTTTTTTTTGTCAATACCGACCGTTACAAGGCGGTAACCCCTCGATATTTTTATTTGTCTGTAATTGCTTGTGTTGTCTTTACAATACTCTGTTACACGCGAGTTATCAAATTCGCCATAATTTGTTCTGACGTAAATAAATATTTGAAATATATGTAACTGATATTTCAGCACAGTTTAACACGAAACACATCATAGAACATATTGCAGACTAGTTTTGATGGAGGATGTTCATGGACAGTGGAAGACCTGAAAACTATTGCCCATTAGAATTTGAAAGCATATGCATTACCCCAAACAAGAAAAACTCCTGAAAATAAATTACTCCTTCACATCTACACAATTCAACTTATTCATTATCCATACAGCTACCATTGAACGTGTATCTTAAGCGTACGATTATAGATCAATATGGTCTCATTTTCTTTTAAAACCTCGTTTTAAGTGAAACACTTTATCTTTTGAATAAATTAACGGGTCGATTGTTATTTATAGATTTGTATTGATATTTTTATTAACAATAGGGTAAACTCTATTTATAGCATCATCTTGACTTAAAATATAAATATCGTGTTGTGCAATATCGGGTGAGCCGTAGCGTATTGGTTATATCTTCCTCTTCAAGAGAGCCAAAAGCACTATGATCTCTGTCGGCGACGAGGCTTCGGCCAAACAGTCGGCAGATCCACTGCGCTAATTCGATACTCATCCTTTTTACTTTATTTCTTTTAAATCTTTTTCGAGTTTCCATGACCACTTTAAATTGTTATTTTTTAACTGCGTTGTTATTACTTTCTTAAAGTTGATTTTACAATCTTTATGTTTTTATGAACTGTTTAATAATCTGATTTCTACTTACCAGATTCTGAGGTTTCTGTAAATAAATATATGTTGAGTGATCAATTAAAATTTAGAAAGTGCCCGTTACATTCTGCTGACAATGCTACATGTACGTTATTGATTAAAACAGGACGACAAAGGGTTAATAATTTGGTCCTTTAGTTTATTTTGTAAACTAGTAATTTTGTTCTAAATCTGGTACCAAAGCAAATGTGAACATTTTAAAGATAGAAAATTTAAGAAACTGAAATACTTATCAATTCATTTATATTTTTCTAAAATCATTATCGGATTTAAGTGATGTAGTCAAGTCATTTTATATATCTGATGTCCAAGTGATTCATCTTGTTGTTTAAATACAGCAAAACCAATATGTCTTAAAATTCTAGAAAAAGTGAAATATGCATATTAGGAATCGCCAGAAAAAAGAAGAGAGAAAAAAGAGCATTTGTTTATAAGTATGTCGTATTAAAAAAAGACACTACAAACAATTAACGAAAATGAGAACCCTTGGGGTTATCGCCTTAGAACGGTCAGTGGCAATATAGCTTGCCACTGGGGGTTTAATCTAGGTTTTCGGATACAACAACCTCACACTTGCCCCAACAGGTTCTCATATCAACAAAAAAGTACAAGTTGTCTTGGTGAAAGACACTGTTGTGATTAAATTTATAAGTAACTATCATCCAAAGGATGCCTGCTCGTAGACATTTAGTAGGGCTGTTAAAAAGTGATTTTCTTAAGAATAAAATTACAAAAATGCATAAGTCCAGCTTAACAGTTGATACTTGGGTCTCCTGAACCTTTTAACCACGATACAGTTTTTAAAAGAGTTAACGCATATCTTTATAAAAGATATTTGACTGTCGTTCTATGTCTCATTAATACGTGTATTTTATGCTAACATGCTGGCTGGTGTCTTCCATCCTTGTGTATTTGCTTTAATCATATTGTAAGAACACACAAGGAGTATGCAGTCCCTGTACAACTATGAAAGAATATATTTGTTCCATGTTGTTTTTACTAAACACTATCTTCGATATCTCTCTTTTTTCTCTAAGACTACCCCGCACCATCGTGAATGGTAACTTTATAATAGTGGTTGTGAAATAAAAAGTATTTTAATAAATAATTCGTCAGTATGATAGCTAACAGGAAAAAGAATTTATTGTAAGGGGAACTAACCCGTGCAATGAGGTGTTTTGCCCAAGAACAGTACTCTTTCTTTTATTATTTAAATCATTTATTTATTTGTCGTTTTTTTAGTGTAGGAAAAAAAGGCTGCCGCAATAGTTGGAGAGGTAACTAGCTTAATTGCAAGCAACAGTGGATGACGCCAGTGATTGACATTAATTATACAGCCGCAACACGCACTCAGTACGCGGACTATCGATGCAACAAACTGAAACGAAAGCAGCGCATTGAGGTAAGCTAAGAATTTAAAACAAATTTCAATAGATGAAAAGGGAACTTTGAAAGCCACCGAACACAACACCTATGAGCATATTGCAGGCTTGGCTTGATTGAGTCTGTTAAAATGCAGTAACTGAATACATAATCAGCATCAATTTCAGCGCAACTAAAAATACACAAAAGTAAACATTACAATTTTGACTAGTCACAAACGATGGTTTGCAAGGGTGAACATAAAACCTTCGATGCGATATTTTCGGATTTACATAATTCTTTGATCACAGGCGTATTGTCAGGGGATCTGAGAATATTAATTCTGCATATCACAGAAAACACCAAAGGCATAAAAACTAGGAAATATATCCTTGAGCTGATTGAAAAACATCCAAAGGTATATTGGCTGTGAAATTGTCAACAATCACCTCTATTACATTATCTGTGCATTGCAAACTTTAAATTCGTACGGATGAAATTGCACTTTAAATAAATCCAGTTCGACATCTTGGAACAGCTGGAAAAAAACAATGGTTATTAAACTAGGAGATCTGATGAATTGAATTACATTGTATTCGATAAAAACACACTTGAAACTCAGATAACCTTCTGTCCCTTACACTGCTTTTTAACGAAATTTCATCAGAAATAGCTTGTCAGTGAAAAAAGATAAAATATATTATTGGAAAACCTGACTGGACATTTTTATAAATTCATTACTATTGTAGTTGTTGCCAATGGTTTTCTTCAATGCATTTGAAAAAGAATTATATTCAATACTTTAACATTCTTCACTATGACTGACCGGGCAGCGGCATTTATGCAGATTGTGTTCGCTTATCAATGGCAAAAATAAAGGTTAACAGTCAATTTTTCGGAACAATTTTGTTGAAATATATGGAACATACATCACCACAATGTTGACATTATTAACGTAGTTGGATGCCATTTTTAAGAAGTTAACATTTCTGATTTAAAGTGACGTTCAATAGTAAAACGAGTAGGTATATCCGA
This sequence comes from Corbicula japonica, assembly GCA_038501625.1. NCBI lineage: Eukaryota > Metazoa > Mollusca > Bivalvia > Venerida > Cyrenidae > Corbicula > Corbicula japonica. The sequence continues at coordinate 684,903 of JAZAYU010000197.1, forward strand.
TTCTAATTCCAATCTATGTAACAAGCATCTAATTCAGTTATCAGTCAACTTCATCAGAGCCCTTGTAGTCATCATTTAGCGAAGTGACCAACAGCATATAACCTTTTGGGCCATCTTTTAGGAAAGTGACTATTGTAACATTAAATTGCCTTAAGAGTCATCAATAAGTCATCATTAAGCGAAATGCCAGTATTATATTACCTTTATAGCCATCGCTTAAAAAAAGTCAAAGAATGGAAACAAGTCTCAAATCTCAAGGATCTGATTGACAGCCAGTTATTACTAGATATAGATGTAAAATTCAGTTGAAATTTCATAACAGGCTTAATTTAACCGAGCCTGTTATATATGGTACATGTACCTATTTGAAGACTTTGTTGGTTTCAAAGTACCCATTTAATCTCCCATTCAATCACCGTTTAGTGAATTTCAATGGTTGACCCCGTCTTGTAAATAAACTATTAAATAAACTAGTTAAAACTTCTTAATTGTGTTCTTTTTTACTCTTCTTTACTACCAGAACAAGATACACATAAAACAATGTATCATATTTTAAGGTTTAACAACACCAAACTATGAATGATAAATCTAGTTCACTGTTTAAAGAATCACCCATTAAATCAATAGTAATAACGTCATTTGTATTTATCGATAGATCAATATTATTTAAAACATTAAAAACATTTGAATAAGGTCATTTCTATATATAGCATAATTCTTCTTTTTTATATACAAATTGAGTTGTGCAATATCGGGTGAGCCGTAGCGTGGTGGTTAACCTGCTATCTTTCAAGTGAGACAAAAGCATCTTGATCTCTGTCGGCGACGAGGCTTCGGCCAAACAGTCGGCAGATCCACTGCGCTAATTCGATACTCATCCTTTTTTACTTTTTATTATCTTGGAAGAATTTTGCAACGATCACTTCGAACTATTCGTGTTAAATTTCTTTATTCATGTTTTCAATACTTTTTAGCAATCATCATTTTCTTTAAAAGCCTTTTGTAATTATTGCTAATTTAATAAATAATTATTGTGGTTCACCAGGTTTGTCGTTAAATACCTTGAGTTTAAGTGCTTTTTTTGTTATGCTTTTAAAGAGGGACTTGTACATGTAAATATCGCTTATTAGTAGTTATTTTTAGGAAGAGCTCTGTATTTTAGTAATGTCCTCTTAAACTCATCCAAAAATGTCTTTTTAGAAATAGACATCATGCATGACGAATGAACCTCAAAACCACAATTAAAAACAAATTAGGTAACGAAGCTCTTAATGTTCTCTTCCAAATCAAATCTCAATACCAAATACATTTAGAAAAAAGAGACTGTGCTTTTTGAACGCAGCTTCTAATGGCATGTAAATTTCGTCCTCATTATCATCATCCATGCATTATTCCATACAAGGACATCCCCTTTAAATTACTCCTTCACATCTTAAAACTTCAACTGATTCATTACCCATACAACTAACATTGAAAGTGTATTTTAAGCGTATATTATAGTTCATAATTTAAATTAATCACTTTCTTATTAAAACCTCGTTTTAAGTTAAACACTTTATGTCTTTGGAATAAATTAACGAGTCGAATGTTTTTAATGGATTTGTATTGATATTTACTAACAATAGGGCAAACTCTGTTAATAGCATCATAATAAGGTTAAATACAAATACTGAGTTTTGCAATATCGGGTGAGCCTTAGCGTGGTGGTTATACTTTCTCTTCAAGTGAGTCAAAAAACGTAGGTCCGAATCAAAATGATTTTCTTAAGAATATAATTACAATAATGCATAAGTCCAACTTATCAGTTGATGTTTGACCTAAATATTTTAACCTGGATACTGTTTAAAAGAGTTCACTCAAATCTTTAAGATATTTGACAAATGTTTCGATCATTCCTAATTGTTAATTTACATGAGAAACCTATGTCATAAATACATAAATACGTGTTTTTCTACTTACATGCTGTCTGACGTATTTCGTCGTTTTGTATTTGCTGTAATCATTTCGTAGATATAAGTACTCACTAGGAGTGTACAATGTACGGAAAGAATACTATTTGTTCCATGTTTTATTAAAAAAAACGATCGTCGATACCTCCTCTTTTTTCTCTACGGCTACCTCGCACCACCGCGAATGTCACGTTATAATAACAAATTCGTCCGTATGAGAGCGAACAAAAAAACACATAATTATTTTCCGATCGTTATTGTTGGGGGAACTAACTACTGCAATGAGGTGGTTTTGCCTAAGAACAGTGCTCTTTCTTGTATTCTTTAAATCATTTGTAGTGGTTTTGTTTTTGTCTGTTTTAAGTTTAGAAATTAATAAAAGCAATGGTTGCAGAGATAACTGGATTAATTGCATGCGAAGGTGGGTGACGCCGTTGATTTAAGTAATTATACAGTCGCAGCACGCACTCAGTAAACAGCCTATCGATACAACAAACTGAAAACGAAAGCAGCACATAGAGTTAAGCTACGAACGCAACACAAATTTCAATATTATTAAATTAAAAGGGAACTTTGAATCAACTGAACACAACATATTTTGCCTTGCAGGCTCGATTTGACTGAGCCTGTTTGTAGTCAGTAATTAAAATGCATATAACGCCGCCTAGCGTCAGTTCGGCGCAACTCAACTTATACACGAGTAAACAGAAAAATTTTGATCCGTCCCAAATGATAGTTTGCATATAGCGGAATACATTTTAACCGTTGATACGGTATTTTTCAGATTTTCATAGTTTCTTGATCAGCGGCGTATGGTCCCCTAGATTCAAGAATTGGTTTGCACTAAAATAAAAAAAAACAATTGGCGGAACTCAATAGAATAGAATTTTGACAGGGGACCTGAGAATATAAATCCTGCATATCACTGAGAACGCTTAATGCCAAAGTTGAAAAATAAATCTAGGAAGTATATCATTGGGGTGAATGAACGACAATCAAAGCTTAATTGGCTGCGAAATTATCACCTCTAATACATTATCTCTGCATTTCAAACTTTAAATGATTGGTGATGTCACAGCACTTTAAAAATATCCAGTTAGACATCTTGGAAGAGCTGAAAAAACCATGGTTATTAAACCAAGAAGATCTGATGAATTGAATTATTCGATAAAAACACAGTCACTTGAAACTCGGCTATCCTTATGTCCCTACTCCGCCTTGTAACAAAATTTCATTAGAAATAACTTGACAGTGAAAGAAAACGAAATCTTGTATCCGCAAACCTGATCGGGCATTATTTTAAATTCATTATTGTTACAGTAGTGGTTGACAATGGTTTTCTTGCATTTGAAAAACAGTAGTGGTTGACAATGATTTTCTTGCATTAGAAACACAAAATTTTATTACAAACATTAGCACTCCTATTCCTATAAAACTAAGCTTAACTTAGACAAACAGAAGCGGTATTTATGCATTAGTTTATGTTTGTTTATCAATAACAAAAATATAGGTTATCAGTATTTTTTTCGAACAATTTTATTTAACTATATGGAACATACATAACAATGTTAACATTAAAACAATATGTTGATGTGTTCTTAATAATTACAAAGTTAATAAGCAAGAGTAAAATTTACGAAATGATATACCCGATAAGAGTAATCATTTAGCGAAGTCACAATATTATATTGCTTAATATTCATCGTCTAGAAAGATCAGAAACAACATACTATCCTTAAAAACATCGAACCACCCTAAGATACACTTAATATATACATCGCGTTTCGAGTTATCGCAATTTCACTGTACAGTAGTTTAGTCACAAACGTCATTATGCTCTTAAAATCACTGATATGAATGCAGAATAAGAAAATATTTTAATGTGTTAAAGTGTACATGGTAGCATAATTTTTAATAAGGATCCGACTAGGTTGCTGGACAATGAATTTCCTCAACAACCCAAAATAAGTAGATTTATAAAATTCAGTTGAACAACGTTACACACTTTATAGGATAGAGTGGTTATCCATATGTTCATGGGTTTAGATGGCTTATGGGTTTGTAGGCACACCATAACTTGGGCCCAAGGGGTGATTAAAAATGTAATTTTGTGTAAATGTTGAGTTGCGCTCAATTCAGGACTTGGACGGCGTAGCCAGTATTATACTAATCCAATCCCAAAACAGGCTTAATCGAACCTAGCCTGCAATATGTGCTACATGTACCTATTTTGTAGTGTTTGCTGGCTTTAAAGTGCCGATTCAATATCCGTTAAGTGGATTTCAACGGATGACACTAAGTCATGGTTAAATAAACTTATTTAACTTCCTTATTTTGTCATTCCTTTTTAATCATTTTTATAACCTGAAACAGACATTTATGTGTCACATTTAAGGTATTACATCTCTAAAATATACTCAGCAAAAATAAAAAGTACCCAATTTTATGCTTATATTCTCATTCGCATATATTCATTTAATTACGAACACTTTAAACGGTTTTTTTAATAATTAATCTCAGTTGTTTTTAAGTTTAATTTTTCGTGAACATAATCTTCCACACATAGACCTGAGCAAATGCCCATCAGATAACAATAAATAATGGATTAAAAACACTATATATTCAATTTAAAGGGAGGTAATTGAAAAGTTTGGGATTTTTAGCGTTGTTTATAGAGGACTATATATTTGCTGAGTATATATAAACTAAGTCTAGTTCACTGTTTTCAAAATACACCCAATAAATCAATATTAATTTCGTAATTTGTATGTATCGGTAGGTCAATGTTATTTTAAGCATTTTAATAAGGTCAATTTTATACATACCATAATTCTTCGATTAAATATATATATATCGAGTTGTGCAATATCGGGTGAGCCGTAGCGAAGTGGTTATACTTTCCTATTCAAGTGAGCCAAAAGCACTTTGATCTCTGTCGGCGGCGAGGCTTCGGTCAAACCGTCGGCAGATCCACTGCTCTAATTCGATACTCATCCGTATCACTTTTAAATTTTATGCTTTGATCTGTTGCGCTGAGATCACTTTGAGCTACTAGTATTTTGTTTCATTTCTTTATTCATTATCTCTTGGTTTGAGCAATCAGCTTTTTCTTTTAAAACCTTAAAATTACTGGCTAACATGATTCGTGTTTCACAGGATGGATTCGTCAATACAGACATATCTTTAACGTTCCATATTAAGGGTGTAATGGGAGGTTTTGTACACGTTAGTATCGCTGATCACTAAGTAGGAGGCATATAGAGTTGCACTCGTCCGTACGTCTGCATCTTATCAAATCTTGTGGCATCAACTCTTCATAAACTATCAGGCGGATTTCTTTCAAAATTGCACAGATAATCAAGTAGGATGTGTAGATGATCGTAAAGAAAAGATTTTTACTGCGAAATATTTTACCAGAGTTATGGCCCTTTCGTTTTTCAGTAATTAAATCTTGTGGCATTAACTCCTAATAAACTATCAGGCTGTTTTCATTCAAATTTGCACAGATGATCAAGCAATCAAGCAAGATGTTTAGATGATCCTATTTTCTCCTGCGGTCATGTTAACCAGAGTTACGGCCCTTTGTTAATTTCAGTAATGACATCTTGTGGCATCAACTCATCATTTACTTTCAGGCGGATTTCTTTAAAACTTGCATACATTAAGCTGGATGTTAAGATGATGATCGATTAGAAACTTTCAAAGATGATTACGCATGATGTGTAGATTGTTGTAAAGGACATTGTCTTGCAACCATTTTCACCAGAGTAATGGCCCTGTGTTGATGTTGGTCATAAAATTTCGTGACACTTACTCCATACTAGTCATGATCATCACATGTTGTTAAAACTTATACACAACTTTGTTACAAATGTTTTTGCAGTAGTTGGGGCATCAGTGTCATGAGGACTTAGTGTAGTTCTTACTTCGTTTGCTCTTAGTTTCGGTCTGATAAGTGGGAAAAATGATATTGTAGGTTAATTCCAGAGATTTTAGGCTATTCTAACAAAACAGTTGAATGATTACTAGAAACGTCATTCCTAATGAAACAGAAATAGAAAAAACAAACTGCAATGAAGATGATTTTATTGAAGATTTGAGACTATAATTCATGAATAATGATAAATGATCTCAGTAACTGCCAAGCAATCCATTGCAATCATCTATAGTTTATTTGCCACTGGCAGTACCCACGTTGATGTCCATTTGTTATCTCGTTCTATTTGCTGAATGTTTGTGTTTCAAGTTGCCTTAGTGTAATTGTTAAGCGTAGCCACATTACAACTAAAAACATTTCCACTTTATACCAGTAGATAAGGAAAGCAAATTAAAACATTAAAAACAAATAATGTTTTAATTCATTTTTACAACAGTCTTACTGCTAGAAATAAGAATTATTTTTTCAGAAAATCCGATTTTAAATTAGGTTTCTTTCAAAACGCAACCGCTCACGTTTTTCGTTTACTTTTGTTTGTTTGTCAATGGTAAAATCATACTAGGCTCTTAATAATTTCTGAACAAATTTTTTTACCATTTGGAACTAAAGGTGCACATGAATATCTAGGTTTTATAAATTATCACATCTTTATCCTTTATATGACATTTAAAAAAAATGCCTATTGAAGCTCTACTCTAATAGTATACAGAAATGGAAAATCCGATCTGAACCCTTATCGGTGATAGTTTTTAAGCTGCACAGATATCCAGCAAGTACTTATATATGAGTATATCTATCTAAAATGTGTTAATTGAAAACGGTGGTGGATGTCAAAGGTTCCATTATACATATATAACACTAAGGCCTGCAATAGCAAGGTATGTCTACAAAATCAATAAAAACTTTTCTTTCGAAGTATAAACTATTAATTCAAAAATATTGTCAAGCGTTGTTAGTAAGATTCTTTCACAACTTTCACAAGTAGATATCAAATACATGTATACATTATTTTTTAACATGAAACAAATATTGATAAACATTAAAAACGTTTTCCTAGAGAACATTTCCATGCATCAAAAAAGCAGAACAATTAGAAATAAGCAAATGTGAACGAAAAATAAAAAAATGACAAATCAACCTAATCTTAAAGCTTCACAAACCTCTTAAATGTATTTGATTATTTTGATTCCTTTTAGTATATGTTAAAACAAATACTTGAAACTATAATCCAAAAATGTTTTAGTTTATGTTTAAAGATAATTGTGCAAGCGACATGTTTAATCTTTCGGATATGTTTACAAAATACATTTACTAAAATTTATTGCTTAGTTTTAACAGTTTTATGAGACTTCTCAAAGTCAATTACAAACTTTAAGACGCTTTTATTCGTTCACAACAACAGAGTGGATAAATCGAAAACAATAATTGAAAACCTTAAACAAAGCACTGTCGAATTTCAAAAACAATCACGACAATAATCAAGCTTCTTTTAACCAATTGACATTTTAAGGCAATCGGCGAATAAACACCATTTGACAAACTTACTGCCCTTTTACAAACGGATATACAAAATCTATCCTAGGAAGTCTATGCTTATCTTTTTCTTTTCTCCTGTCTTTTCAACAATAGCTTCTACCTCAATTTCTGTGCCGCTAAAGGTGAAACGAACTTTTACTGTGCATTTCAAATCTCCCTGTATTACGTTGATATTCAGTGATCCAATTTTAAAACATCCGGTATCAACATACTCGGGATTGATCAACTCAGAGGCATACAATTCTAAACACACAGACGATTGAAAACGGGAGGAAGGCGCGTAAAATTGTTCTATTTGAGCTTCTCCAACTTTCACAATCTGACCTTTTTCAACATGCTTACTGAATGCGCCATCACAGTGAACACCTGTGTCCGTTTTTAAGCGGCGGAACTCCGGATGTTTTCCTTCAATAAAAAAGGGTGCATGCTCTACGCCATACGTATATTTAAGTACCCGTTCACTAATTAACTCTGGACTGTGGCCACAAATAAGCGCACCTCTAAGAACAGCAGTTGAAGCTTCGTTTGGTATTATGACTTTCATTGTGGGGAAGGCCTTAGCTACTGCCTGCTGAAGCATTGGTGACTCAGAATACCCTCCTACCATCAACATTAGATTCATGCCTTCAAGATCTTTTCCTTGTAAGATCTCTTGAACATGCTTGATAATTTTCGCGTTAGATTTCTCAAACAGACTCCTAAAAATTTTCGATTGGAATTTAATTTTGTCCCCAACAAACTCAACATCTTTTGAATATTCTGATGAATCGCGTATATATTCAGCTAAGTCGTGGCCATTTGTCTTTTCCGCCATTCTGCTCAGTGATACAGGAAACCTCATAAGAAACTTTCCTTCTTTCATGGGACTGACCGTTCTTTTCTTTACTTCGAAATCTCTCATAACCTCAATCCAGTCTTCTGTTTGTTCGTTCTTGAATGCTTTGTAAACAAGTCGACCAACAAGATCCTGAATTAAATCTTCAAATGCTTCATCAACAATCGTACTGCCCCATCCGCCCCCACTTGCTGCTGTGACTTCTTTAACGCCTAACTTGTCATTTACTTCATGAACGGTTATGTCGATTGTCCCACCTGAAAAAGAAATCTTGTACATGTAAGCTAGGAATCTTTCAAACAATAAATTATATATAAATTTGAAATAAATCTGGCCAATAAACTACACCAGCATATTTTACAATTTATTTTACGACCGTCAAAACAAATTCATGTGCAATCGATTAATGCTTGCTATTCACTTTAATGATTACTTGATCGGCTAGTAAATTGTGTCGTAACTCTTTTATCCGAATTTCCTTTTGTATTATTTTTCAAGTTAAGAACATTGTGCTAAGTAGTTTAACGCGGCGTTTTTAATTTAATTCTAAAAATCGAAAGATTGAAAATACATTGAGTCATCTGAAAAAAATCTGTCTATTTAACACAGCATATGTTAAACATTCAGAAGTCCTGCAAAAATAGTTCGTTTTTGTGAATCTAACTTACCACCTGCATCGAGTATCATATATTTCGTACCCACTGGGAGCGAGGAAACAGAAAATTCATTACGGTTCACAGTCTTGTCCATGGGAAGATGCCGACAGTAAACCGACGCAGCTTCAGGTTCCAGTGCAAAACTCAGTTGGTTCCTCTCTATTCCCGCCTTAAATAGAGTCAATATTAAATTCAAACCTTAATTACGGTTGGACGATATTTCCTGAAAAGAGCACGTCTCCAACCCGGCTTAAGTTAAACTTAGAGTGTTTTGGACAAAAATAGATTTTATGCTAATGGTTTCAAAAAACTATTCGCAAAGCCTAATTACAAGTTTTATCGCTGTAAAACAAGATGTTAAAAGTATCGATAGTTAAGTAAAAACAGTTGTTTTCACTCTTTTAACATGACGTCATGACGTTTCGGCCATGCGGCCTTTATCAAATCAAACAAATCGCTTTTAAATTAGCTTTTACATTCTGACATATCTAAATTATCCCCGGAAATAAAAACAACAGACGTTGACGTCGACGGCTTCATCATATGACGCGCCAAAAACTCATAACATAACTATCAATTAAAATTCTGTTCATCTTCCTGTGCATACGTGTGTGTATGTTTTTGCGTGTGTTTCTGTACATGCAGGTGTGCGTGCGCGTGTGTGTGTGCGTGCATGCGTGTGCGTGTGCATCTGCGTGTGCATGCGTGTGTATGCGTGCGTGTGTGTGTGTGTGCGTGCGTGCGTGTGTGTGCGTGCGCCCGTATGTATGTGTGTGTCTGTATGGAATCTCGTGTTGTGTGCTTGTGTTGTGTGCGCGTGCGTGCACATGTGCTTTTTGTACATGATAGTTTACGCATATGTGCACGTGCGTGTGCGCGCGCGTGTTTTCATGAGAACATGTGTTTGTGTATGCATGCGAGTGAATTAACGTGATTTCGCGTGTAAGTGAATTCGCATGTGCGATGTAGTACATGCTAGCTTCTGTGCGTGCTTGTATGTACATGCACGTGCGCGCACGTATATGCAGGTGCACATGTATGCGTGTATGTGTCTTAGAGGGTTATATGTACATGATAGTTCATGCGTGCGTCTGTGCGTGTACGTGTGTGTGTGCGCACGTGCGCGTTTACAAGTGTGTTGAAGTTTATGTGTGTCAATGTACTTGTCAATGTATGTATGTATGAACTTGATCTTATGTGAGTATGTGCGTAAGTGAAACTGTGTGGGTTATGTAGTACATAATAAATTGTGCGCGTGAGCGTATTCGCATGGGCTTATGCGTATTTACGTGTGCGTATGCGTCCTTGCGTGCATATGCGTGTATCTGTGCATGTTTGACTTATATGGTAATGTATTCTTGTGTGTATGCATGTGCGTGCGTGTGCTTGCATGTGTGCGTGTTTGAAAAAAAATATATAAATAATTAAATAAAAAAAAATTGAGTTCGTGTATGGGTGGGTGGGTGTGTGTCTGTGTATGTGTGTATGTTTTCTCGTTTATACGCGTGTTTTATGTGTGTATTCATATGTGTGATTCGCGAGTGTAAGTTTGCGAGTGTGTGTAACTGTATGTCCATGTTTCTATGTCTATGTGTATTTAGTTCACAATGCATTTAAATCATCCAAAAATTAAACAAGTTAACGGAAATATACATTAATCTTAAAATGGGTAAATTGAGAATGTTCATAGTGTCTTGTAGAAAAATTATTTAATATGTTCCGGTGTTCGATCTGTCTTATTAAAGTTCACAATAACCATCTTATTTGTGTTATTTATATTCTCTCCAAAGAACTCCGAGTCTAGTCTTCTTATTCAGCCCTTGCGGTGCTTCTGTCTGTAACCTTTCTATCCACTGCAGTTCTTTAATTTGTCTGTAATATCTTGATCTGTCTTTCATCGTTTCTAATACTGCTACCCCCATGTCCTTTTCTGAATGGCCCTCACTTGAAAAATGCTCTCCTACTGGTTTCGCTCGTCTGTGTCTCACATCTGCAATATGCTCTTTCATTCTTTCACTAAGCGACCGCCCCGTCTCTCCAACATACATAAACCGTTCACATTTAGCACAGCTAATCCCATATATTAAGTTCCACATTTTACATTCATTTTGTAATCCGTTTACACTCATTTTCAGCTTCTCATCTCTTAGGTCAACTCTTCTTGAACACATCTCACATATTAAGCAACCTTCTTTGCATGTTCTATTCTTGCCAACCTGACTTCCATTCAATGTCTTGTTTAATTTACCATGGACTAGAAGATCTCCAAGATTGCGATCTCTCCGGAAAGCGACTATCGGAGGTTGTGTAAAACACTCATTCATTTTCTCTGATCGCTGTAGTAAATTCATGTTCTTTCTTATTATTTTATTTATATCTGGTAGCTGGCTTCCATATGTTATAACTAGCGGGACTCTCTCCATAGTCTTATTTCTTTTTTCTTCACCTGGAGTAGTAACTCTCTCTTCTGGTTATCCGCTCTCTGAAGCTGGTTTTCCAAAAACTTCCCACTATAACCTCTTCTTCTTAAATGTCTTTTCAGCTCATCTCTTCGCCGTCTGTAATCTTTCTCATCTGTGCAGATACGTTTCAGTCTAACTCCTAAACCATAGGGTATGGCCCTTTTAACATTATTCGGATGGTTTGACTGCTTATCAACGTACATATGCTTATCTGTTGGTTTTGTGGATAAGTCAGTCACTATCCTGCCCTCCTTTATCTTAACCCGAGTGTCCAAAAAGTCTATCTCTTTTCTGTCCCATCTTAGCTCAACTTGTATATTTGGGTGGATCTTGTTAGCATGCTCCTTGAATTCTATAAATCTGTCTATTCCGTGTAACCAAAGACCAAAGCCGTTATCTATAAATCTTTTGTAAAAGAGAGGGATGTGTTCGACTTGCAGCAATTTTTCATCCCACTCTCGCATGTAGCTGCATGCAAAATTCCGACCTAACCTAGAACCAATTGCCACTCCTTCTGTCTGTATAAACATTGTGTCATTGAATTCAAAAATATAATTTTCCAACACAGATTCAATCATCTCAATAACTGCTTCTGTATTAATCCTCGGCTCAGTTCTTGTTTTAAGTGCATTCATGCATGCTGCAATACCCTCTTTTCTTGGTACAGAGGGGTAGAGGATATAATTTAGATATGTCAGAATGTAAAAATAATCCGGGGATAATTTAGATATGTTAGAATGTAAAAGCTAATTTAAAAGCGATTTGTTTGATTTGATAAAGGCCGCATGGCCGAAACGTCATGTAAAAAGAGTGAAAACAACTGTGTTTACTTATATTCTATATCCCTTAGGATATTTTAATGATAATTAAGTAGTTGTACAAGAAATAGAATCTTGCTTTATATTGTGTACATTTCACGTGACAGTTTTCGTTTTGCTTAGTCTGTTACTTGTTGGGGTGACAGGATTCTTAAAACTCTTGAAAAAACTATACTCTCAAAATTTGATATGGGCCACTTTTGTACATGTATATATTATTATTAAGATTAATATTTTGGGAATTTTATTATATATTAAGTTTAGCTTGTATTGTTTATTTCATAAAACCGATGAATTAGTCATCTTAGTTCAATTATTGAATTGAAACATGAGTGTAAAATTATCAAAGCGTGAAAACTTAAAAAATCGTAAATTGCGGGACATTTTAAAGCGGTTATTTTTTTTATAAAAGATGGAAGGAATAAGTTTCAATATCTTGCATGGTGTCCGCGTGCATTCATTACAGCCTGGCAGCGCCTGGGTATACTCTAAATGAGCCGATTGATCTTTAATTATGGAATTATGTTCCACTTCTCTTGTAAGGCAGCACGAACATTTGTACGATTGTTGCATTAGGCAAGCTGTTTCGTAACGAGGTAGCGCCGATGTAAAACGACAGCGATGGGTCTGAACAACATTATATCTGTCTTGTGCATGTGTTGTACACCAAGAACGACCACCACCGTGTAACTGCGCTATATTTCCTTTGATTTGGAAACGATTTCACATATGTCAAACAACACTGTGGGAAACATTCAAGGTGCGGACAACCTATCTCTGAGACATGCATGTCTGCACATACTAACCCCCTATTTTCTTGTCAGGCGTAAACCGCATTCTTCTATTTCTATTCGTTATTTCATATTGTTACACTAACGCTAAATTGCAAGTTTTCAACAAAAATACAGAAATTCAGACTCAGTATACATAATGTAAAAATCTTGATTTTTGAGGTTCAAGTAGTACGCGTGCTTCATTTGTCGTCATATGTATACAAATCAATAATTCCATGCAGGATCATGGTACCATTTTTAGTATTTTTATATGACAACTTCAAAGACGTTTGGCGTTAAGTGTAGATTATTGCGACATGATATCGATCTGGATCGTTTCAATATTTGTTGGCGGTGCAGATTATTTTACAAAATCGTGTCATATACATTGTTTCTACAATTTTTAAGATGCGTGTATTGCCTTGAAGTTTGTAATTATAATTGGCGCCGACAAAACAGCATTGGGGATATTAATCACATTCAGTGACAGTTCTTTTTTATTCCTATCATCGTGCACTTACTGACCGAACTGCAGGTGCTCTGTCCTCTTTAAGGACATTGAATTACTACATTGTTTCCGCGAGTAATCGCCAGGTTCTTATGTTTTATATGTTTGTGTGCTTTTGAAGGCAACACTGTCGAGTTGATGGGAGGATTAAGACAATTTGCACTTGTCTGTTAATATGATGATTTGGAAAAGTGTGAGATTGGTGCATCCTAGAATTCTCATTCGTCAAGCCAACACTCTCTTTTCCACTATGCTTTCCGGCTGTGTGGGGAGGCTGTATTTTCTGGATGGCTTTCTTGATATGCTTATTTCACGTTATTTATTTAATGTCTTATTTTCATATTGTTTTAGGTTTTCAATGTCAATTTACCTTGACCATTCCTCCGGTCTGATATGAGAAATTCGTGAAGAAAAATCAATGAATGTAAATCCGAAAATAGTGTTTCCTTATATTTCTCTTTCATTAATTGTGTTCTGAAAAGAACAAGCAATTTTATGCATTTCCGCTGCCTTCTAGTCATACTGAATGAGCAAATGTATATGCACACCCTGCAAATGTATATGCACACCCTGTAACTAAAGCCCTCGTGCTGATCTAAATCAACACGCAAATTTGACCAGAAAGCAATAGCAGTCAGTTAGCAAACAAGTCCATTAATGCTTTTTTATCATTAGTTCTTACCTTTTCGGCAGCTTCGCGCATAAACTGTTTGGCCTGGTCTGTCCAAATTGCCGGCACGGTCAATACCCAGTGTACTTCCGAAGTTTTGATTTCTCCAGTCATTCTCATTCTGGCAACACTCTGCATATCTTCCACCAAATACTTAATTGCCATCGCAAACACTTCTAACGCTGGTAAGTTCTTTCCAAGCTCATCCTCTAAGTTGAAATTTCGGTCGATTTTCTGAAAAGTGCATTCTATAAACTAACTAACTGTTTATGGAACTGAAACATTTTAACCCATAACAGTGACCTACCTCTAGAGCCACTGACGGTTCCCATCCGAGAAACTTAGTGGCCTTGTTTTCTTTGTTTTGTCGGTTTCATTCTCTTGTGGAATATTGTAAGTTATTTCTTTTTATAGTTTTTAATGTTTAGATTCGCTCAGTTTGCTTTCATACTGGTCAAAAGGGAATGGTCTGTAATTGTGTGTTTGAATCTTTTTTTACCATTTTCACTTTCGAAGGTTGCTGAAAATTGTCTACCGTTTGAATTTTGTTTATGTTTAACTTATCTATCGTCGTAGCTTAAAGGTACTGATTGAAATGTTTACCTCAGTTAGTTAGTTTATGCAGCTTCATCTTAAACTTTCTAAAGTAGTAATAGTCTCTGTGCTCATCTGCATCTGTTAATTCTTTGTATCTATTTTCAGCTTCGTATCCAAATGCTTCTAACGTTTTCCCATCAGGCTTCACCAATACAACTGTCGGGGTTTTCTCAGTCGTAAGGGTTCCTGACCCGGAATGCCATTGTTTGACATATCCCTTTGTTGGATCTGCTTTAAAGTCGTGATAGAAGGAGTAGGCCCAGCCAGAATATGTCGTTCCGAAGTCTATCGAAGCTACAAGAAAGCTGATGGATGATGAACCAAAGTTGGATGCCTGAAAACATTTAATATTTGGTTACATCATAACTTATATTCGTAAAATGTGTTCAAACACGAAAATTTTTTATGAAAAATGTCTGTATAAAGGGTCAATGTCATTATCATTCGTTAATATAACTTTTACTTAAGTCACCATTATTAATATAACTTTCGGCTAGCAAATATCATGTAAAGGTCAAAACTACAATTTAAACAATTTATATGCATTATGTACGAGTTGTTATAACTAATAATATCTCGAGGTTAAATTATAGTAAGTTTATCAGTTTGAAATTAACCTGGTCTACTTTCGATTTCTTGCTCTGCTTTCTGAGCTAGATATAGCACAATAGACCCTTTACAAACACCCACCATTGCAAGAATTGTGTCAACTTACCATTTTCTTAGCAGCAGTCAAACATTAGTTCATCGTTCCGTACAATTCAATTATATCCACAACGTCAAAACCTCAATATCGGACGGCAGCTAGCTAATATTAGATTGAACTTCCTAGTTTAAATGTTATTTTCTAAAAATACGATCGACTTATGATTTTCAGAAAATGCACGTCAATTTAATCTCGATTAATTAATCACTGGTTATAATGCTGTCCGTACGTTCTTTGTTAAAATTGAAATATTTAAATCATTTCGTTAAAAAATTTGCACTAAGTCACTGAATTAACCAAATATCTACATAAACAAGTAGAACAGCGAACTATCGCGTACATAGCTGTGTCTGAACAAACTAAAGGAACCCGCCACGCCACAGACATAAAATTTGGCGTTATATCCAGTCGGAGATGAATAATTTTCAAATAATGAAATATTCTATTATGAAAGCCACCGAACACGACAAACATGAAAATAATGCAGGCTCGATTTGATTGAGCTTGTTCATTGGCAGTAATGGAAATGCATATTACTGCCCACGCCGCGTAGCCCCTATGGACACTTAGCCCCTTGGTGTGAGGACCATTCAATTTCCACAAACGACATGAAATTCATTAACATCACGGCGGAAATGATAATTTAGAAGCATTTGAATATAAGAATTTATAAAAGCTTTGAATTTTTAATTGATGGTTAGGTTGCCTGCTTGCAATTATTTGAGAAAAAACAATATCTAGAATTCGTCGATCACTTACATACTAGTTATTCTCATATCATAACAACACAAACGTATGGTCCTCCTAAATCAGATATCAAAAACGTGTATGAAATAAATAATCCTTCGTAACAGAGACCATAAAAATATCTTTTAATCTGCCAGTAGTGTAGACTGTAATCACAAAACTGGTGACTGATATCTTGTTTTTTAAGGAATTCGCTCGTCGAAAGAAGGATTGGGTCGACGTAGAAAAAGAAAAGAAAAGGCAAAGAAACAACTACAAGGGTTGATGGGTGGCGAGCAAGTAACACATACAGATACAGTTGTCATGTTCTATGTTGCCGCCGCTGTGAAGTTCTTGATGGAAATATCAAATACTATGAATTCAATAATACAATAATATTAACGGGGAAATACTTTTCGTGCATTTCGTGGACAAATTTTAAATCACCGATTGAGAGAATTATACGTGAATATATTTACAGAAAAAGGAAAACACGACTTTAAAAATAAATACCCAGAAAAATGCCCCGTATTGCCCGAAACCACCGATTGTTTTGGCAAACAATAATACTGCATTGCATCACCGCATATTTCTTGAATCTCACCTTGAAATATCTGCGCAGATTAATGCAGGAGTCAAAAAAGATTGTCACGTGTCTTTCACATATACCTCGCATTTGAAAAAAAACACTAATACTTTGTTATCGCAAAACTGTTTGTTCCTGCAACTGAAAGATCTTTGCCCAAGATCATAAAACAAAATCTGGAGATCAGTCTCAAATCTCAAGCATCTGATTGGCTGAAATGGCGACCAGTCGCCATTTCAGCCAATCAGATCCTTGAGATTTGAGACTGATCTCAAAACTTAGTTTTATGATCTTGGGCCCTTAAGATTAACAGTATTTAATTATATGTAGTACAATACTATTAAGTAGTTAACACCATTTATATAAATGTTACATGAAACTATTTAACATTGCTTCTTTGTAAGAAAATACAATTGCGCGAATTTAAACCCCCGCGAATTTGTTATTGACGGGTTTTGCGCGAAAGTTCGTCCTCGGGAAATTAAATAATACTACAGTTTCAAGAAATATTACTACATCAGCAACAAAATTGAAATTCTAGTTGACATTCTTACCATTCTATTCCGAATTATCACAAATTTGCATTGAAGTCTGAACTGTTTCTTTTGGTCTATCAAAGGTATAGTTCGATTTTGACCCGTGAGCTGTGACCTTTCGGACAAGTCCATTGTTAGAATACTAAATAGGTAAAGCGCGTCATTTTACAGTTACCGTTAAATTACTTTATTTAATGTGACATTAAAACCTGTTCAAAGCAGCAAACATTCATTCACGACGCAATAGCTCTATGGATAAGATCTCGGGCTATGATGCAAAACATTGCATGTTCGAATCCAATAAAAGTAATTTTTATTTTTGTCTTTCATTTTCTTTTTATTAATTTTAATTTAGTTAATATGATATTAAGTTTTTAATAGTATTGAGCTGTTTTATATTTTGCAACCCCCTTTTAATTTTGTTCATGTTCATTCCATTTTTAACATATATTTTTATTGAGCAGCTTGCCCTCACCCCATACAACTCCGTACCAAAGGAACGTTGACAATTGTGAATCCTGGCGTTCTGTAAACACGTGTTATTACATTCTCTTTCTTTTTACATAATTCAAAACCACTTTGTACGATGTTTTGCATAACCCCAAAACAGTGTTTTGTTTAAAAATCGATCGCGACATTCTATCAACTCGCGTGATGAAAGCTTACTCGAAATTTGTACGGTTTAATGTCATTTTTGTCGGTGTCTAGTACATGAATGTTTTGAAAAAAAATGACATTAAAAACAGAATGAAATCTCCTCATGGGATTCGAACACACAACCCTTAAGTCATATTACCAGAACTCAGAAAAGCTACTTCACGGCCATGAAATCTTTTGTTATAGTTCAGTACAATTTCAACATAATGAGAAATGATGGGAATATCTAACATCCCTATTTTGTGGAATATTCCAGAAATCTATAAATACAAAATTACATTCACGGCTCAATGCGTAAAATCGGACTATAAGTGATACAACGATGAACACTGCAGCGACGCAAATATATAGCGAGGCATATTTATAATCCAATATGTTTTTAAACTGTGGCTATGATAAGCGAAGAGTTGGCGCAATTACTGCGCAAGTGAGTTTAATTTTTGCTAAAATTTGCCTTTATGGATGAACCAAAACAATGTGTCTACTAACCCTTTGTCTTTGTCATACGCATTTTATACAATCATTCAATTGTAAACAATGGATCATGAAAATAGATGAAGAGGAACTTTGAAAGCCGACGAACACGACCAATATGAAATATTGCAGACTCGGTTTGATTGAGCCTTTTCATGGGCAGTAATGGAAATACATATTACTGCTCACGCCGCCTAGCCTCGGGTTGAGCGCAACTCAATATTTACCCAATAAACAGTAAAATGTTGAGCCATACTAAACGATGGTATGCATTTTGCGGCGAACATGGAACCTTCAGTGTTGTATTTTCAGATTAATACCATTCCATGTTCAGCAAAGTATGGTCCCCAAATAAAAGAATGGGTTTGCCCTAAACGAGAAAGCAATTGGCGGAACTAAACAGAATAATAGAATTTTGACAGGGGATCTGAGAATATAAATCCTGCATATCACAGACAACGCCAAAGGCAAAATTTAAAAAGCAAGAAGTATATCCTGGGGGTGATTGAACAATATCCAAACCTGTATAGGCTAAGATATTGAAACCACACATTTATAAACTGACCGAAATTTAAACAAAGGCAATTGTAAGAGTACTATTGACATAGTTCATTGTGCTCAATGACCTTCAAAGGACGTAACTAATAACAGCACTGTTTGAATGTACGCGAATACTTTTTTACAGCCCGCTACACGGCACAAACAACGCTACTGTGATATTGAAATAGATGAAAGAGGAACTTTGCCACTGACCGTTCCAATGCGGTAACCCCTCGGGTTCTCATTTTTGTTAATTATAAGTGGTGTCCCTTTTGAAACTGATCATTTTATTAACCATGCTCTCTCCCTCTCTTCTTTTTGACTGTGTGGAAAGTCTGTTTTTTCTGAATGTGGCGATTCCTGATAATGCATATTTCACCTTTTTTGAAAGTTGACGAACACAACATATATGAACATATTGCAGGCTCGATTTGATTGAGCCTGTTCATGGGCAGTAATGGAAATGCATATTACTGCCCACGCCGCATAGCCCCGGGTTGAGCGCAACTCAGTGGTGTAATGATCAGTAGAGGAAAACAATCACTGATGACAGGAATTTGCCTACAGATAAGATACAATTACTAAGTCGATGGCAAAAATCAGTCGAGATATTGCAACCTTACTACGCTCTTTATGTTTAAGTGTTTAATTGGAATAATATCGAATACATGAATTGCCAGCTTGAATACACTTTCTGCGCCCATAACTGGAATAGCGTTTTCTCGTCTGATATCATTCTCAAATAGCTCGCAACAGATAAGAAAAACTAGGGCATGGTTTAGTCTGTCCTTGTACGGCAGAAAGAGGAATACTCTGTTTGTAGTAAGATAAATTCGATTAACCAACATGTTTACAGCACAAACTTCGTGTTACTTGTATAGCATTGGCCTCGTAGATTTTTTGGTTTATAACAAATAATATAACAAAATTTTAACAAAACCCGATTATAACAAAACCTGTCTTAACCTCGAAAGGAGAAAACACTCTTACATATGAGTAATTTCCCTTATTGCTGAAGATACGATTGATACATGTGTAGGGAAAATGTTTGTTTTTTTAAACAATACAAACATTGTCTTCCCTTAAAGCACTGAGCGTGAATCAATGTTTTCGTCACAAGTACATTGAACTTGTATTCAATTTGCTTTTAAGTTCAAGTCTTTGCTTGTTGTTACAACTGCAAACGTTTGATGAGTTCAACCGAATGTAAAAGGTCTGCAGCGGGATCACATTTGCACCTTGTTTGCAAAAGCGTACGCACAATGTGCATGTTAATAACCACAATTCAACATATAGGCGTTTATAACAAGTAGCCAAATAATACACCTAACCAATGTTCTAACTACACCGATCAAATTGTTTAAATTTCTTGGCATGTGTTCGTTGTATACTCTTCAGACTTAAATCATAATAAGACTCATCATCCTCAATTCTTTTTTTTTTCATGAAATAACCTATAAATTCCCTACATGCGTTTGGATACACATGAAATTTAATAATGGAACGGGGTAAAATTAAAAGTAAAAAAATCGCCAGTATCGGGTATATTAGCCGATTACGAACATTCACGTTTCCTTTTTCGGCGTTAGCTGTGTAAGCTCACTTTTGACCTAGTTTTTCGACCAATGAAATATTGTAAATAAAATTTATAGTCCAGCGGGAAAATCAAATAGATTATTTTGATTGGTTATTAGTGGGTCTTGTTAATGATTACCGTAACGATTTTTATATTGTGTGTAAGTATTTACCTGGCGCTTATATGTTCGGGCATTTTCGTTTTAAAAAGCGTTAATTGTATTGGAGAAAAAGATATTTATGGTATAAATAACCAGTTAAGTCAATTGATGGCTTAAATACGATTTTATATGGAATATTCATAGGTGTCAGGTAAACACTCGAGTACAATACACAGTGTAAAACGACAGAGAAGTGCAGATAATTCTGGTTCTTACTGGTTCCTTTCTAGTTCCTTTGATACTGATTGTTAATTTCAAGTCCAGAAATTCAAAACGCCTTGGTGTAGTGGTTATCACACTCGCCTCTCAAGCGGAGGCCCCGGGTTCAATACTCGGGAGGGAGACTTTCTTTTAAAGTTAATTTACGTAAAAGTTGGTAGATTTCGCTCTTGTAACAAGTTGTTATTATTTTCATTTATTGTATTTAAATGGTATTTATTGATCATTAGTGCTAACTCTACAAGAGGTATTTTATTGAAACTGAATGTACAGTTAATGTTAGACATTCTTCTTTAATCGACGTTTTATCAACAGAAGAAATTTTTGCACGGTCTTTCTTTCTTTCTTTCTTATATATAAAAATCTTTTCCATCAACGCCGTTTATCTTTTTTAAAGATATTTCTTGTTAAACATGTAAATGTATATTGACTCTAAAGCAATATAACATTAAAACAAGTCTATGCAATTCTGCAATAATAAGATTGCTAAGCTATAAAGACAGAAGATATTTCAGCATGTTCAAATCGGTATACCCTTTTTACAAATAACTACGGTCGATTTTGTGATATCGCTTTAATCTCTGGATTAAGTGCCCTTAACTTATGAAACAAATGGGATTTTAATGGCAGTTTCATAAAAAGAAGAAAATGTATCTAATCACGTTTCAAATTTCGAAGAGTGTGATCTGATTCCATGCGAAAAAAATAAAATTTTATGATGCAGATCGAGAGTTGCAAGCAAGACTGGCACAAGTCCTTCCTTACTTCAATGTATTTACGATAGTCTTGCGTGCACGCCTCAAGATTTTGCAAAGAAACATAAGTGCCCAAATAATTGTTTTGGTATTTTACTATATGGCAGCAAGCTAAAAGTTCCAAGTTATTGGAGGTGCACTTCACTTTAATCATTCTAACTACACCGGTCATAAAATTGTCACTCCTCCGCATGAAATTGATGTACATTTTTTAAATTTGAAACGTAATAGGATAAATTTTTTAAAATTGTCATTAAAATACCCCCGCCCCGTTTATGCGTTCACAAACTAAAGATTTTAATCGACGTGGGGGTAAAATCAAAAGTCGCAAAATCGACTGCAGCTTTTGTTTAGAAGGTTTTCTATATACCGAAACCGTTTTACTGCTGAAACATCTTAGATATACCCGTTACTGCCGATTTCGTGACTTTGCTTTTACCCTAACCATGATTAAATATCAGTGGTTTCCAAAAACATGAAGGGACTTCTAAATTAATGGTTATTTCAGATCAAGAGTAACAAATATTCTTATTATCTTTCAATAGATAAAAAGTGAACTTTTAAAGCCACCGAACGTGACAAATATGAAATATTGCAGGCTCGGTTTGACAGAGCATTTTCATGGACAGTAATGGAAATGCATAATAATCTCCACGCCGCCTAGCCCTGGTTTAGCACAATTCGTGTTTCAAAGAATTCACGCGGAGAAATTAAATCAAAGGACTGGAGGTACTGATGAGTCGGCCATCAAAACACAATTGAAAAGCAATTGATTTTTGGGTTTGATTAAGTTGGACCAGAAATAAACTTTCGCCTCAAGAACGGGGAACAATTTACTTTATGTCCTCCGAGACATAGATCTTCGACCCCAAAAACAATTAATGTCCAATTAACAAGTCAAGACAAATACTGTTATCAAGTTTGCAGACGTGGTGACATGGAAAGCGAACCTGGTGGTAGGACAATATGTCTAAAGGCATAATTTGAATATGATTGGACTTGTAGACAATGAAATGAAATTGACCAATCACAATTAAGTGAAGGATATCATACTTCATAGGTCATATGGTCAACAGTGAAACAACGCTGGTCAGTTCTCAAACACAACGCTTTATTTAAAGGTATTACTCCTTTCGTCCTTGCATTTTGCATTTAGAGAGACTTTTTAATTTTTCATTTTATCAATGAGAGTGCAATGACGAATGGAATATTACCTTAATGGCGTGAATACTTTTGTAAGTGTGGAAGAATCCTGTGAGCAGTTGTTTGCAAGCGCAGTATCATTAGACAGCACCTAAAATTCTGAGTTGAGATACGGTGACACCAATGACAGAAAAAAGTAGCTAAGCTAGTCATAATCTTTGAATATTCAAACTTGAAATCGACAAACAGAATTGGGTCACATGATTTAAAATAATACTACAAGTGACACTATGGTTTTTTTCAATGGTTCTATTATTCAGCAAATAATGTTCAAACACACAATTACACTGATGCTTTTTTGTCAACTGATGTTTTTTCAATGAGGTGCACATTAAAACGTTTTGGTTATATTTTATATAACTTGTCTCCATTTCACATCCACTATTTGTATCGACATTTGTGATTTTTTTATTCTTGTCCATTACAAAAGCAGCATGCTCCATTGCAGGAATTAGTGGCAATCTAAAGGCTGTATGCTCCCTCAGACAGTCATAGACAGAATTGTCAAACTGGTCTCCTCACAGCATTCCATGTAGAGCTGTTATCCTGAAATATTAATTTCAACAAATAACCTATTTATATTGAAGTTGTAATGATTTTAGCTGAAGTGTCTTTGTTTTCTTTAAATTAAGGGTAATTTTGGTTATTAATTGCCAGAATCCACCAAAAAGTTACATTAGATGGGTGTTCACTTGTGTCGCCCTGGGAACTAGATCAAGTTAAAAATGCAAGAACAAAAAAGGGAATAACCCCATCTTGACATAAAGAACTTGGAGTCAAGATGAGTGTGTTGTCATGAGCAATATAATTTGAAAGTTTGATGTAGAAATATTAAGAAAAGTCAAAGTTAAAGTCAACATTAAGTTTTTCTGTTAAAAAAAAGTACAAAAAGGGATTAACTCCATCAAATGTGACCTTGACCTGAAAATTAATATCAGCTCAAGCATGTTGTCACAAACAATATAATTTGAAAATTTCATGAAGAAATATTAAGAAATGGCAAAGTTATAACCAACATTAAGTTTTTAAGACAGATGGACGGACAGACAAAGCGATCCCTATGTATTGCCTTTTCTTTGAAAGGGCGACACAAAAAAATGACCCTTTAGATTAAGCAGCTAGTGGACACCTGGAAAACAATACATCAGTACATGTATCAGCAAGAACAACTTTGATGTCTGACCTGGATCTGATTGGAATCTACACTGTTTGCATATTTGTAAGAAATAGCCTCATGAAGCTTATTATGAACCGTGTAGATCCTGTTAAGACTGCACAGATATGCCTGCTGATCTGGATATACACTGGTCACTCATGTCATGTATTCATGGAAGAAAGGGGCAAAAACAACACAGTAATTTTTATATAGGATGATTAATTTTCTTGTGAACTGAGGTCTCACAAGTCAACACATACATATAAACACAATTTTATGTTTTCTTGTTACAAGATACAAAAATACAAATACCAACATATACAGATAGATTTAGTGTGTCTCAATCATACATTCATGCAGCTTTAATAAATGAAAATAAAAAATGCAAACCTTGTCTTCATTTTCTACAGTAACATTCATATTCTGCTCCCTTATGTTCTACCAATTCTGCAGACATTAAATTTTCAAGTCCACAGCTTTCACAAGACTGATGATACACATGGCTGAAAATAAATGTTGTATTTTAATCATAACAAATAACCAAAACCAATTTCACTGTACTTTTTGTTGCTTATGAAGTTGTACATAATTTGATGTTGCAGGTTAGTTAACAGATTACAATGTTGTCATAATTCATCTATTTTTATAAATATCACAAAAAAGAGGTATTTCTGGTGTAAGCTTCAAGCCATCTTCAGTTCCTATAGGCTCATACACAATTTATCCCATTTAACCTTTACCTCCATTTACATGTATATGCCTTTATGGCATGGGAAATCAGTGTAGATCTAGATCAGCCGACACATCCATACTGCCTGATTAGGATCTAAACCGTTACGGCGTTAGCTTTTTTATTCAAATTTCAATAGGTTATTTCTGACCACAATGTGACCTGTGCAGATCCAGATCAGATCATGAAAAGGCATGAAAATGTGTATAATATTATAGTAAAGGGTTAATTACTACAAAAAACACCTGCATTTTGATACTTCATTTTATTCCTTGGATACATCTTTTAACACATGAGCAACTATTGTAAATCTAGGTCCTGACACAATCATCTCCTTCCTGTTAATTAGAGCTTTAAATGTATCTAATGAACAGAGTAGATACAGAATGATGAGACCTCAAAATGTCTGATGTGCAAGCTGGTCTGGAGCTACATTTGTGCTATCTCTATCAGATGTGGATTTACACTGGTTGCCCATGTGGTAAAATGGTGTAAATGGAGTAAAGGGTCAAGTTATTAACCATGAAAGTTGAAACAGCATTGGATTTTTGAGACACATTTATATGAGATTACCCAACTTAAAAAACAAATAAGCAACCCATCGTGTTAGTTCAAGGTGGCCCACAGATGAATATTGTTATATATAATGTTAATAATCAAGTGAATTCAAGTTGACCTTGTTATTGGGTCAAAGGTAGTCATTTATGCCTGAGGCAGAAGGCCGAGGGTAAATATGACAGCCCGAGGCCCAATAACATGTTCAAATTCATATGAAGACTAAACTGGGCCAATACAGGTGTTCTGGACCAATATGAGAATTGCTGGGCCATTATAAAATACTTAAGTATTGATGTGGTGTACCATGTAGTGTCTGCCAGGAAAATGGCATGTTCAAGTCAGGTGATGACATGCCTCGATATTTTGCCACACTGCAGTCATGTAAAAGAAAAGGGCAAAGTATGCAATGCCTTTACTGTATATTTATACAGGGCTCTCACTAGAGAGAGACTTGAAGGAATTAGTCTCATCAAAAGTGACCAGACTTCTCTCTTTGTTGAGCTTTGTTAGAAGTCATTTTGTATTTACGATATAGGGAAAGAAAGCTGTTGACTGCAAACTTCTCCATAATGCAGTAAATTATGACAAAACTCTCCCTGATTTGCAAGTCTGGTGAGAGCCCTATTAATAGTCAATTAATAAAATTTAATATACCATTATCCTTCTTCCACTCCTCTTCCAATTTCATGCTTTTTGAACCAGAGATGGCACATTTCTTTCATTTGATTTTATCACTGAAATTAACAAACACAAAATTGCAAGGGTGCAAGTTAGGATTTCTAAAAAACCTGAAATCCTGAAAATTTATTTAGGGTAAATGAAGAAAATCAATCATTTTTAGCAGGGTTGGCACCAATCGACCGCCCCTGGTTTAAACCGGTGTTTTAACCGGTTAAAACCGTCCCGGTCAATACTCCCCAAGTGGTTAATAGTGGTCAATACTGGTCAATTGAACTTTTTTTCAAAATTTTCATAAAAGAAAGGAAGAAAACAAACCTTTTAAGTTTTATTTAATTTCTACTCAAGTAACTTTAGAACTAACTTCACTTGAACATGCTTTGCACTTAGAAATTGTCTTATTTCCCTCAGTAACTGAGATCATAAAATCCCCAAACAGGGTCTTTTGGCTTCATTCTGGTGAGTTTTTAGACAAAGTAAGAATTCTTTTAATGTTAGTATTTTATCAACTTTCAGCAAAGAATGATTTAGTAACTTGATTTTTTTAATTAAAGCAAAGGCAATTTGCACCACCAGTAGGTGTTACACTCTTGCCAAGTAACACTTGTGTATGACAATGGATGGTGAGGAGATGGAGGGGTGTTGTGTCACACTTCTGTTGTTTATTGAACTTGGGAACATGTCAATTAAGATGCCTATGTGTTTATTTAAGGATTATCCAATATCCATGAAGTAGGTGTTATACACCTGCCAGTTAACACTTGTGTTTGACAATTGATGGTCAAGAGACTGAGGGGTGATTGCACTTCCTTTGACCTCACACATCTTTGCAAGTGAACAACCAAGTCATACTGTTTCATATAATGCATGTATTGTACTGAGCACTCGGGCAAAGCTTACAGAATGTTCTTTAAAGAATCCACTACATAAATTACATAAAACATAACAAACAGTATATGAATTGAAACTTTTAGCATACTACATTTATTAATTTCAGTGTTACTTATCATTAATGCCTATAATTATGTCAAGCTGTTTATATATACCATAAAGTTTCCACATACTTAAGAAAATGTGTCTGTAAGCATTGAATGCCCAAAGCTGAATGACCATATATTTTCCAACAATGCACATGAGAACTTGTGCTTTAAACCAATGAAAACAACACCTTGTGATTGGTACATTCAAAAGATCTTACCCAATCAAAGGAAATTAATATTTTCCACCTAATTAGCTTTGCTTAACCAGCGGAAAATACATTTCCTTTGCTTATTGAACATAGGAACATACCAATTAAATATTTGTATTTATTAAAGGCTTATCAATAATAAACCATTAATGAAGTACCATTTAGGCCCTTACAGGGGCTATTGTAAGGGCCTAAAGGATTCTAAATGATTATAAGAACATTTTGGACAGTTTGGTTGTGAATAAAATTGAATTGACCAGTAATGACCACTATTGACCAGAAATGACCACTATTGACCAGTAATGACCACTTTTGACCAGTATTGACCACCGGCCCGGTCAATACTCAATTGACCGGTCAATAAGCCAACCCTGATTTTTAGACACACAAAAACCTGATTTTCAGGCAAACGCACCCATGAAATAATAACAATTATTTTGATCTTTGCTCAAATTACAAATATTCTTTATAATAACTTATTTTATTTTTTAAGTGAGTGATCATAACAATTAGTTTACTCTCATTTTGTACTTTGCTAGAATGGTCTTTCTTCAGATTGTTTCTATTCTGCATTGAAATCCATTCAGTCTGAGGTGTGAGGTGTATCTACAAAAAGTCACCCACAATCTTTTGGACTGTGAAAAATGTTTTTCCTTTAGTTGCTGTGAAAAAGAGTGCTGTAATTTGTTTTGTAGTTAAAATGCCTGTTCCAACAGCCGTTCAAGAAAATTTCATAAAGTTATATTGATTAACTGTTGATTAACTGAATTAAGTATCCATATTGTTTCATCACTGCCAGAGTTATTATGTGTTTTCTTCTTTTGAAAAAATAAAATATGGATCCAGGCATGTCACTTTAAAATTAACCAGAAAGTATCAGACTGCAAAAAGTCAAAAATGTGTTGACTGCTCTTATAAACTGGTCAAATTGGGTTATCACTAAAATTCACAAAGTGGGTTCCTTTTCAAATAACTACCGGTAATTTATTTTACATTGCTGATCAGAATTCAAGTCTGGGTAAAAATCATAGAATGAAATAGACATAAAATTAATGTCTTAAGTAGTTTTGGTTTATTTTACCTAAAAACAATTTGTAATGGAAGGCTAATAAATGAATACTTGTTACATCAAAATTATTGAAGTGAAACACTGTGTAAACCTAGGTTCACTTCAATACTTAATACTGGTGTAACATCAAAAGGGAGACAATATATTCATTTTTATAATTTGGCACATGTTTGTAGTGAACAAAATGTATATCTTTGGTTTTCATTTCATAATTTATTGTCACTTTGTTAGGCAATTCTACTATTAACAAGACTTAATTTAACACTATGAAACTAATTTGAGTTATTTATCAAATTACAGGAACCTGAATTTCCATCAGAAAATATTCAGATAGGAAAAAATATTACATTTTCCCAACGCAACGGATTTGTACCCCACCCATTAACATGTTAAAATAATTTACCAGTTGCAATGTTGACAGCGTTATCACAGCTCAAGCATTACAAAGAAACTAAAATATACTGTTTAAAATAATTACATCTCCTAAACAGTCATTCCAGGCCCGGATCCAGACTGGTACATCCTGGGGAGGCTGATGACGGGGTGGGTGCAGGAGGGGTATCCCCTCCCGCATTCGATTTTTTTATGTGGTGTGCTAAAATGGTGCAATTTTAAGTATACCTAAACTATATCTGTACTTATTCAGTGCGCAATAAATTAACAGTTGTCTCGAACTGAGGATGAACATAAATTATCCAACTTTTGTTTTTTACTAAATCCAAATGTATGATGTGTACTCTGATAACTTTTCATTTTCAGAATGTTCCCATTATCTGGTCAAAAATACATTTCACTCTTAAAATTGTGGACAGATATTGAGTTAAACAGTCTTACATATTTGTAGATTCGCAGAAAAACAAAAGAAAATGAAAGAATCTCTGCGATCGATTTCCTCAAAAACTGCTAATTTCTCCTAGTGTTTGTAACGCTTTTCCAATCTTTTACTGCTCTCAGAACGCTATTGTTCCAACTGTTTTTATTGGGCAATGGCTGAGCGAGCAACCAATGAAAAATTGTATTTAAATCGCACATGAATTGTAGCTTGCGGTTAATATGCCTCCGAGCTACATGTATCCATGGTAATTAATTGCTGGCCAACTGGCCAGTGAAATGTTATAATACACATCATTTGATCAGGCAGATTTTAAAGCCAACTAAAAAAAAGCGGCCGGGCTGGGAGGCTGCAGCCCCTCAGCCACAGGGCTGCGTCCGGGCCTGCATTCTGGATTTAACTCAAACATTATTTTCTACCTTCACTTTTGTTGTCCACTTCATTGCATGACGTCAAACAGTTCTATACCGCTTCAAATGGTTCAAATGGTTGATACATGTCTGACCAGAACCAAAAATCATCTAAACCTGTTTATGAATAATTAAATCAATTAATAAATACTTCATTCTTTCTTCCGGGATGCAAAATTTACCTGAAATGCATTTAAGAGATACTATTAAATAAATATTGTGAAGTTCCCATTTCTGTATAAACTTGGTGAATCCCTGAGGTGCTACTCTTTTTCTTCTTATGGTTTTCCCTGGGTTATTAATTTTGTTCTGATTAAATGACCTGTGAGACTTATGGAATGGAGTGTAAGACAAAACTGAAAGTAGGAAAAACTTCGTATAGCGGATTTCATAAGGTCTACATATAACACGCAATTATTGAAAACATTAGATTTTCATTTCTTTAAAATTTTATACTTCAGAAAATCTTGTGTCAACTATGTAGCTGGTTACGGTTTGGAAATGGGTTAGATCTGGATATTTTCTAATGGAAATTCAGGCTCTTATGATCAAATGCATAAAATGCATTTATTAATATATCTGTTAAATCAATTCATGTATGAATTTTAAATTACTTTAAACATAATTTTCAATAGATCAAAATGTTATAAAAAAAATCATTGTGAATCAGATGCTTTATGTTTTACTTAAAGCATTCAAATGGGAATTCTTACACGAGTGACGATATTTTACCAAGTAATTCGTTAATCGTTCAAAATCCAACTTTTTTCAATGCAATACATTGAAATAATTTGATTACTTACATCTCTACAAGGTTCCACAATTAATATCCACAATGATTTGGGCCCTAAATTAAAAAAGTTTCGCTTAGCCCTACGGTCGATTTTGCGACTCCTACTTTCATTTTGGAGAGTGCATTAATTAGTTAAATGACGTAACCGTTCAATAAAACCCAAAGAGCCAAGATCACGTTTACTGCTTTGTAGTCTTTCGAATCTAAAATTTCAAGTTTTACAATGATTTTGTAACGTAGGCTACCATTCGAAAACCACCAAATCCACCTCCATTTCCATATGAATAATTCTATTTACAAAGAGAACTTCTATTGTCAATATACATTCAAATATAACCTGGGTGTTATAAAAACATTGCATCACGAAAATAACTCGATAAATACTCACTGTTCATTTGATTACGATGGATTTTTCGTCTTCACCGAACGTTGTCGAATCCAATATGGCGTTCCGCCATCAGGTATTCATGCGCGTTCATGACTCAAAATATTGTCGAACGTTCCACGAGTTAAATTTATTCAAATATTGATTGATTCCATATTTTTTAATATAAATTTTATCGTTTTGCACAGAATTACAAAATTGACCGCTTTGTAGCATTGACTTACTTTTTGAAACTAAGAACTATATTCTAGGGTAGCAAGCATACATTCTATGGTAGCATGCAAGTACTGTCGTTACTACATTGAAATAAAGAAGGAGTTAGGACAGTATTGCATGCAACCCTCAAATTGTTAGGTTCATAGTAAAGCAAAAACGATTGTCGAAAATTGGTTTTCACTGAGTCTGCCGACTCAAAAATCGTAATCGGTGTTAAAATATCGTTTAATATGTTCAGGTTCTGACCAAGCTTGGTGATAATTTGGTAAACCAATGAAGTATCCTGTGTGTCCTTAAGGCTTTCTGTTGTTTCAGATCTGGTGGCTATAAAAGCATTGTAGTTAAATTTAATTTCAGTTTTCTCACCGAAGCAAATACTCTAGGCAAGTTTGTTTATCACAATATCTGTCGATATTTAGAAGTCATTTCAGTGCCCGAAAGGTTTTTCTGTTATTTACACTGGCAGCCAAGCGGAAGGAAGCAAGTTTTGACAAAAACACGAATATTCTAGGCAAATCTTTTGATATCCATATGTGTTTCTCGTGTTTCAATGTATTTCGCTGGCGGCATTATTGTTCAGCCAATCTTAACCAATTTTACACTCTTTCTTCCAGCTAACTTGCTTAGCAAAATTGATAAAAATCTCGGTTGACCTTTTTTCCCTATGACATTTTATATATTTTCTGTATTGAGAAGTATAGGTAACAATAAGCTGTTAAAAGTCTACCCGTCCATTCCATCAGTGATGTTATCAATTACGTCATTTGAAGGTAGTTCAGCACGATACAGTCATGTGTACTATGTTAATAGTACTTCTAAAATTATTTTGTATAATATATCGACCAGTTTTAAGATGGGTGGTTTCAGTATCCCAGCAAATATAGATCTGGATATAATGTTCAATCACCCTACTAGTAGGAAAAACTTCCTGCTTTTTAAATTTTGCCGTTGGCATTGGTGGTCTGTGATAGGCAGGATTAATATTCTCACACCCCTTTTTAATTTTATTCTGTTTAGTTCCGCCCATTGTTTTCTCGTTTAGTACAACCCTATTCTTATATCTGGGGACTTTACGCTGCCAAACAAGGAAAGGTACTGAAATACCGCATTGAAGGCTCCTTGTTCACCGTCATATGCACACCATAGTTTTTTTTGATTGATTGATTTTGTACTGTTTATTGGTGTTAATATTGAGTTGCGGTTTACCCGGGGCTAGGCTGATGTTACCACCTCTTACAGAAACAGTAACCACTGCCTTAAGAAGTGTCCACGTTACGATGACAAATATCATGGGACATATGCAAAACTGACTTTTTTTCTTTTTCGACTAATGTCTTATGCTTCTTAACTATTTCTGCAGATCTAATTGATAATTAATCTTTAAGACGCATGCTCATTAGAAAACTATTTTGTTTGAACACAAACCAAACAGAAGAATATACAATATTTCTCTTTCATCAACATGTCTGTGAAGGCAGTGTTTACTGTCACTATAAGGGGAAGTAACACCCTGCGAGTCTTTTAATGGGTGACACATCTGTTGCAGACATACTGTTGATTGTTTCTCTTTGGAGCAATTGCCAAGTTACGTGTATTTTGAATACGAGTGATCTAGCCTAGATCACTTGTCAATGTAACTAGCAGAGCATACTCTCTCTATAGCTTCAACATACTTGGTATATTCCTCATTTTTACGTTCTGTTGTTAATAGCATGGCGTTTGATATGTGAACCCGTGTATGAGTTCACAAGAATATTATAAGTTATTATATATTATACATGTGTTGCTAAAATTATGTCAAATACAATTTGGATCACTTTTGACATTTGAACCCGTGTTTCGAGTTCACAATAACAATGCAAGGTGTTAAATTATTAATTTATGTTGCTAACTAAGATGTGTTCGAGAAATTTACCATAGAGATAAGTCAATTACACACGTCAGGTCTAAATTTGCGGTAGTGTATTAATCCTCCTTTTCTGCAAATTGGCTTAAAACTTGCACGACGCCGCTATACACTGGTGGATAGAGATGTTGATAATCGCTGCAACGATGCTGTATATTAAGTTGTGTAAATGCCGCCATTCAGGAAAATATTTGTTAACATTTAGGCTGCAAAACGAGACATGAAGTCAAAGAAAATCAGTATTATCTACTCATATGTCTATAGTAAGGGATAGTGTATTTTTTCTCCTTTTTTGCAGATTTGGCATAACAATTGCACGACGCCACTATAAACTGGTGGATAGAGTTGTTGGAAATCGCTGCAAAGATGCTTTATATTACTGAGCTACATTCTGTCCCTGTTTAAGCGTTAAGATTCTCAGGTCATTCGGCTATAAATAATGTCAAGATTTCCAGCGTCTGTTGGTAACCTATCGGGATGACAATTTCTCTTATGCAGCAATCACTTTTAATACCCCATATGGTTATTCACAATGACAAAATTTCTAAGGTTTTTCGTTTCTTTTTAATTATATATTTGTCTGTTATGATAAAAAAGATCAACTTAAATATATCTTTAAAAGGAATCTGTTATATTTCACCTTTGCTCTATACTATTTATACTGTTTGTACCATTTGGAACATACCTTCACTTGTGACATTTTCGGACATATCAATAGCTTTCAAAAGGGTGTGATTTAAATTATTTCATCTAGAGTTTGTTTAGATAAAGGTTTTTCTGCGTTAACTTATTAGGTTTTTTAGTCCTTTCATATTTGCTTTTAATGCATCTTATTTCCGTTTGGCATGGACCGTATTCATGCGTACGAAACCATGATACGATTTATCAGGAGGCGGCATTCCTGACTTGTATATGGAACTGGGTTAGGGTTATTCTCAGGAATATGTCATAAGTCGGAAGTTCGTTGCTGAATGGGTATATTAAGAACAATTGCAAGACAGTGTTCCAAAACAATATTCATTGGTTGCTTTGGTGTTGTGTTTGACCATGGATTTCTGCTACATATAATTCGGTCGATATCTTAATTATTTAAAACTAGGCCAATTAGCACCTGGGCATATTTGTTGTATGTAATGAGTTTAATTAGGAAGTTAACTTGTTTAAAATATACAGATGTTTCCATGTCTGGGTGTCTGTAAAAAGAAATATAAAGGGTTTCACATCCAACTCAAGGTATTTCCAGTTTGGCCATAGTCGATTCACATCTGGTGTTCCTACACGAAATAGGTTTTCGTTGAATGTCATGAAAATACCCACAGGATCAAGTGGCTGTTTATTCGGGACACTTCAATGCAAAAACATCTTTATGTTGGGTAAATGCCGCAATTTAGGAAATATATTTTAAAATTTATGCAGCTGTAAAGTTTTAAACAGAAATTATAATATTTACATAAAATCTTGTGATTAATTTGCTTTTCTTATCACATCTTACTAGCTATAACATTTCGTTATACTATGCAACAGCGGTGTTTATTTGCGTTTGCTAAATAAATAAATAACAACAAATAAAAAGACAATATACAAGTAAGTAAACAAGTTACAACAATGTTGATTTCACACCTGACACAGGATGGTGTTCTTGTTTTCCATTTGTTATCAGCAATGTCTCAACAGTACGGGACGACTTTTTCTCTGAATTTTTCCTTTCAGTTTCACACAACCTAAAGCACAGTATTTTATGGACTTCCGTCCTAAAGTAAGATCCGGTTATATAATAAATGAACACATAGCAAGCGTAATTTGAGAAGCACACTTCCTCCACAACTTTTCTGATCGTGAAATAGGTCAAGTAAATTTGCCACTGCGGATCTTCCGGCCATTTTTCGGTTGGAATCGTATGTTCACCAGTCTTTATCAAAGATTGCATTGTGTATACAATCGTTGCCGGTAACAGGGTACAAATCAAATAAAATGAGACAGAAAGAAGCGTCACCGTGGAAGTCTGGTTGGAGGACCCACGGGAAGTGCTGTCACGGTGCATCCGGAAAGAAGAACGTTTCGTGAGATTCTTAATTTCCCGGATAACAAGTATATTAAATATCAATACTGCAAGCGGAACTACTGCGAATATCAACATTTCCGACACCCAAGTCCAAACAACGTAGAACGGTTTAGCTCCCTTGCGGTAGTAACACAGTTGTCGTTCTTCGTTAAATGTCCAAACATAAGCTTGTACAGATCCGAGAATTACAGAGACCGCAGTTAAACAGGCAACTACTATGCAAGCTCGCCTAACAGTACAGTATTTTTCCTTTTTGAAAGGCAAGCACACGGCTATATATCTCTCGGTGGTAAATCCTAAGATTAGCAGTGGGGCTAAATATTGGGGTATGATGTACAGGAAGTTAAATATTTCACATAACGTCGGTTTGTTGTAGGTCGACACTCCCCATGCGATGTGAAGTTCCATAAGCAAATGCAGCCATATGAAAACAAAGTGGACGACGGCGATAGATCCGATGTAGATAGCAGAGGAGTTAGACTGTCTCATCCGTCGAGAAAGCCATATTTTCATCGTGATTGGATTTCCAATGATGCCGATAAAATACCAGATCGGCGTGATAATTCTATCGATCATCATTGCCGTTGGTGCAGCGATCCGGAACGCCTCCGCTGTGGAGAGCGGGTGAGACCTTCCGGGCGTCGGAAGTGACGTATTGAGAATACCGGAAATATTCTCCATCGACAGCTTCCTGAAAATACAGAATTTAAAATAATAATTATTATGGTTGTTAACATTTATCAAACAATAGGCAATAGTTATTATAGATAAATATATGAAAACATTGTCAATTAGAAAATGTCATTTTCTTGCGATTTGCATTTGTAAAATGTGATGACAAAATAAAACCAATTAAAAATACAGAAATTTCAGTGGATCGAGGTTCACAAAAAATTATCTTATAGGATAAGACATTTTAATACAACTTTTATAACAGTTTTATTATACTTTAAAATGTTCAACCACTTTATCAGTATAATATTTAAAGTTCGGTTTCGTCTGGGCTTTTATATAAAACCATCATGTACCAGCGGTTATTGCAAATTAACTTTCATAATCAAGTAAAATTCTTTCAAATTCA
The DNA here is from genome assembly GCA_038501625.1 of Corbicula japonica. Lineage (NCBI taxonomy): Eukaryota > Metazoa > Mollusca > Bivalvia > Venerida > Cyrenidae > Corbicula > Corbicula japonica. Next base: position 720,847 of record JAZAYU010000197.1, read on the forward strand.
TTTTAATTATCCTAAATAAGAAACAATTTCATTCCGGAATCGTTTGGCTATACCGGCGCATTCCTTAGCCAAAAAGTTTTGTTTCTAGCATGTAAAATATTGCAGAAGACACAGCGGTAATAAACGTAGACCATTTCCCCGCTGCTTTCTATCATTTTAGGATGTTCTGAGTGTTTTCAGACGGTGCAAATACATTATTACACCTAAGAGGAATTTCCTTTCCCCCACCAGCCTCCTGATCTTTTGTAGAAGTCAATAAGAAAACGCATTAATCATCCCGCAACCAGACGCTCATCTAGCGAGAATAATCATACTGTCTAAGTTTTCAACATTTGCTGACATTTATTGTTGTACACTTATTTAAAAACTTGATTAGAACTTAAATGTTGGCTGAGTAAAATGTTCTTGAAAGATTTTATTTTTCTAAGGTTTAACGTCAATCAGGTCAAAATGTAAATTTTAAGCAATTGCAATTTCAAAAGTCATCAAGTAAAACTTTGTACATGTATCAATATTTATAGATTGAACCAGCTTCGCAAATACAATGGACATCAAAGGACTAGGTCAATTAAAGTATCTATATTAAAAGGATTATCCGACTTTTGAATGGCTTAGGCTAATGAATTACGATCACAGGTTCAAATCTCAAAGAGAGTTAAATCTATTTTTACTTTTTAAAATATCAGTATGATAAATGAATATATGAACATAGGTTTTATTGGGTTAAATCTTTCCTTGTTCAGTTTTAAAAACCCTTCATATATTACTCGATTTTGTAAGAGTGTGAGATTCTGTTGTTTACTGATTTTTAGGGTAACCTTTACACTTTTGTTAATTAAGTTGACAGATCGATTTATGTATGCAATACGCCACGAAATAGAGTAATAAACTTTAATGCTGGACATATTCCGATTTAAGCTTGTGTAATTTTATTTGTGGTATTTTGAATAATATAAAAACTATAAAAAAAGTCTACATTATTTTGAATCATCCCTCATACTTAAGAAATTTGAAAACAACAAGTTTAAGAACCTGCGAAAATGTCGTTTAACCGAAAACCATGAAATGTTATGCCCACGAATTGTAAGTGCATTTACAGTATTATCTCTGTTTTACCACATAAAATCAATGCCTTCACGTTACAACTAAGAATAAACATATCTCTTAAAGTATTTTTTAATTAATTTATATATCGATTGGACATGTTTGATGCCATTAACAGACCGTAAAAAAACATGCGTTGTCTGTGTTCTTTGCGATGTCTTGTACGGTTATAGGATCGATAACAGTCAAAATCAATTACAATTCGTATGAGGAATAAAAGAAATTTAACTTAAAACCAAATTACAATATTTTCTAGAAAATATATTTTTTTTAAATGTACATTCCACCTGAAAGACTACAAAGACAAGTAGAGTATATTGAATCTACTGCGACTAATATCTTGGAGGTTATACATCAATTTGACAAAGGGATAGCCGAGCCACAATATTACAGTAGGGGAGACCGAGGATAGTTGTTACACTTTTAGCATTTTTCAGAATTGTGACTGTTTCAGTTGTGCGACAGTAATGTAAATAAGGGCAAATAAAACCACAGGGAGTTAAGTTTTATATAAAATTAGACCGATTAGAGTATATAAATTGAATTCGTATAAAAACAAACTTTAGCAAGTAGACCAAAGTGTAACAACTTACCCAAGTCATGGGGCATGTTGTTACAGGTCTCGGGGTAAAATGTTACAATAGCTTTGGGTAAAAATTTTATCATTTTCAGATTGCTAAAAGTGATTTTTGATACCGGATTGTTCAAACAGGTGAGCATTTTTTAGAATATGAATGTTAAAAAAACATGCATGCTGTATTATAAATATAGTTACTGTGGATGTCAAGTTGGAAACTCGCAAACGTTTCAATAAGTCATTCATTTATTTTTAACCAGCAAAGCTGGTTTTACTAATCACAATTCTGAAACCGGTATGAAACCAAAACGAGGCACTGGCAACCGGCGATTAACGCATTTTAGAGTAATCAGAGCAAGCAAAGTAGTCCAAGTTTCCTGTAACGTGTTAAAGTTGGCTCTTGCCACGTTAGTATCGGTGAAAGAATACTTGACTGCTTCACTGCGCTGTCCCTAATTCAGAACACAATCGACAACAGTAAACCAATTTTATCTGGGGGTTGTAGCCGCCAGGGATGCTTTAGCGAGCCATAGATATGTTACCTTAAGGTAGAGATATAAACGATATTCCCGATGTTAGGATATTACAATAGCCAAATATTAATTCTGAAATATTAAATATATATCTTTTCTGCTAATTCGAAGCTCAAAATAACAGTGAAAACATTTTCTTTATTTTGTGATTTTAAAGCCATTACAATATTGGACGTTTGTTCCGCGGCTAAACTGTTTGTTTCACGAAATATATTTTTTTGGTAAAAAGGAATTGCAGGGCTAGGCGCTGTCGCCGTGACGGTGCGGGTTCGCTCCCAGCTAGAGGCACTATCATTTTTTATTTTTATCATCAACAATAACGATAATGATAAATTTCCATCCTAGCATATTTTTCTTCAATTGTCCACTTTATGAAATCAATGCGCAAATCCTTTCACTTGAAATTTTCAAGACATATTGCGAACATTTGTTTATTATTTGATGAAAGGCGTTCATGAGCGTTGTAAATCACTGAACTTTAAGCAATCATCATTGCTGAACAATTTTTTATATATTGGATTTCCACATATAAGCGTGAACAGTAAACTATTGAGATGTGTAAAATTTTACATATTAAAACTAGTATACCGGATATTACTCGTACAGAAATATGGACATGTAAGATTTACAGATCTATGTATTCGAAACATGAGCACTACGAGCAAGCGCGGTACGTGTCCGGCAATCACGTACGTGGCAGGAGACACGTCGACAACAAGGCCATCAGTGGTCCAAGGAACGGACTATGATTTGTTTCAGAATTATGCATAATTTACATTTTTTCCAAAGGTGAAGATGTTTACTAGGTTTACGTTTTCGATTAAGCTAGAGATGACTACCATTTTTGTTCGGAGTACATGAAATCATAGGCGCAGTAACACATTGAATATGCAAATGTCAGTGACGTCACAATTTCCCGCGTTTTGAAGAAAGCCAAATAACAGTTAAAGTACGTGTGAATATAGAGGACAAACCATGATGAAGCCTAAAATTAAAAACGATAAATCTGTCTGCTGAAACTGATGTTATATGAACGGATTGTAAGCTAATGGACATTTATCCCAGCTCCTTCACAACCAAAACTCAATGATTTGTTTACCAATGATTTAAATCTTGCACCTTTTTCTAATAATATGCTACATGAAAAAAACCATTGAGTCCGTTACATTGTATTATATACAACTTAATACGGAGGAAATTTATTATATAAGCTGAAGTAATTCATTTTCCTCTGAAATTGTCTTCAATTTAAGCATTACATTCCAATGCTTTCGGAAATGTTATGACTCTCGGTTGTTTTATCTTAATATGCAGGATTCTCAATTCTATGATTTCCTTTACATGTTATTCACAATGAAGAAAACAATTATATATTCCTTATTTCAAATAAATGCATAATCTTTCCCATCGATTGGGTCTCACTTTTTCGTGTTCATTCTGTCTTTGGGATGTCAGTACACAGATTTCACTATCATAATTTCTTGCTTAAACCCTTTACTCAATATATACGCCTTTCCAGTTCAGGTCCCGATCAGCTGGCACAATAGTGTCATCTGATCTGGATCAAAAATTTTTGATTACTGGTCAGAAAAAAATGATTCTTAAAGCGAACAGTTTAAATCCTTATCAGATCGCACAGATGTGCCAGCTGATATGGATCTAAACTGTTCGCCCATGCTATGAAGGTATATCTATGGAGTAAAGGCTTAACAGAAGCCTTCATCCAGTTAATACATGGAAACCCTTATTTCCACTATTATATAGACAAGATTAAGGTGTTTGCGAGTAAACCAAGTTCTTTTGCTTTTACGTAAATGGATACATGTATGAGAATCATGGCACTGGTTATTCTCAATAAGATAAATCGCTTCGCTGGTTTTCTGTACTTTCAGTACTTTGATCTTTACTCAGCCCGGCACCTTTGATTAAATTTATTGTGAATTCCGATCGATTTCACATAAAAGTTTGTGTTTTTCTTACAGTGTTCGAACGAAAACAATGTACATTATAATTTTTGCGAGAGAACTTTGCGAAAGCTTAGTATACCGCTAAAAAATGTAAGTCAAATATGCATTCATGAAACAGTCACAAGAAACAGACCTTACCCACACAGACAAACCGCAGATCTCTATGAAACTATGAGAGGGCATCAATTTATAATTTGATGCATTAACAAAAAGCATCACAAAAAGAAAACCAGAAGGGTTACCGCCTTCGAGCGGTCAGTGCCAGGATTAAAGCCGTAAGATAAAGATGTCGACTCAATATTTCGGTTTATTTTTGCGTTTACACGAGCATTTTTGTGCGATAAAATATTGATAACATTGTCCAAAGTTGTGAAACAAATAATATTTAGGTGTTCCACGCTGGCCAAAAATCAATTTTTTATTTAGGGACGAAATACATGTATCACTCTGTAACAATATGCCCCATCACCGACGTAACAAATTACCCCACCTACACCTTGTCGCACTTGAGAGTCGCTACATATAACAAATAGCATGATAAATCTGTACTACTTGTAGCAAAGAAAATACAAATATTTATGCTAATTTCTGTTTATGTTTAAGACTTGTATATGCAATAAGGAGGAAATATCGAAATATTTTCCAAATTCGAAAAAAAAATTACTCGAACATAGTAAAATCAGGTTTTCCTAGCTAATCTTAATATTTCGTGAGCAATTCAATAAAAATTTACACTAAACCTAGAGACTTGGGGGATAATTTTAATCCATATCAACTTCATCATTGACGTAATGTTGTCGCAAAATTAAGTGTATCAACTTTCCCCTTGTATTGCCCAACAATATTGACCTGGCACTCTTGCATTTGACCTCATATTCGTTAATTTTCGTAAATGTTACAATCGGTAGTCCGGCATCTATTCCAATACTCCACACATCACCGAGGTGTAAATTGAATAATATATCGGTGTTTTCGCTGATACCCGTGTTTATTCAATGACCTTTACGAAAATTAATGAAGTGCCAGGTCAATATTGTTGGACAATAACAACTATCCCCGGTCTCCCCTACTGTATAATTACATGTATGGTTACAAAATTTGCGTCCATCGTGCGTGCGTCTTTCGTGTACAGTGTGATTCGTGTTTAACCTTAAACGTTCACAGTAAAGTATTCTTACTGTAAACTGCAAAACTTCTAGATTTTCTTTAAAAAACGAATTCCACACAAGTTTTTTTCTGTATGCCCTGTGTCTACGCCCGAACTTTGCCGGATAAACCAGGTTTGTTTTCTCATTCTACACCCTAATAATGTGAATTAGGTAAAATAACTCATGTTAGAATATAAAATTATTACCAAACTTACATATGCGTGAGCATAATTTTGTAATAGAAGATGCACTAAATTAGATGAGACTGCCTCTAAAACCATCCGTACTACTGATCGTTTCACAAATTCTTAGAATAATAGTGTTACATGTACATGTATGCTATCCAGTAAAATGCGGGCCTTTCTTTCTTCTTTCCCTCACCGAGTAATTTTTATAATCTCTCTTTCTCTCTGACTTTAGGGAGATCATATAATGTCGGTAAATAGCTCTTCAAAGCTTAAGTCTGTCAGTTGTTTTAACTTAATGTTTGTATCTTGTATCTTGTATCAAAAGAGAAATTGATCATTAATTATTTGTATCATTGTTTAATTAAGACTGCGCCAGGAGCGAACTATTAAGGTTAATAAATTTATCATGTTAGTTTTACTGCAGCAGTTTAACATTGCTATGTTTAGTTTTAAAGCCTACAGATATACATAAATAACTTCTCTGTCGCGTTATATAGTCTTACACCGTTTGAACTAAACATGAATTCACATTATTAATTTATTACGTTGCTGAACAAGACATTCAGATCAGCCGGCGCATCGTTCTATTTTTAGTACTTGTATTAGTCATATTACTGTTTATTAAAACTGTATCATTTAATTTCGCGAGAAAGATTTTCATAAAAAAAGGCACCAAAGGATATAATGCCGCTGGCACATATTCCAGCAACAAATGCCTATAAAATAATAAGTTCATTGTGCATATTCGCTAGGGTTTAATTTCGCGCATTTCCCTTACTGACGCGCAATAGGCATACGCAAAATTTATTATTCTTGTACCTAGAATACATTACGCCCCTCATCCAGACAAACGATAACTTTAAATGCAATTGCCCAAATTTAAAAGAAGAGAAATTTCCCTATGAGAAACACTTTAAATTACCAAATGTATTTCCCTGAGGTTTTTTTTGCTGAATCGGATGCAAAAATTCAACACCTTTAACTGTTAATGACATTATCCGAATACAAATAAAACAAAGGCGAATGCTCTGAAAAAATACAACGCTCATTAATCAAGAATAGAACCGTGATTCAAATATTGAAAAACTGTCCCTTGTCAACATTGATGGGTTGGCTTAAATTCATTAGACGTGGAGAGATTTTGGCAGAAAACTCATAAAATCCGCTTGAAATATCAAGCACTAAATAATAAATTAATGTTTGGAAGACAATACATTATAAACAGATCAATGTTCCGACTGCACAGTAATAAAAAGTACAATAAAACTAACACAAGTCGCATCCGTTTTCCCCTCGCATCATTTTAGTACTGTTTTATCATAATAGTTCGCCGCGGTCAAGTTTTCGCGTATTTTACTCTACTGGAAGAGCGAAAATTCAAACTGTAGGAAATTCAAACCAAACATATCAAGTCTTATGATAAAAATACGAGTGCGCGAAGTTAAGCATGCGCGAAAATGTCAAATATGTATTTAGCGTGAATTTTGATCCCCGCGAAATTAAATGATACTACAGCTCTTCTGCAAAGGAAGATGAACTTGGGATTTTTATTAACTCTGTGCAAATTATTTTTATCGATTCGGTCAAAGACAAATTGTAATCGCATGTACAATGAATTTCGGCTACCGAACATCTGTTCACCAAAGGAGTTTGTCAATAACATGGATAGAAGTTAACTGTTTAAAATCCATTCCACAATTTCACAACAAGCTTCCAGTACAATATACCGTCAAATAATATAATAGAGGGAATGGAAGTCATGTGGAAAGGGAAAAAAAACGCGAAATACTGAAATCGGGGATACATTTAATGTTTATCTTGCGAAGGAGCGAATGAAAATGTTTTTCATTTCCTTTTGACTGTTTGTATGCTCGTTCATCTAATTTAAGGCAGTAGTCTATGGGCGATGGGACACGGAAAAAAGTTTTTAAAGCGGATACTCGCCGCATTTGGTCCCTCACGAAAGTCGTTCAGGCTATAAGGGAAGTGCTAGCTTAACCAAATATTAAAATTCTGCGCTATTGAACTGTTTATTGTTCCGAATTCTATTGTTTTGTTCTTTAATGTTAACATTTTAGTACAATTTTAATAAGGGAAGCATATTGTTCACGACTGTCGCGGACAAATTATAATAAAAAAGAACACAGTTAAAACAAACTTGACTCTGACAATCTGAATTAAAGCTAAATATTAATGCTTGATTCTTTATTCAGAAAACGAAAAAGTAACTATTGAAAAAAAATGTACTCTTAAATTCCAAAAAAAAATGAAACTCCTTAAGTATGTCATATATCTTCAGTATTAACTGAAAAAATTACACAAACAAAACCAGTATAAGTTTGTTGATGTTGTTGTGTTTCATTTTAAGTTGAGTAATCCCATTTATATATAATATTATACATGTATGGTTTTCGATTTCAGTTTAAAAAAGAAGTTACGAAAACAAAAAAAATCTTAAATTCATACCTTAAGAAATCTCTCTAATACTTTTTCAACTATTTAAATAGAACGAAAATTTCACAAATTGCAACTTGTTACTTGACATGCCTATGCCCGAAACAAATTCAGTCAAACTAACAAACAAACTGCGACTACCCGTCTTTCAGAAGAAATTTAATAACATTTTTATGTCCATGACCAAACCACAAAGTTATCCAGGCAAACAAATAATGAAACCTATTGACCAGTACTCTAACCGAATAAGTTGCCACCAAAAACAAAACCTGTTTATAACGTTCAATGCAAAATACAAAAGTAGACTTATTTCACAGTTATATAGCAATCCAACTCCTCATGACTAAGCTACCACTGCAGCAGTATGAAGGAAAGAAAATATTACTGTGGTATCATTACATTTCGCGGTGGTTTAATTTTCGCGTATTTCGCGCTAGTGTAACTGCGCGAAAACAAACCCTAGTGAAATCAAACCTTTAAATATATAGTCTTATAAGCATAATACAAGTACGCGAATTTACACTTATGTCATTTGCGCGAAATTTGATCACCGCGAAATTAAATGATACTACAGTAACCTTTTACAGGATTGGATGCAAGACCAGAGGAGGTTAGTTTGTAGCCGTCTTAAAGTAGTTTAATGATAATTTCCAACTCTCTGGCCAAAATCCGCATAAAAATTGAATACTGCTGTCCTTAAAGGAGGTTCGAGCAAGCCTTTGGACATGTACGCCTCTGATTGTATAGATTGTTTGGACTGCATGGAGTTTCGTAAAAAAAAAGATTGATTTTTCCTTCCTTTATGTACCTATGTCAATGATAATCAATCTGAAAATTTGGCGGAACCATAGTCATTTGGATAAGTTACTTCTGTTGTTACAAATTCAACAAACGTTAGTACTGGTTTTAACCCTGGAAGCAAATATTACTTGTAATATCGAAGCCAGGGAAAGTGCGCGAAATCAAACCTTATTGAAATAGAACTTTAAAATAATAATTTTATGAGAATAATACTACTTTGAAATTTGTCATTTAGGCGTTTCATTTAAATCATTGCGACTGACCCAGTGTGCCACTGAGGGATCGAACCCACACCAAAGGATTTCTTAAATTACAGTCCCTATTCAGTGTTTCATTCAAAATACTATTTTCACATGAATTGTTTTCTTGTTCCAAACGGATTATATTAAAATAAATTTTCTTTTAATTATTCGCTTGAATTCTTAAACCGAAAATAAAGACTTTAACTGTTCATTTCTCCGGATGAAACTTTTGATTATTTCTTATACTAACTCTAGAAATTTGTATATGAATAATGTTTATGTTTTTGTACGCATGTTTTGGAGGCAACAGCTGATTTTTATGTTAACATGTACGGGCGAACATATATCACCAATTAAGTAAATGCAGAGTTTAGAAAGACATCCAATTAATGAAAAATATTTGAAAATGAAAAGATGCTGAAGGTGAATAAAATAAACCCCAAAAACTTACGTTGTTAATGAAAAAAAAAGAAAATTATTAATACAGTATATATGCAATAAAATTACCTGTGTTGATCAATCCAGAAAAGAAATTAGTAAATATGTCCCTTCAACAACTTGTTTCTTCATTTAATTTCATTTAATTTCATTCACATTTTCAAATAAACACTCGTACAAAACATCACCCATATTCCTAATTTATATCAGGTAAACGTTGTAAAACCTTGAACAACACAAGTTGTCCGATGTAAAAACTGCCCTTTTTGCCACATGTCACGACCAAAGACGCGTTACATGAAATCTTCTGTTGTCGTCTTTCTGTAGCATGTAATCATGACTAAAAAACAGAGTGAAAACGGAGTACGAACATTTCCGTTAATTGCCCGTTTCTTTTCTAGGCGCAATTTGAACGATTTTTTTTATCTTCTAAGAATGCGAGCGATACACGTTCATATAAGCTTGAACCGGCGCAGACAATGCGCATTGCGAAGACACGAGTCTCCATGCATTAAGTTAACGCGACATTTAAAAAATCGTTTTCAACTGCACTGAAAAATGATCCAGAAATGTGGGTTTTGTCCTCTCAGCAATTCTGTATAAAAAGAAATGTTACTGTAAAGGGCGTTTTCATATTGATTAACCGGCGGCAATTGAAATCGCCTTATTCGCAGCAATCGAAAATTCCGACCATTATCGCCTACAGTGAGACAATCGAAAACTCCGCTTACATCGCTGAGTCGTCTAAACTCATTTTAATTATCCTTTTTTATTTCTTTATTATCTACTTATCTACATATACAACTTGACACACGCGTTTAACCAAATTGCATTTCAAATACGGAAATAGGTTATGAAGGGAAAAAATCATCTTAAAATGTTTATCTTACCCTTGTATCTATTTTCATTTGACGTTAAAATACTTGTTCGGGAAATTTTGTTAATCTGTAAAATTAACTTTTAAAGAAATTAACAGAATTTGATATCAAATAAAAATTCATAAGGTTCCACATACAAATCAGATATTAGTTTTGGCAGTAATTATTCCTGTAAAGGCACATGTCTCTCAAACAAAATCATCGAGTACATGTAACGCCCAATGCGACAACCGTCGAATTTCGAGCATTAGAACACCGCCTGACTAAAACTTTATACAATCTATTACTTCATCTTTTGTGGAACGAATTTCTATGTCACACATGTGTATAATTGTTTAGTTATCAAACACGCTGTACTGTGCTCATCACTAAAATGATGTTTGGTTTGATGTACTCAGTACATGCGCTCTATTGTTAAGATCGTGAGAGAGTAGCTTTAAATTAAAAGAGAATTATTACCTTGAACAGTATCTTAATTTCAACAGTAAGGTTCTGTAAATCGAACTTAATGTTCGTTTCTAACATCACCAAAACTAAATAAGGAAACTTGTTCGAATGTCAGTCGTGAGTCATAAACGGACTAACTCTAATTTCGTGCATTTTTTCTGTTGTGTGTTGCATTTTTGGCCGCCTTTTCAGCCAATCAGATGCTTGAGATTTGAGACTGGTTTCCATGCTCAGTTTTATAACCTTGGGCAAAGCTGGGTGCGCATTCAGCACAGTTTTCCCATATTTTAATTAAATTTTAAACCATATGCACTCGCTGCCTTAATTCATTTCGTTTCGTGCGGCTCTTTTCCTGTTCTTTGACAGTCCGTTATTTGATTTCAAAATGGCAACATTGGGTAAGAAGAGTAGTAAGCAATACAAAGTGGTTATCTCTACAAACTAAAACAGATTGATGTAAAACTGAAATGTGTCCTCGGACACTGATGCCCCCACTGCGGCAACACAATTTGTAATAACAAAGGGCCATAACTCTGGTAAAAATAGTCGCAGGAAAAATCCTTTCTTTACGATCATCTACACATCATGATTAATCATCTGTGCAAGTTTAAAAGAAATCCGCCTGGAAGTTTAGGAGAAGTTGATGCCACAAGATTTGGGGACGTACGGATGGACGGACGGACGAGTGCAACTCTATATGCCTCCCACTTTGTGTGTGTGGGGGGGGGGGATAAAAAACAGTAGTCTCTAAACTAAATACGTTTGTTCAGATGCGTAGATATATATCAATCGGAGCTACGCCTCTCGTGACATACCCTCGCAAATCTGAAATCCGCCCCCCACCCCCGTGATAAAACCTGCGGTATATCGCCGGCGACAAATTATTATTTTCATAATTAGATTTGACCGATATAAACGACAAAAGTCAGACACCGTTGAAACATAGATTTACATTTGTATCTGTCTTTTTTTACAGTTTATGGGTTTGGACTTGTTCATTGCATTGTTTTGATGCAAAAATGATATAAACAATATTTTCAGCGGTTTCGTTATGTCGGTCAATTGTAAATTTAACTACTCCATCACATAAACATTCAATAATATTTAATATAAAAGTAATTAAATTTTGCCATTACATGGGCCTGGGTTACTGTTTACATAAATAATTTAATTCATTAAGTTCAAATAAGTAAGTCAAAAACTGGTTTGGGTTATAAATCAAATGCTTCGTCTATTTAACTTTGATGTAATTAACCCCCCCCCCCCCCCCCCCCCAAAAAAAAAGCTGTTTTTTGTAGACGAAAAAATGCCGTCTTGTTTTATATCATAGTTTTAAAGTGTTAATCAAGATAAACACAATTTCAAATGAAATCCACTCAGTATACGTATACATCTTTCGAGCATTCTTTTAACCCGACTTTTTAAATAATGATATTGTTTGTGACTATTGTTTATTATGAAAACGTTGTGGATTGAGAGGTCACAGGCTCTATGTACGTCCCATACAAGGATGAGAACAAAACCACATTTTAAATCGTTCTAATAGTCTGAAGCTCATAAGGTGCGTAATTTCGAGGCTTGTTTTCAACATATTTCGTGGAAACATAGACATTACATACCTACTTCCGCGTATAGCGAAATTCTTGATACGCTCCGAACAACAGTTTTACTGATTCGCGGTTACGTTTTCATACTTAATTACATGTATATCAATAACAAGGACAAACAGATAAATGTAACAAACAACTGAATAGAACATAAGTTTCCATCCCAACAGGGTAAAAATAATATTTTTTTTATGATAATTGAGAAACTTAAAAAAATATATTAATTATAATTGTCTTTGTTTTAAAAAAGAAAATTAGTTACATTTATTTAAATATAAATTAAGAAATATGATACTTTTTCTATTTATTAATCAAAGTAACCCAAAATGATGTTTACCTTTATACAAATGTAATGATTGAATTAATTTAAAATCGGTAAAGACTGCGTTTAACTTAGCGTTTTTTTTCCATGCAGCCCTACCATTATCTACATGTACTATTACACGTAACTGCATTACCAGAAAATAATTTATTTTCAGTTTCTTTTACCTGAAATCTTTGCAAAAATCCTAAGCTCAATTCCTATTGATATATTTCGCATTTAAATCCAAAACGCAAATGCCATAAACATATAATATCCGAAGGAACAACTCTACATCATGACCGTTCACAGACGACAAGCGTTATTAATAGTAAGTTCACAGAATTATCTCTTTCTTGAAATGGTAAAAACTTTGTTTCCTTTCAAACGAAATGTTTATGAAAATTCAAATGCATTGCATCCAATAATTAACAAATTGCTCAGTCTTGGGTGGCATATATGTGAAGTCCGCACGCTATTTTCAGACATGTTATTCTTAAGCGATCTCGATCCAAAAAAAGAGAAACTCTCCAGCATGGTCGTTAACACCGATGGTTCTAAGACAGGCTTCACGCTATTCCCTGTTATCTCTTATACTAATGTGCCATTTGGAAGATGTGTTTGTTTCATTAAGGAAACAGATCATTTTTCAATATTCCCAAATGTACAATATACTCAGTTAAACAGAATCAATGAAGGAAGATATTTCATTGTGGTTGAGTGAGAATTTCATTACTTTTTAGGTTACGAAAGAATGTTCGGCTATCTCCGGCTATCTCCGCTGCTGCTCCGACTACATGTATCTCCGGCTATCTTCACTTTTTTCCCCTATAGATATGTTCTGTATGTTCCATTTAGCGTCTTGGAAGTCTTCTTGATTTATTTACTTATAAAAAATATCAGTCATGTTTATCTGAAAACGTTTATTACTTTAAATATAAATCTGTTTATAAACACACATGCCATCATGACCGTTGGTTTCTGCCTCAATGTACACTTTGAACACTACCGCCCTTGCATATTGACTAATTTAAAATTTATTTTAAAAGTACGTGTTTTTTTCTTATATAAGCTTATTGTTTATACAATATCTTTATATCTTTATTCATGTATAAATCCACAAATGATATTTTTACGATGTGCTTGGAATGGGCAAGAGAGCGAAGTTTTCTCACGGTTTTTGTAAACAATACCTGACTCTTAAAAACAAAAACAAAACTGCTATCTTAGGTGAAATTTTACACAAAAAATACTCAAAAACCCGATGGTCATTAACGAGCGCACTCTTGGTTGAAGAAGTTTAATAAGAAAATAGAACAACTGGTAATGAAGTCATTTCCGCAGGGTAATAAGAGAGAAGTCTGATTGTTTTCTGCCGATTTATAACATGTCAATAATAAAGACAATAACAAAACAATAGACTAAGTATGATTGTGGGGGCTTTTATGACGCTGATGAAAACGGTGATGATGCTGCTGATACCGATATTGTTGCTTGGGTTGTTGATCTGATAACACATGATCACGATGACGCCGATGCTGCTGCTGTTATTGATGAAGATGATGATGATGTTGATGATGATAATAATGATACCACAAGAAAAAGTTCTCTCAAATGAGGAAAATTACTTTAAATATTTGTAACACTCTTTAGATAATGATGATGTTGTTTTTATCCGTACTTACTTGTACATGTACTTGCAGTTATTTGTTTCATTTTTATTTTCTCCGCCCCGAAATGAGACTGTGGCGAAATGATACTTTAATGCTTAACGCGTTGGTGGAATGAGGGAACCATTTTCGATTAATCAGATTTAGGCATAACCATACAAGCGCAAAGTGGATTCTTTCTTGCGTCGTGCATGAAGTTTTTATTGTCAACGTTAAGTTCTATTGGTATATCTTTCTGTTTAAATGTGTATTTTCTAAAAAACAAGAAACTGCATCTGCAAAAGAACACCGGAGTCCTCACTACATGCCAGCTCATTGACCTTCATTCGCAAAGAAACCTTATGTTTGAAAATCACTCTTTTGCTTAAAGTGCAAACATTTTCATTTAGTTCTAAAAATTAATGCTCTGGAGAAATATGTCTAATTTGATGGAAAATAGCTTTCGTTTTTCGAATAAGGCCAGTTTTCTTGGAAAGGCTTCTATGAATGTACTCGCAAAGTCACTCTGAGTCTGTAAGTTGTAGCTTGAAGTTCTTTCTCTTTTGCATTCGGACCTCTATCTGTTTTTCATTTGAAATATCTGGGTTCTCTTTCGAGCTTATTCCGGCTCCCGGAAAATACTGATGACCTACTTGTTGCAGAAGTTGGCCGGTGATTGTACAAATATTTGCTTTTTTTTTCGCAAAGTCAACCCCATTGTATTGTTGTAAATCTGCCCTTACAGAGGGCATGACTGAATTGCGTTGAAGCCACGTCAGATTGACAGCTGACTTGGCAAATCAGATAGCCATTTTTATGATCTCGAAGTGAAATATGAAGTGGAATTCATTTCAATTCATAAACGACACATTAACTTCCCACAGTCATCTTTCTGTTGCTGTCTTTGGTGTCGGTGTTGTTGTTGTTGTTGTTGTTGTTGTTGTTGTAAATTGAGGTGTTGTTGTTGGTGGCGGTGGTAGTTGTGTTTATTGGCCCAGCTTTATTTTGACTTCTTCATCCTTAATTTGTTACATTAGTACATAACCTTAATTTCCTTGTTTGGCTTCCTCTGACATAACCGGTAATGCAGTTCACTCAGATGCAAAAAGTACAGGAGGTTTTTAATGAGATTGCATTAATTTCCATGCGATTTTGTCTTTGTTGAATATGGTACAGTATCTTTTTGATAAAACGATGCAAAATGGATGACAAACGTTAAAGTGAAAATTGTTACGAAAGAATTAAATATACGTATCACTCCTGCTCTTTGTTACTTGTACGATGTGGTTTTTAAGGTATTGCGCCTTTCGCCATTGCTTTGCCATAGACAAAGCTGATGCAAAAGGCGCAATACCTTAAAATCACTGACTGCATTGCTCTATGTACTCTAAATTAAGGATAACTAGGACCTCAAACGAAAACTGTAGAAATGTGGTATTGTAATATCATCTGTAGTTTGTCGGTCTCATAAAGTGTCCTTTGCCGGTCACAAAAAGTGTCGTCTGTCAATATATTTCCAGCGTTTGTCAGTTTCTTCAAGATTCGTTTGTCAGTCACCTAAAGTGCCTTTTGTCAGTCACTTAAATTGCCATCTGTCGCCATTTCAGCCAATCAGATGCTTAAAATTTAAACTGGTTTCCAATCTCAGTTTCATAACCTTCAGTCATAATCCATGTTAGCTGGGAATCAACTGCAAAGCTTTGCTCAAGGTCTCAATATAAACTATGAAACCAGACTGGCTTTTAGTAATGGTGAAAACGTTATAAATCAGACTACATTATGGCCAAAAGCCGTCTTCGCATCTTGTATCTCCTGCAAGTTGGATTGTTTTGTTCATACTTTTTGTTTTACAAACTCCATTACATATTTCATTCTTCCAGACTTATAAGAATCACAACTATTAAGTTAGTTTTCATTTTTGTAACTAGGTTACCCACGTTCTGTCGATACAATCATACAATGGTGGGCAGCATCACATTTGAAAAACCAAATTATGTAAATTTTCAAACATATTCAATTTCTTTCATTAATACTTTCTTTGCTTTGAAATCTTAGTAATACATGTAATTTCTTAATGACTAAAGCTACAGGTATTTCTGAAAGTAAACTCTACTGTTTTGATAAACGATTAAGATTTAAATCCTCCATTAAAACAGGTTAAAGCTCTATACATGTATAAAAGTAACACATGTTTTCAAAGTTTCATTTATTCATGTTATTTAAATCTAATATAATATTTTTAGTCATCAAGAAATTAAAAACAAATTAAAAATAATTTTAGCAATCGTTATCAACTTACGATTTCAAATATTTAATGAGAGCAAAACTCATTTTAAAAAATGGCAGGCTAAGTGGAAAAGCTTCAAAATTTTAAATTATTTTAAGAAAACAAACATGCGTTCTGATAATAAAAAAGAATTTTAAAGTTCTTTCTGCCTTGAATATCAAGTATTCTCTTAAAGTTTTACTCAGTTTAAACTGTCGTCAAAAATCACTAAATGCCGCCGGCCGACGTCGTAAATGTCAGTTTTCACTACATATCGACAGGACAGGACTGCGGCAGTTACGATCGGCCGGCGGCAGTCGGCATTTTAGACGTTGCCAGCAAGCAGCTGAGATTTTAAGAAAAAGTTAAATTTCTGGTGACGTCGTGGCTATTTTTTCTATTTTTGCAAATCGGCAGGTGGTAGGGCGGGCGCATTTTTTGTTCGCGCGGTTGCAGGCAAGAGGCAGGCGGGGCGCGGGGCGATTTTTCCTCCGCGATCGAGACCTCAAGAGTCTACAAAAATTGGCCGGTGACTGCTAGAAACTAACTGCCACTCTCCAGCACCCGGCCTGCCACCGACATGCCACCGCCCGATTTCAATATATCGGCCGGTGGCAGCGCGGAGGCTGGGAAGCGGCAGTCAATGTCGGTAGCTGGCAGGACTGCGATCTGCCGATTTCAGACTACCAGACATTAGTTTATAATGAATTGGCTATTACCATACATAACAGTTCCCATGGCGTTCTTAATTGCACCAGATCGACTAAGAGATTTAAGAATAGCAGAGTTAAGATGGCGGCTTCGAAGAAATGAACGAAGACAGCAGTTTGTTTAGCGTGTGTGGATTCTTCGTCTTCGTGCTGAATATTTTCATTTGGTTCAGCCTCAACTCGTCTTCGCCGCTAGTTTCTTGCTGCGGTCGACTTTCCTGTATTTTTCTCTTCAGGGCTGCCCTTTCCCTTATTAACACTGACCTTCGACAGCATACTGTGATGTTACAACCTTTACAACTATGAAAAATCAAGACTACAAGTAATTATTTATATATCAACCGAAAATCGGCCTGCCACCGTCAGATTATCGGGCGGGCGCAGAGCGGTGGCAGCTAGATCGCTCAATCGCCGGCCGGCGGCAGTTGTAAATGGGCAGTCCCCCGCCAGGTCGCAGAGCGGTGGCAGTTTAATTCTAGCTGCCGCCGCCCTGCCACCTAACTGCCACTTGCCGGATATTTTGGTGTGTCACGTTTCCCGCGAGCCTTTGAAACCAACTGCCGCCGACAGGCGGCATTTTCTTGGCAGTTATATGTGACTGCTCTCAGCGATGTGTAAAATTCGACCGGCGGCAGCCAACTTCACGAGTCTGCCGATGTCTAAAATAGGCCGGCGGAATTTAGCAATTGTGATGCTAGCATTAGCAAGAAATGGCAGTTTGATACTACAAATTAAAACTGGATCCGACACAGCAACTTCGATCAGTCAGAGCATGGTTATTGTTATGTCTTAAAATGGTTCTTGTCGTTGGTGTTGTTGTTGCTGTTGTTATTGTTGTTGATGATGGTGATGATGATGATGATGATGGTGATGATGATGATGATGATGATGGTGGTGGTGGTGGTGGTGGTGGTGGTGGTGGTGATGATGATGATGATGATGATGATGATGACAGTGTTGGTGGTGTTGGTGGTGGGGTGGTGGTGGTGGGGTGGTGGCGGCGGCGGTGCCGGTAGTGTTGGTGGTGGTGGATGACGATGATGGCTACTTATGATTTGAAACCATTAGCGTAATTTGCATTCAGAACGTTTTAAACGTTTAAGTTATTTTAAACATTATTCCCTTTGAATCAAATATAAGTTTAAGCATCTAAGAGTGCAACTGCAATGTCACTTGTAAATGGCAATTTATTGACTTCATACAACATATTAAAAGTTTCAAAACCAAGAAAGCTATTACGCACAAATTCAGATGTCCAGATTACAAACATGCACCATCGATTTGATAGAGTGTCCTCTTTATTATAACAATGTTTCAGCATTGCTCGTTAATTAAAGACTATTGTCATAAATATCCAACCACTCGTCTTATCAGAACCAGTTCATCAGAAAAAGCCCTCGTCCGTCAATATTCTTAATTTAACAGCAGATTAATGTTTAATTTTCGGACATGTCCACATCACAATCAAATATATATATATGGTAGATTGACTCAAACGCTATCTTAGTGCCCCGCAATTAAGCAGAAAGTGAAACCAACTTAAACGTTATGAGCTGCAATTTATTATTCATTATTAGAAGGTTCCTGTTTTGTTGATAAGTCTCTTTGTTTTTGTTAACGAGGTTATGATATGAAATTGACTATTGACAGTAAATTTATTTCTTCTTTATATTCTTGGTTATGTAATTACCGAGTAATGCATCCAGAAGCCAATTAAAAAGATAGCGAGTAAGTTGTCGTAACCATTATTGAAGCTATGTTGAATACCGTACTCCATTCTGCACATCTCTGCGTTATTGGGTTATATCTTCAACACACATATCAATTAATATTCAAGACATATGGTTTTACTTTATGATTTGAATTGTTTCTTTTTCACTTCCAAGATCGTTGAAAAAAGCTTTCGAACGTTGGTCTGTATCAGTTTGGTGAATTAGAGAACGTCTCGAATGTTATTTAAGAGAGAAATATGGAAGGATGGTGGACAGCTGTTGTGTTTCGTTATGAAGAATACGGTTCCGAAATACTTTGTGGTTCAAGCATTAAGAAGCACTCATCTGCCACACCTTGATGTAATTTTGTAACCGTGTTCCTATGAAATATTGAAAATAAAGTTGGTTTTATTCACCTGCAGTAATCAGCCACTTTCCTACTGGAAACAGATACCCTACCGTAATTAAGTTCTACTTTCATAGAAAATGGATACCATACAGCCCTACAGTTAGCGTAAATGAATAACGAATATCCTGCCGGAATCAAATACCCAACCTCATAATTAAGCATTTGTTTGTTATTGAAATTTGTCAAAGTATTTTTGTTACATTTTGTATCCAGACCATCAATGCAAGGATTTGAATTGCATTTTTGATGCGAAACTTGTAATCAGTGATTGATGATCTAAAAGTAAAAAATGAGTCTTTAAGAAAACTGTATTGAAAACATACGTAGTACGTTTAAGTATAAAGCTTGCAATTCATTAAAAAAAATTCTAAAATCCTCAAAAGACCATCAAAATCGTTAATTGCTTTAAAATCTTATAAATATGTGATAACCAAAAAGTGCCATTTTCAAATGAGAAAACCTATAAGGCCGTATTGACCAGTAATTGGCAAATGAAACCCAGTAAAATGTCAGGAATTTATAACAAAAGCCAGTAACTCTGTAATGACCAGCTGTATATGAAAAAAGGCCTATAAGAAAAAAGAGACCAGCCAAAAACCATTTTGCTAAGATAAAATCATAATAATCTGCTAAAATGTTTTTAAGCAAGTACATGTAACGATAAACAACATGTCAGATTAAAACAAAAACCTAATATACGCCTGTACTGGTAACTAAACAAAACTCATATTGGCTCAGGCTGCAAACCTAAGCTTTGACAAATCCGATATTGTAATACTCGCCCATATTTACTATCGTACTGCATTGCACGAAATATTTGAAATAAGATAATTAGTACATACCGCATTATGGCCAGAAGCCTTAATGTCTTCGCATCGGCGCTTATGTCCTGCATGCTGGGATACTTCAGTCATACTCAATTATTCTTTTTTCATGTTTCATGCATACACGTATTTGAACTTTTCAAATACTCTAGGAGTTATCTAACCTTCATTTCGTATTGTTACGTATCGTACAAAATTAGCCCAATAATTTTCAGCTTCATTCTTTTAAAATTATATTTACAAAAACGTCATTCAATTTCCAATTTTACTGTATTGTTCTAATCTGTAAATGTTATCAAACCACTTTAATATGTTCCTGTTATCAAGCCACTTTTTAGGTGTCTATATAGTATGAAATCATGGTTTCTTGGTGTAAAATTTTCGTGTTATCAAGCCCCCTTTTGCATGTCCGCATAGTATTAAACCACGGTTTCTTGGTGTAAAATGTTCGTGTTATCAAGCCACCTCTTGCATGTCCGTATAGTATTAAACCAGGGTTTCGTAATGTAAAGGGTCTTTGAGTTACTGCATATACTTATTTATAGTCGAATGGTATGCTATTAAAGTACTTATTGTATTCCTTTACTGCATAATACCAAACCAAAAGCTGATGTCCACACCTTGAAATCATTTTTGTTCTTATTTTATCCAAATAGACTGTACTTTGAATATTTGAAGGTTCTTAATTCATCCTTGATGTTGTCAGACCAACATGATTGAAAACTAAACAGTAACTGTATTTTGTTGAGCATTTTACCCATCCTCTGTCATTCCAAGGGTATGAAATATCTCCTTTCATCTAAGCACAGTTTACTATAACCCAATAAAACCATTTAATCGCGTATTTGTTCATTGACTACACTAATAATGCATATTTCAGTATGGTTTAACTAAGTGTTAAAGCAACTGTTTTGATAAAAGATTAACTTTTAAATTAGTCATTCAAACAGTTATTTTCATCCATTATAAAAGTAGCACGTTCTGATTACATATTTTGAAAGTCAGCTCAGACCAGTGCCCAAGGTTATAAAGCTGAGCATGGAAACCAGTCTCAAATCTCAAGCATCTGATTGGCTGAAATGGCGACCAGTCGCCATTTCAGCCAATCAGATGCTTGAGATTTGAGACTGGTTTCCAAACTCAGTTTTATAACCTTGGGACATGGTCTTTGCAGTTTTATTTCTTCTTATTCATCATATGGTAAAGCCATCAAGAAATGAACAATCGATTTCATTCATAATTTAGCGATTATTTTCAAATCGCGATTTAAAACATAACAAGAGAACAATAAGCAATTCAAAACTGGTTGGATAATGTCTGAATTATTCTGGGAATTTTTAATAATTTAAAAAGGGATGTATTTCGATACTAAAAATCATATTTAAAAGTTCCAAATGTCCTGAATATCAATATTACTAAGAAACGAACTTTTACTCATTGTTGTTATGCAACGAGTAGCAGCTTCAAGCTACAACCGAATTCGCTGATAAAAGAAAGTGGGTCCTGTATGCAAAAACATTCATAACTTTAACTCAACTATCTCTTTGTTAATACAAAAAAAATAAATTTCAAAAAAATTTGTTTCTTCCGATCGTTTTTTTCTTCCGAATTATTGGTGCCATGCCCCATTCGTAGTTTTTCTTAATTTTACTCCAGAAATTTTGAAACGCTTAAGTTGATAACAAAAGTTTGAAACTTTCAGTAAACTTCAGTGATCCGAACAAGAGTGCAACTGATTTGTTACCTAATACTCGAACTTCTGTAACTATTCAACTATTTTTAACCAAAAAAGCGATCTTGTTCATAAAATGTTATCTCAATATAGACACACATACACTTCTTTGTTTCTCCAATGTATCACAAATTTTAAACCATAATTGTGTTTAAATTTTTCAATCGTTGTATACACGAATTTGTGCTCAATATGCATATGTACACTTGTTTGTTACTCCAAATTAATACACATGTTTAACAGTTGTGTACAAATTTTTAACTGTTGTGTACACGAACTTGTGCACAACATACAACGTGTATACTTGTTTTGTTAGTCCAAAGTATCACAAATTTTTAACTGCTGTATTCCTAGTTAATTATCTTCCATTGCCCGAAATATCAAACTACCGGTCTAATCAGAACCAGCTCATCAGCACAGACTCTCATTAATATTGATAGTTTACCATCAGATTAATGTTAACATCTTAATCACTTTCCCTTCATAATCAATAACGGACATATGGTATCTGGTCTAATATGTTACCCCAGTGTCCCGCAATTTACCAGCAAGTGAAATATAATTAGCTTAAACGTTTTTGTATAATGTATTATTCATTATTTGAAGGCACTCATCTCTTTTTGAAGATAAGTCCGGTTGGTTTAATTAACGATGTGACTTGATTGAGATTAACTTTTGACATTTTTTATGTTTATAGTAATACGTAAATTGGTGTTTTCATTGCATGTAATGTAACTTTTACTCGATCAGTTAAAGCGTCATAAGAAAAGTAAAAGTTGGTCATTGATGATGATGATGATGATCATCATCATCATCATCATCATCATTATCATCATCATCATTATGATGATCATCATGATAATTATGATGATGGTGGCATGATGATCATCATCATCATCGTCATCGCTGTCATCATCCTTATCATCGTCATCATCATTGTTTAAGCTAAGAACTTGATCTCATTTTTTCACATATTGGCTTGTCTGCTTGAGTGTTTCACTTTTATTTCATAAAGATCACTGTTCCAATGCAAATAAATTTAACAACATCTTAAGATGCAAATCACAAGAAAGTTGTCAGTGGTAAGCTGATAGATTTTCTTTAAAATTTAAGTCATAAAGTTAAGCAGACGTCATTTATTAAATATTCTAAACCCTTTCTTTATGTTTTATTATTTCGTTTATTCATAATACAGTCAAACCTGTCTTTAGCAGCCACCCATGGGACTGACACTGGCTGCTGAAGACAGGTGCCTGTTAAAGACAGTAAAAAAAAGAACAAAATGCCAGTTTAGGTCTTATTCAAACTGGCTGTTTAAGACAGGTGGTTGCTATTCGCAGGTGGCTGCTAAAGCAGGTTTCACTGTATTCTTATACTCTTACCTTTGCTATTATGATTATTGATGTTTTTTTATTATTTATATTAATGTTCATTTTAAATATTATGACAAATATTTATTTTCATTGGTTATAATTATTATTGATATCATAGTAGATTGAAATACAACAGATAACAACAGATAAATGCATTCCATAAGCTTTCCAATCACCTCAAACGAGGGGCTGGATGGATTGAAAAGGTTGTTAAGTCTGTAATTTAAAAAGGCAGTTATATATCTAGCATAATTTTTTAAATTAGCTTTCTTGAACGTGTTTGGGTGGCGTAGCAACACAATGGTATACCATTTTTGGGTGATGGTACCTCGGTCTCTATCTACTTCTAATAGTCGAACCAGGTACCATTTTGTGAAATTCGATCATTTTACCTCCAGTGGATTAGTTCCCTTGAATAACGTATACAGTATATGTAGGTTCAATGAGTTTATGAGACGTTAGACGGTGCTGTACTGTGCTAAATCTTGACCGTATCATCAAGCGATCACGTGGTCTGTTCTAGGTAAACAGGTTATCTCGCAGCAGCTTAATAAGCGTTAGCTTATTTATAAACACATAATATGTGTTTACAAATAGCAATACACTGATCAGCTTTCAACAGAGGGTTTTGCTTGTAATTAGTACTAATACGCCAAGAAAGGAACAATAATAAATATACGTTATTCAAGGGACATTCGGACATTTACCAGTGATAATAGCAAGATTTATAATGGGATGATGATAGCTTATCTCAAACTTGGTGTGGCATTTCATTCATGCAGAATTTGGAGGGAAATTGGAATATACAACAAGCATGGATATTAATGAAATATATTGTTCAAATGACTGCTGTTTAACTGTATTATTACTTCTCAGCTTCCCACAGTTGCCAATAGTATTTCAAGCTACACTGCCAGGTGTATTTGTTTACTATCTGCAGTTCATGACCACAGAAACTCATCCCCGGGATTTTCAAATTTTGACAGTTAACATATTTTTTCTAAAAAAATTACAATAAAATGCATTTTGTCATAATCTTTTCTCTGCCATTTCATTTGAAATGTTGCAAAGAAGTTATATAAAAAGGTTTTAGGGAAAATACCTCTTGGTTATTGTACTATTTGAAAAAGGGCGCTTAGATGTGAAGCATGTCAAAATACCATGAAAACCTGCCCCAGCGAATCTAGTGGCTGAAATATTAAATAGTCAAGTTGGAGGTTTAACAAAAATACGGCTTTAAAGTGTAAACTTTAGGCGAAACTTTAAAGCGTTTTAACTTTAAAGCGTTTAAATTTAATTAGATTTGATGCAGTGCTCTGACTTATTTTTATAAAAATGCTTTATGGTCATATTATTCGAAAAGAACAAAAAAAATAAATAAAATCATCCATAAACCATGATGCAACTTTTTTGCACACGGTAGGTTTTCAAACAAGTTTTAGTTTCCAAAAAGCTAGTCGGTAATTAGCATGACATTCATACAAAAAGACGGCTCTGAAGTGTAAACTTTAGACGAAACTTTAAAGCGTTTAAAGTTCAATTTAATTAGACTTGATGCAGTGCTCTGACTTAATTTTTTTAAATTGCTTTATAATCATATTATTTTTATTTTTGCATATCTTTTATTTCCTTCTAGTCAATCAATATTGTTTCAAATCATAGTGCAAATAGCAACTATATCATAGTTAAAGTATTTTTTTTATTTTTCCATGTGTTTCACTTTCTTGTCAATTAAAAGTTTCAAATCAAAGGTTGACTTATTATTTATTTTTCCTGGCACAATATGACTTCAGTCTTGGATATTAGCATCCGCCCGAATATCCGTGGTAGATAAAAACTTGATAAAGCAGAAGCCGGGCATGCAAACTTTTGCTCTGCCATCCGAAAGTTCCTTAACACTCCTCCAATAGGAAACTCAACACAATCTATAGATGATGTGACATGACAATCACTCTAAAACGCCACCCATCAGTACTTTCAGTGCTTTGATTTTTATTTGCACCCACAGTGTGAAGACTATGATAGATATAATATGTTATATTCCACACAAGTTGTTATAATACACACAATCGATATACTTTTATATTAAGATAATGTAATTTTTTCTAAGCTTTGTATACATATTTTCATTACCCTTTATTATTATTATATGTCATACTTAGTTTCTTTTAAATAAGCAGTTTAAGATGTATGCTCAGACTCATCTGTACTGTATAACTCAATACTGTAAAACTCGATATAATGATATCTTGGATAGATTTTCGCATACCAAAAATACAATTACTAATGTCAAAAATGATTGACGGTTAAACGAATTTGTTCCTAGTATTTGAAAAAAAAGTTAATTGGCTAACTGGCGCATCATACTTTTCAAATAAGAACACTCACCTTATTGTATTAAACACAACCGTTTGTTTTTTTTTCATCAAAACAGTTTTATTTTCAAATATTACAACACAGTATGATGTTCTCATCTAATTAAGTGTTGTAATACATGTGTCTTAATCTGGAATGTATAAGTTTACGACTACTATTCCGGTTCGAAGGTTTCGTTTAATGTCAAAGTTACATTGTAGCTGTAATAACAATGAGTAATATTTTAAAAAGGTATTTTGGTCTGCTTTATTACAGCATAACATGCTTTCTCTTAAAGTTTGATAGATCTTGATTTTTAAGCTTATCATTAGCTACAAACGTAGCGTTTTAGGACAAAATTATTTTAAATTTAATTTTAAGTGAATTTAACATATGAATTCAGTTCAGGCTATTCAATGATATTTGAAGGTCATATTTTACATTTCGTATAGATATACTACTTCCATATTGTGAAACTCTCATCACAACATTTTAGAAATAGATGAAGAGGAAACTTTGAAAGCCATCGAACACAACAAATATAAAAATATTGCAGGCTCGGTTTGATTGAGCCTGTTCATGGACAGTAATGGAAATGCATATTACTGCCCACGACGCCTAGCCCCGGGTTGAGCGCAACTCAATATTTACACCAATAAAAAGTACAATTTTGCCCATCCCAAACGATGGTGTGCATATGGCGGTGGACATGGAACCTTCAATGAGGTAATTCTAGATTAATAGCATTCTATGCTCAGCAGCGTATCGTCCCAGATAAAAGAGTTGATTTTTTCATAAACGAGAAATCCATGGGCGTAACTAAACATAATATAATTTTAAAAGGGGATCTGAGAATACTAATCCTGCATATCATAGAAATGGATGAAAATGGAAAACAGAAAACCAGAGGTAAAAATCAAAAAGAAGGATGTATATCCTAGTGGTAATTAAACAATATCCAAATCTATATTTGCTGAGATATTAAAAACAATCACCTATTTTACAGCAACCACACGGCACGAACAACGCTCAGTGTGATACTAATTGATGAAAAGGAGCTTTGAAAGCGAATTAACACGACAGATATGAAAATGTTGCAAGGATTCAGCCTGTACATGGGCAGTTATGGAAATGCCTATGTCCACGCCGCCTAAAACCAAGTCGATGCGATTTAACCAACGAGATAAGAAAAGCGATCAACTGTTTAAGGGTTGATGACCAATAATGCAAAGCGATGTTGAATGTTCTGTGGGTAGTCTTTCTGTTGGAATTTAATAATGCTTATTACGAATAAATTTGCTTTTTTTCCTCTTCAATCTTAAATATGAATAGCGCGTTTATTGAAATCATATACATTGTTACAGCTCTAGATAAGCATTCATTGATGCATATTAAATCCAGATATTCAACATGCAAGGTTATTATAAGGTTATTATAAAAATAAAATAAATCACGGAGTTTGCTTGATGAAAATAAATTGATATAAACAATAATTATATTCACGTTGCTTAAAACATAATGTTACCAAAGTGTTTGTATTAATAAATATTAATATAACCCACAATACGCCAAGTGCAAAATAGTACACCTGGGACATAATGCATACATGTATAAGCTGTCAGAAAAGCTTACATTATTCATATCAATCAATAGGATTATTAAATTTGCGAATAATTAAACATTATTTGTTATACCCTCTAACGTTATCAATTACGTCCTTTGAAGGTCGTTGAACACGATACTTATGTACTATGTTAATAGTACTTCTAAAATTACTTTTGTTTTAATATTTCGGCAAGTTTTGAGATGGGTGGTTTCGATTTCCCAGCCAATATAGATTTTGATATTGTTCAATCACCCCCAAGGTTTTTTATTTTTTGCCTTTGGCGTTGTCTGTGATAAGCAAGATTTATACAATAAGGTCCCATGTCAAAATTCTATTCCTTTTAGTTCCGCCCATGGATTTCTCGTTTAGGGCAAACACATTCTTTTATCTGGGGACCATACGCCGCTGAACATGGTATGGTATTAATATGAAAATACCGCATTGGAGGTTTCATGGCCACCGCCAATGGTATCAAGTACCTACCCATGCATGACAATGCCATTAGGTACTTAACGTTTTGTGTGGAACATTGTCGAAAAGTAAAGTAAGATCAAGTTAAATGTAAGATTGGTGCACCCTAAAGGTGATTTAACACACCACCATAATTCGCAAATAAAACTGATTTTATATTAAATCACATCTTAAATATTATTCTTTTAATTGCAAATATAGTTCAGATAACATCTATCCAGTGAACAAAATAAGTTATAAAAAATAAAAAAAAATTAAACGTTACCTTTCAAAGAGTTAAATGCCTTTTTACAAACGCAACAGCTGGATATTTAAATAAAGGAGGTAACTCCAGCGGGAAACATGCGATCTGGCCAGTAGT
Organism: Corbicula japonica; assembly: GCA_038501625.1. Taxonomy (NCBI): domain Eukaryota; kingdom Metazoa; phylum Mollusca; class Bivalvia; order Venerida; family Cyrenidae; genus Corbicula; species Corbicula japonica. Next base: position 749,000 of record JAZAYU010000197.1, read on the forward strand.
TAAAGTTTGTATATGTACAACATTATGTAATCCCAAAGCATTTGGACCGATTTAAGTAAAGACTAGATAAAAGTTGTTTTCAAATAATAATGTTGACACCGCTTCTTTATCAAATAAAGGGAATTAAGAGCCTCGCAAGCCACTGGAACATTCTGATTGTTTACTGAACTCCATACAGAGCATTCTTACCAACTTCCTGATTATGATTGGTAAAGGCTTAACTAGTTAGAGGGCGGACAGCGCCATAGAAAAATGACAGCAACTCCAAAGGGAATCAAGTAATCTGACTGGTATTGATTTTTGCCTGGATTTTATGGCTATGATTATGTTTGAAAAATGGAGAACGAGCGGACAGTGATAAGGTTAACTATCAGCAAATTATCCGCAATAATTTAAAAATTTGGATTCAATTTGGTGGGTGCTGATGCAATGACGGCGATTTGGTTCGATACCGGTGTTGAACTTGTATTATATGTATTATTTAATGAAACCAATAAATTAATGTAACGATATTTATCAAGATTTTGCTTTAGATAAGAATTTAATTGAAACCTGATTATGTCTCTGTATGGATGCAAACTACTGAAACCAGACCATAAATGTTTATACTGGTACACTGTTATAGAGTCTGTAAAGCGCAGATGTTTTGAAGGGAAGTTAATAAAAAGTCTCTACGTCTAGAAGGCCTTTTATACATACCTTAGCCTGAGTATGAACAACAGCCTTATCAGCTCTGCGTCGTTCCCGAAGTCTACAGTGTCCGACATTCTCATAACTTGTCGCAAATCCTGCCTCGCAAATTCTCTAGTGATGTCTAGGTATCTTCGTCGCCTACAACGCCGTGTGTATTATTGTTCTCAGCGTTAATCAATTCAACCGTCGAAGCTTCAAATAGTGCTACACTATTCAACACTCAAGTCTGTCTTTATACTTATGGAGTCATTGCATTCCAACACACGCCAAATACTGAGAATAGCAATTGACCTCTATTTCAATCCATCAATTGTTGATTTTCCTGCCCACTATACAGTCCCTCAACGGCATGGAATTTATTGTCAGCAACACATACATCACATCACACCTGTTAGGTTGCTTAGTTGTTTTACTACGTAAGAACTGGTTTGGACTGAGTTTATGGTCTAGTCAGGGAACATGTGTATAAAACACTTAGTTTTTTGGACGTTCCGTTCAAACTTGTCTCGTAGTCTCGAAGATGATTCCGTCAATTTTATCTGGAACATATTTAGACCACAGTAGATATTTTCATCAGCGATATGATTAAAATTATTGAAAGCCACCGGGGGAAATAGAGAATACTAACTAACTCTGATATCACAATGTTAATTAAACAGTGTGTTTTGTAAACAAACTTTCTATAGGCAGATGGAAATGTAATTAATCTTTTAATCATATATGTTCGGAGTTAGTTAAAGCGATCTTATTGTAAATAAGAACAATTTCAAATTCAATCATATCTTGAAGTACACAAATGAACATCCAAATTTAATCATATCTCGTGGTACACATTCAAGTGAAATTCCAAATTTAATAATTTCTTGTGGTAAACAAGCACACTAGCACACATGCAGATTTAATCATATCTACTTCCGTATATCTGTTTATTTAAGGTCCCGTCTACGTGCAAAAATTTCGATTATTTTAAGATCATCAATTGGCATTGTCTCTATTTTCTGTGTAAATGATTTTCTTTGCTTCATCTGTTAATGGAATCCATCAAATGAATTACTTACGTACGCTTTTGATTTGCGGTCAGTCTAAAGTACATTTCCCCCTCATGGCATTTCAAGACCGACAGCATGTTACCACGTAACCACTCTGAAAACAGAGAATGTATCTTAATCATTTATTCATATGGTTTTAATCAATTTATAAATACCTCCACATTTAAACTGGCATGAACTTTTAGTCTGCAGTATTTTCATATTTGTCGTGTTCTGTGGCTTTCAATGTTTATTCTTCGTCTAGTGAACTATATTACTCGAACAAGTATTGACATGAACACCGATTGACCTCAGATAAAAAAGGATGAAAAGGGAACTTTGAAAGCCACCGAACAGGACAAATAAAAACTATTGCAAGCTCGGTTTGACTGAGTCTGTTAATGGGCAGTAACTTGAAAGCAACTTAGACTTCATTACTAGTTAACTATATGTATACATCTTTTTATGGATGGCAAATAAAATTGAATGCACTAATCTATTTAACAAAAATAAACGACTTTACAAAACGCTTAATTTTCAATTTCTCTCTTTCGCAAAACTCGCATTATTCCATACTCGCCGCCTGGTCAATAAAAAGTTACTACTTTTATTATCATTACCAGGTGTAACAGATTGTTGCCACTCTTAAGCCTATTTCCGGGTTTCTGCTAACTTTCTGACTTCCGTCTGCAAAAACATGTTGTTGTTTTTTAACTTTGAATCACTAAACATAGAAGAGTGTCGTTAAAACCTTCAAAATAAGTTTCTAAGTGAATGAAATTTACCGCGACGCAAGGATATGGGAAGATTGCCTTCAACAGGTTTCCCATTGGCTGTTACGCAATTTTGTTCGTTGATTTTATAGTTTCTATCAAATATTGGGCATTTAAATTTTAGCAGCTGAAAACGCATGATAAGACTGTAAGTTACCTGAAATAACAAGTTTGTGAAAGTACTACTTTGGCATACCGAAGGATCTCAATATCATCAATCTAAAAGTTACAGTAAAGTTGGTCACTCTCTATTGACGGTAAGTATAAGATTCCTCATCGGTTTGAGTTGATAACTTATTTTAACATTTTCCGATGCAAAGTAGGTGTAAATAAGTGTAAACTTATTATTTTTCCTCTTTTACTAATATCTTAAAATAAATATTTCTAGAAAAATCTTAAATGTAAACATATCACATGTTAATTATTCCGGAAAATCATTATTTAAAATACATCAGTGGAAAAGAACATTTTAAATATATTAAATTTCAATATTAACATTGCAATTTATAAAATATACTTTCGCCTTCCGATACTGTTATTTCCCAATCCGCAGGAATCCAAAAATGAATTATTATTTTGAGCACACCAAAGGAAAATTCACTACCCCAGAATAAGCATTATATATAGAAGATACTTTATTTATTCAAAAAGCCTTGAGGCCATGAATACAAGCAATATAATTGTTAATTTACAAATCATATTTACACATCATAATTTGATTCCAAAAACAGCGTAATAGCAATATAATAATAATCATCCGATCAATGGTTCTCACGAGCATATATATCACATTTGCCAAATTTGCAACATTGAAAAAATAAACAAAAACAAAAAATGGTCAAAATATTTAACATCAAACACTACAGTTATATATATTTATGATTGTTTACCATGGGAGAATTTATTATATATCTCCATTTGCGTGCATGACCTGCATAGTCTAGATCATAATCTACTGCGGACACTTAAATAATTACTTTTCTCGGACTTCACTTGTGGAAGCTAATGACGCACTACAGACAATAATCAGCAAAACATGCTAAATCTCTCGCAAAAATAAGAACAATGTCGAAAACAGCTTTATTTTACATTAGCGTGACAATGTCAAAGTCCGTATGACATACGCATACTTAGAAACTGGCGAAGTTACTTGAGATATAAAAGGAACATGGTACTGCTATAAGTAGTACAAAGACTTATATTTACAGCAACAGTATTGAATTGCCAGGAAATATTCTTGCATAGAGTATCGAAACAATTCTTTGATTGTAAAATTTTGAATGGGTAGACCAACCATATTGATCAATCTGATCCGTCGACGATACCCGTATCAGAAAGAAAACATGCGACTGTAAATCTTTTTTTCATTCAAATGACATTCATTTTTCTTCGAGTTCAAAAAAAGGGTCAACCATTTTCATACATGAAACCACAAGCTAAAATTTGATTTTTTTGTTTAAAGAAACGAAACAAGAAACATATTTATCTCAGTCTTTTAATGTAGATACTATAGTTATTTTCAAACAACTTGTTAATGGTCACCAGAGAGCATAACGCAACTCGGTTGTTTACTATTTCTAATATTTATCTTCGTTGTCTTTCTTTTCTTCAACATAATTATATTGTTTAACATAATAACGAGATATATTTAAGTTCGTGCAAAAACTCATTCTCTATTTCATGTCTTCAGAGAAATCATTGAAACAGAAAACTGTTACAAAGACGAAATCAGAATTAACACTTTTCGTTAAAGTGCAAACACCAAACTGCTTAGAAAGACTATGCACGCACATTGTCTTTTGGGAAAGCAAAGTAATTAGACTAAATACGTGATTGAAGAGTTGGGCAAACATTCGGATATAGAACTATAAATTTATTAGCTAATTAGATGTTAACCGACAGTTTGCAAATAATGCAAACCATACAAGTATCACATTGAAATGATCAAAATAAACTAAACCTGTCATAAGCACTACCAACCAAGATGACAAGCACACTCGCTACCACGTCAAGTATCAATATACTCGAGTATAACCGGGTTTAATATGCTATGTAACTACCGATAAAATTAAAAAAAAAAGGATTTTGCAAGTAACAGCAGTGGAGTCATTTATAAATGACCTTTATCATTTATAGTTTCTATAATTCACAGTAGCGCTATTTGTGCAGTGTGGCAGCCGTAAAAAGTCTCCCCGAAGATATAGTCAGTATTGTTATTAGTAAAATAATCTGTTACCGATGTCATGCAGTGATGATAACGTATATCATGGCTATCCGATCAACTTTTATTTCTCTTTTTTTTTGGTAGGGGGGCTATCTCAATTGGCTGCGTTGACGGAATTGCAAGGCTAGGTGCTGTAGCCGTGACGGTGCGAGTTCGCACGATTAGCTCGAACTGTGTGAGTTGGAGCTCAATATTCCATGTTGGGATAACGTTTGCCGTCCACATGTGAAGGAGTTTTTGTAAGTAAAATTTCGATCCCGCAGATTGTTCTGTTAGTTCACGCTACCCCAAACGATTGATGGTACAATCCAAACGCTGTATATAGATGAAAATGAAACTTTCATAGCCAACGAACACGCCAGCTATGAAAATATTGTAGACTCAGTTATTTGAGCCATAGGCAGTAATGGAACAGCATATTACTGCCCACGTCGTCTAGCCCCGAGTTGCAGCGCAACTCAGTATTTAAACAAGTGAAAAGTACCTTTTTTATCCATCCCAAACGATGTTTTGCATATGGCGGTGAACATGGAAACTTCAATGTGTTTTCAGATAAACACCATTTCATGACCATAAACATCACAGATGAACAACAAACAAACAAAGAAAAACAACGCATACATGTACTGAGTTTAGCAGTGTACAGCAGCACAGCCATATCCAACAACACCGGGTTTAAACTCATAAGTTTCACCCATCCATATGTTATGACATTCGCCGTCTATCGACTTACAACGCATTGTGCGTTAGGAACCAGCTATAGGCTTTAATAAGAATGCAACTCCCGTGAACAGTAAATGCAATTATACAGAACTGGCGCAGTCGTCTTTGATCGAATAATTTGAAAGTCGAAAAGCTCAGCATCAAAATTGTCAACGAACGATCTTTGGCATTCAAAACTTATTTTTCATATTTAACAAATCAAGTTTTACGTTAAAATGCAAATTCTCTGTTATTGAGAAATTGACACTTTGCATTTTAACACAATTTAAGATGGTGTATCAATTTCCAAATAACCCCAGAGATTTATTTTGCTTCTGTTTAGTGAATCCCTGAAGCAAACATTTCCATGATTTTGTATTAAATCAGTTGGAATAGCGTGACACAATATAAATATTCAGTTACACTTTAACCAACATTTAATAGCAGCCAATTTCGATCCTTTAAATCTCACAAGAAGACTTTCGGCAAGGCCATCATAGTTTAAATGACTGCCAGAAAAAAAGCTATATCTAACTAAATTGTGTTTTGTGTTGGTTTCTGTTGTCTGTTTCAAAAACAAACTGTTTTGCGAACAGAATAGTACATACCCGTAACTGATATTGTTTTTGCACTCGGTATCTTGGTAAGCGATATTATACTTTTAATCATGAGTTTCATGAGGTTAGATGTTTTCAGTTTATATGCCGTTATTGCTCAATTTAAAAAGAAAGTCAAAAAGAAATAACGATGAAAAAGAAAACTGTATCGCGCTCAACAGCCTCAAAGGGCGTAATTGATAACTCCAATAGTTGAATGCGCCGAGAGAAATTTTGGAGCCGCCAGACGACACAAACAACACTAATGTGCTATTTCTCGTATATAGATGAAAAGCGAACTTTGAAAGCAACCGAATACGACAAAAATTAAAAAAAAATCATGTTCGATGTGATAGAGCCTGTTCATGGAAGTAATGGAAACATGCGCCTCTGCTATCGCCGCCCAGCCTCTTGGAGAATGTATCGTGCTCAACGGTCTTCATAGGGCTTGACTGATAACAGCACGGACTGAATGCACAGAGAGACTTTCTACAGCTGCCACACGGCACAACACACGCTATGCGATAGTTTTATGAATGAAAAAAGAACCTTGAAAGACGCAAAATAATCAAAATATTGCAGACTCGGTTTGAAGGTTATAAAGCTGAGTTTGTAAACCAGTCTCAAATCTCAAGCATCTGATTGGCTGAAATGGCGACTGGTCGCCATTTCAGCCAATCAGATGCTTGAGATTCGAGACTGGTTTCCATGCTCAGTTTTATGACCTCGGGACTCGGTTTGATTGACCCTGGTTATGACCAGTTATTCAAACGCCCAGCCCAGGAAATAACAAAGTATTTATATTGTAATATTTTTTAAATCATCTGTTTGATATGAATGGTAAGTTTTATGTTGTATATTTATTTAGCTAATTTAGCTGTAGGAAATTTGGTTCGACCTCACATGTGAGGTAATACTTATTTTTTATTTATTTATTTTTATCATTCAATTATTGTCTTTGTCAGAAAGAGCAAAACAGGATGATTTCCACGTGAAGGAGATTTTTAAGGACGTATGATAGCCGCGACTCGAAATTGTTAATATCTTTACTGCTTTAGGCTCTAATGGATCGCTCAAATGTAACTCGACCTGGTGCGAAGTAATAAAGTATTAAATAACATTAAATTGTTTGGCTTCACAATATTGCAAGGTATTTCATGCATTCGTGACTTCAGCTACGGTGTTCTTCTCTAAAGTGAATGGGATTTTAAAAACCAAAACATTTATTTCGGGGCTCTTTTATGAAACCATGTTGTTTCATTTAAATAATTTATGATTTACCATACAAGCAAGCTTTCTCGAGATATTTACAACATAACATTTACTCAATAACAAAAAAGCGTGGTTTTATTTAATGTTTTATTTTGGAAAAGCGTAAACAAAATAAAACCAAACTAAATGGAAATGTGTGAGGGTGAGGGTATAAAACCTTAAAAGAAAAAAATGGAGGGAAAGAAAAGAAAAAAAAGAAAAATCCAAGAGTGTTCGACAAAAAATGCGCATATCAATCTTTGTTATTTGAATAGAATACCGTTTTATCTTGTGATGGTCTCAGAAACACAAAACCAGCTTGAAAGCCTTTGAAAGGATACAATTATTGTAATTCGTAAAACAAATCCTTAATGCAAAGTGATGGCGACACGTAACGTAAGTTCAGTTCCTCCTTCTTTAATTAATCGTAAATTATTGGTTGAACAATTCAATACCAATATTCACGTGTACATACTGTATTCAGATAATGGTACATGAAATTGGTTTGATGTACTTGTCATGGATGCTCAATTTATATACAAAACACACTCCAGAATTGCAGTCTGAAACGTCTAGAAAAGCGATAATACATCATGCTTATGCCATCTTTGCGCCGAGTGAGATTTGCATGATAAATTAAAAAAAAAACATTTTTTCACCGAAAACTAATTTTTTTAATCGTAAAAAATTATCGTTCTTTTTATAAAAAATTGCATGATAAATTAAAAAGTTACTTTTTCACCGAAAACTTAATTTAAAATATTTTTAATTCCCTTTTATTCGTAAAAAATTATCGTTCTTGATATAAAAAAAATAAAATTCTAGCGTAAATTCAATATGTGCTTGTTTTATTTCACAATGTAATTCAATATCAGACGGAGTTTGTCTGAATATTTACTAGGAAATTTTTACATAATTTACGATTTGGGTTCTGTTAGCATTTGGGTGGAAAACATTTGACATGGATCTGTTGCATTTTATTGCAGTACCATCACATTTTCGCCTTTTTAAAGAATTCAATGCAGTGATTAAATACTTTAAAACAACGGATATTGAATAAACGTATCCTTATTTAGCAAACTTTAAAAGCCACAAGTATTTGATAAATTGAATTCCCGTCTTTATTACCTTGTTTTCTCTTGCTGTATGGCGTCAAGTCCTCTATATTTGTTGTACACAATTCATTACAAACACGACGAGACCGTAAGGTAATAAAGCTGACAACAACCCAACACTTGTCATACTTTTTCAATCATGTATTTGCAAATGTAAAAATTCAGTGCAAATATTTTGATGACAACTTTAAATGTAGATTAAAGGAAACAAAATACCGCACACTTGCTTTTATACACTAATCATTAATGACAATAAAAGAAACGAGTCTTAATTTCCTTTCGGGTATAAGTATAATAACATCAATACGAATAGGTCAGAACAACGGTTAAATATTAATGATAATGTTGGTATTGGCGCGTGGGGGTTAATAAATTTACGACATCGTAATTAAATTTCAGATCATTTATGTAAACAATTCACTGTAGTTGTTGACCTCATCGCTACCTGAAAAATAAACAATGACCACAAACAACGATTTAAAAACCAGGAAAAGATAACTCACAATTAATACATTTCCGACGTGATTATTTTACATCTGTATTGCCCACGCCGCCTAGCCCCGAATTGAGCACAACCTAATATTTACACAAATATACAATTCGTCGTTCTCAACGGCCTTCAAAGGCGTAACTGATAACAGCACTGATTAAGTGTCAAATCCGAAACCTGAATACTACAAGAAATTATTCTCGTTCAAAAAATAATAAAGTCCTTATGCTTTTTAGGGGCATGTAATGGACAGTAATATGCATTTCCTTTACTGCATGTGAACAGTCTCAATCAATCCGTGCCTGCACTATTTGGTATTTGTCGTGTTTAGTGGCCTGCAAAGTTCCTTTTCCATCTATTTATTTTTGTTTTATTATACAACTCTTATCTTAATTTAAGCTGTCTTTATAATACAGAAGTATCATTTCAGATTCAACATCAATTGTATGTGTGAAACAATTATGTAGCATTCATATAGGTCATTCAGTTTTGCATAATTAATTCTGTCCGAGCTGTGTTTAGATGAATAAAACACTCTGTGATTTTTGCATGGTGACAATGACGCATTTATGCATGGTGACAATACGGCAGTTAAATAGATGAAAAGGAACTTTGATAGCCACCGAACACGTCAAATATATAAAAATATTTCAGGCTCGATTTGATTAAGCCAGTTCATCGGCAGTATACATGTATTTAGACCACTGTAGGGAATTAGCCGAATCGTCTCTACTGTCGACGCCGCCTATTCCTTGGTTTAGCGCAACTATTTATCTTAACTAATGTATCTATTGTGTTCAACAACCTTCAAAGATGGTAATTGAGGGCAGCACTGAAAAGGCAATAGATGAAAAGGGAACTTTGAAGACCCTCCACCACGACAAATATGAAATATTGCAGGCTCGGTTTAATTGAGCCTGTTCATGGGCAGTAATGGAAATGCTTTTTACTGCCCACGCCGCCTTGCCCCGTCAATATTTACACCAATAAAAAGTACAATTTTGATCCATCCCAAACGATAGTATGCATATGGCGGTGAACATGCCTCCTTCAATGCGGTATTTTCAGATTAATACCATTCCATGTTCAGCGGCGTATGGTACCCAGATAAAAGAATGGGTTTGCCCTAAACGAGAAAACAATGGGCGGAACTAAATAGAATATAATTTTGACAGGGGATCTTAGAATATAAATCCTGCATATCACAGTTAACGCCAAATGCAAAATTTAAAAAGCAGGAAGTATATCCCTAGGGGTGATTGAACAATATCCAAATTTATATTGGCTGGGATATTGAAACCACCTATCTTTAAACTGGCCGAAATATTAAAAACAAAAAGTAAATTTAGAAGTACTATTAACATAGTACATAAATATCGTGCTCGACGACCTTCAAAGGACGTAACTGATAACAGCACTGATTGAATGTACGGGGAAACTTTTTACAGCCGCCACACGGCACATAAAACGCTACTACAACGCTAAGAAAACGTGCAAAATATAACCATATAAAGAAAAAAATCTATCTTAAATGAGCTTAATATTGCTACAAATCTTCTCAATTTATAAATGATATAAGGTGTGTAGTGAGATGGTCGTATACCTTTACTTTTAGCCTTTTAGTTAAATATTAACTTATGGACAATTTTCGTGAAAATCGGATACAATTATGTGCGGTATAATTCCTACGGAAAATGAGTGCCTGTCTGCAGACATTATAATTAAAATTTATTTAACATGTTAAAACAGAAAAGGGACAAAAGTTTACACATCTCTACATATATAATTAAGTCTACATATTTATAATATTACAAAATCGTTTATTATTTTGAAAACCAAAAAGTTATTCAGCTAGTGTTTTTTAGCATGTATTTAGTTTTAAAATAACATATACATAAAAATCGCAAAAGCTTTCGAATGCCCTTTGAATTAAAATATGTTCAAAATAATACTGACCTGCACATCTTGTTTTATCTGATTTTTAGCTTCTTTATTTTAATCTCAGTAAATGTTTATAAGTGTTAAAATTCCTTTACCAACAAACTTGATACTAAACTTACTGTTGTTACATACTTCAGGACTATTTTGGTAATTTATACATCAACCTTTTAAATGTATTATTTTAAATATCATGAGTCCTGGGCATATTAAACATAATTACTGGTTTTATAAATGTCAAACACAATACCACGTCTGGCAGACAAATCATTTCTAAAAATGTCAACAAATTTGAGTAACATTTTCGAGAATAATTTTGCTGTCGCAAAGCTGTCATAAATGTTTTGGTCGACAGATATAAGGCATCAATATCTAAAATCAGTTTGGCTATGTCATTAGCACTAAACATATATTTATATTGTTATTATTATATTACTACAGTTATTATAATTAATGTTACTGTTATTATATATCATTATTTTAATGTAATATTTATGAAACTATCACTTCCCCCGGCGTATATATTGCTCTTTGTTATAAATACCAAGTCTTATGTGTTCTTGTTTTGTAACTGTCGTTGTTGTTTTATGATAACAACTCCTTACACTGCATTTTTGTATGCCTGAGAAGTAAATAAAGTTCTGTTCTATTCTGTTCTGTTTACAGTTGACAATCTCAGACTGTTAAGTTAATAAATAACATCAGATTTTGTACTTAAACATATTTAATCAGGTGTCTCCATTTCAGCCAATCGGATGCTTGAGCTTTAGTTTCATGATTTTGGTTCATAGACTTCTTAGAATCAGTCTCACTGCATTGCATGACTTTGGGCGCTAAATTAAGCAGAGTAAAGGCAAGCGTATACCATTTTGTATTAAAACATGCAACGAATACGTCAGAAGATGTATTTAACTATATATTAATTCTTAGTCTAGCCACAAGTTTGTTTTTTTATTTTTTATACATCATTACAAAAAACTTTAATGCAGCCAGTCTATTTTCTATCCTACTGTATTAAATGAGAAGTCAGTATTATCAGATGAATTTCAGCGAGGGACGTAGACTGACTGTATAGTAATAGATTGAAAAATTGAATAAAACAAAAGTCCCCATCGCCTGGAAACCAGGTAAAGTATATTCAGCTGATACATAATTGTCCAAATAACCATAAATAGTTAATAAGTCATCTTATTACTGGGCGTGAAAAAAGACTGTCCTTGCTATTGTCAGTATTTTAGTCCAAATGCGTATTAGTCATTATCTACGACTTGTGAATTCATTATTTCATGTAGAGCAGCAGGAAAAGCTACATGTAGTTATTACTGTGTCATTAATTGTTTTATTTGTCTGTAGAGAAGTGAAAGGATACATAAACACTGTGGAACTGTCAACACCAAAGAGTTTATTCTCTGCTATTCAAATCGAGTGATCTACATTTCTATATCAAGAGCTAGAACATTACCATAGAGGCAAAGAGTTAATATACATTGACAGTTCAAAAACGGTAACCGATTCTAATATGTTCTCTTTTCATTAGTTGTTTGTGGTGATTTATATTTAAATAAATATTTACCTTCTATCTCTCTATTATTTGCCTGTGTTGGTGGTTTACCTTTTCTTCACACGAATATTTCAACTTTTTGCAGAAAAGAATCTTTACCTTATGTTTAACTTGAAAAAATGTGGAAACATTACTCACAGTATTACAGATAGGCTTATGAACACCAGTTTTCACTTATTAATCTCTTCAATACATCTGTCCACTTTCAAGTCAGAATCACAAAGAAAGGACACAAACTTAATTATAGATGTTATGTAACTGCCTTACAAGCGAGTTAAACTACTCGGGTGTCTATGTCAATTGAGTTTGGGTCATATATTAATAAACTTAACATTATGCTAATAATATCTATTTTATCTTCAAGTTGATAAAAGATGCTGATGTCAATTGTTGCTTCAGGTAAATTTCAGATAAGTTGAACAACTCCAAAACAAATCAATAAAATCAAAAAAGCTTCTTCAAGCAAGGATTGACATTTCCTTAACACAATTGTTCTTTCACAAAGCATATCAGTTTGTGTGCAACATTATCATATTTATCCTTAGCTAAAAGTGGAGATAATTGTGATCTTTTGACTCAATATATTACGTAAAAAAATAAAAAGTAAGGAGCAAACAACATTGTCAGCTGCACTGTTTTTTTTTTCAATGAAACTTATTTGAATTGATCAATTTACTTTTTGGAAAGCTGAAACTTCTACTAAATAATATAGCCGGAGACGACTATGAAGGCAAATAATGATTTACCTTTTTGTGACAATATCATGCAGAAAATGATCTTGCCAATTAACGAAAGAAGTGGTTAGAGGTCTGACTCTTGAGTCCAAAGAATGCGATTTTGATCTTTCTAAGTCTTTCACTGAGGCTAAGAGTAAAAGTGCTATGCACCAGAAACTAAGGAAAACTTCTGGAATCAGGGCGGGTAATCAAACTGCACCTTACCATGCATTTTGTAAACAAAAGTCCGCCATCTTGGATGAAAATTGGTAAGTTTTTTACTTTTACTCATTTAATAAATAACTCGTAAAATTGAGATATACCTAAGAACCTGCTACACATTTTTCCGAATCTTTTGGTACCTAGATGGAATATAAACTCTTAGTGGAACGCAAGTTACCTCGGTCATGGAAACTGAATCGGCGAGAAATAAGCAAGAATTTTCAGGGTAAAGTGCAGGGAAATTTGTCATTTTGTATGTTTTTCGCCAAGAAAGGTAGTTTTGTCTGTAATCACACCAAAAATTGAATTACATTTTAAATTTCATGTCCCAAGACAAATTTTTTTGTCAACTTAAACACTATTTCGCTGCAAAATTAGCAAATATCCCTTATGATAAAGTGCAGTTCTGAAAAATAAATGATAAAGTGCAGTTGACTTTTTCCCCAACTAAAAATAAAACATCGCCGTCGTATTTCCCTGACTAATATGACCATATAAACACATGTCCGACACGTAATCAATTAAAGAAATAAACTTTAACATTTGGGAGACTCCTCAATATCAAATTCCGGCTTAAAACATGTATTGTTTTGATCCGCTCCTCTGAACTTTGGTTTGTTCAGTTGTCACCGGCCAACGAAAAAACTCCCGGCTTGCGTATTTTTTTTATTTAATTCTTTTAGCTGGTACAAAATATCATTTGTGTCAAAATAAAAATGTAATATTGGCAGTGAAACAGCTATTGCTTTTACGACCGGTGCCTGATTGTAAAAATATTCTTAATTAAACTTCACCATTAGATATTTAGGAGACCTGTCCAACACAGATAGTTTCGTATGTTGAAATTACCTGGACATCGCTCTTTCATCTAGTTGAAAACACATAATTGACAGTATTTAGGTTCCATGTGTTTTAGATCATGAACAACATTTGTGAGCATTGTGGAGCGTCGTTCAATACACGTGCCGCAATGCGTGTTCATAGCAAGGCTGTTCACCATAAGGCGTATCAACACAGGTGCTTTGGTAAAGGTTTAAGGGATAAAACCGAACTGAGAAGACAAAATAATATCCATTTTAAAGTTTTAAACACACAAAAGTGAAACGCGTAATGCAAAATCAAACATAGTGGCAATGGGTTGTCAGATTTTTAATTAGATACCAATGGGATCGAGTCCTGTAAGAAGCTTCGCCGACGATCATACTGTATTCACCTAGGAATTGTTAGTTCTTCTTGATTAAACGTAAAAAGCATATATTTTTAAAATTGTATATTCGTTCCTCGCTACAAATTACCAGAGTTTGTGACCATTGCTACATAAAACAGACCTTGATTTGTTCACGTCCTTAAATCGCATAGTTCGCTTATTTATAGACCTTTATATATAATATTATGCTGTAAGCATATAAACATAAAAAGATGTCGGAATTGTACCACAATTGCTTGTGTACATTTTATTTCTTCTAGTACGCATACACAAATATTAAGTATTATAATTTATAACAAAATATACATACATAATACTCGATTGATTTGTTAAAACCGTATACATTGTGTTAGTTCAGGTGGGCAACAATTACATCATTCAAAACATGGAGCAAAGAAAAAATTGTCTTTTATAGTTAATATTGTTAAGTTATTTGGTTTTTGAAAGAGGTGTGAGGATATATTGCCGATCTTAGTGTCATTTTACTTGAACCGCAGAAGTGGGATAACATGACACTCAGACCGTCAATGTATCCTCACATGTATATCTATTCAAGAAACCTAATAATTGTTTGATTATACTGCAAAACCTTCGAAAAATAGATATTTAGAAAACATTGGTTTTTAATAAATAAGGCTCATTTTATTTTCAAACAGCTCTCTTTCCACTGAGCCTCAAAAATACACGTATGACGTCATGTTTTCATCTACGTGACATCTCTTCTAAATAGCTTAGATGGACTGCCGATTCGATATTTTTCTAACAATTCAGAATAATTTTATTGTATTTAATATAAAACCTTCACACAATCATTCTCTGTAAAAATTAAAGTAAACCCTGAAAATACCACTGAGCAAATTCGGCGATTGACTTAACTTAATGCATTTCCTTGCAATTCAAAACAATATGGCGGAATATAATAAAATATGGGAAGCCAGAAGGGGAAAATAATACACGTGCAGTTCGTATTTACGGCCGATACAGCTTCTTACAGGACTCGATCGCATTGATATCTAATTAAGAATCCGACGACCCATTGCCACTATGTTTGATTTTGCATTACACTTTTTACTTTTGTGTGTTTAATACTTTGAAATGGATATTATTTACCTATGTCTTCTCAGTTCGATTTTTTCCCTAAAACCTTTACCGGAGCACTTGAATGGATACGCCTTATGGTGAACAGCTTTGCTATGAACACGCATTGCGGCACGTGTATTGAACGACGCTCCACAATGCTCACATATGATGTTCGTGATCTAAAACACATGGAACCTAAATACTGTCAATTATGTGTTTTCAACTACATGAAAGAGCGATTTCCAGGTAATTTCAACATACGAAACTATCTGTGTTGGTCTCCTTAATATCTAATGGTTAAGTTTAATTAAGAATATTTTTATAATCAGGCACCGGCCTTAAAAGCAATAGCTGTTTCACTGCCAATATAACTTTTTATTTTGACAAAAACGATTTTTTGTACCAGCTAAAAGAATTAAATAAAAAAATACGCAAGCCGGGAGTTTTTTCGTTGGCCGGTGACAACTGAACAAGCCAAAGATCAGAGGAGCGGATCAAAACAATACATGTTTTAAGCCGGAATTTGATATTGAGGAGTCTCCCAAATGTTAAAGTTTATTTCTTTAATTGATTACGTGTCGGACATGTGTTTATATGGTCATATTAGTCAGGGAAATACGAGGCGGTGTTTAATGTTTATTTGAGGAAAAAATTCAACTGCACTTTATCATTTATTTTTCAGAACTGCACTTTACCATAAGGGATATTTGCTAATTTTGTTGCGAAATAGTGTTTTCTTTGACAAAAACATTTGTCTTGGGACATGAAATTTAAAATGTAATTCAATTTTTGGTGTGATTACAGACAAAACTACCTTTCTTGGCGAAAAACATACAAAATGACAAATTTCCCTGCACTTTACCCTGAAAATTCTTGCTTATTTCTCGCCGATTCAGTTTCCATGACCGAGGTAACTTGTTTTCCACTTGGAGTTTATATTCCATCTAGGTACCAAAAGATTCGGAAAAATGTGTAGCAGGTTCTTAGGTATATCTCAATTTTACGAGTTATTTATTAAATGAGTAAAAGTAAAAAACTTACCAATTTTCATCTAAGATGGCGGACTTTTGTTTACAAAATGCATGGTAAGGTGCAGTTTGATTACCCGCACTGGGAATAAGAGTCATCTGTAACTGCTCTCCAGCACCTCTTCATGCGCTTTTACATAATGGATAGAGACAAAAATAGACATAAACTCACCGAGATACTTGATAAATATGGCAGTGAGGCAAAGGGGAATCACTGCGACAAGAACATTCAACAGTCGTTGGTTTGATTGCCCGCAGTGGTAAGAATAAGAATAAAAGTCTTAGATACACATACCCAAATGCTCCCATTGGTTACATGTTGTTAAGTATGTATTTTTTCATAGAAACAATTCTTTAGTAACGAATTATCATTTCCGTATTTAATTTAATATTTGACTTGCGACCAGACAAATAAACTGAACTTTTTTATTTGAACGGTAAGAATTATAAAACCGTAAGGAATTATGGAAGTCTGATAACACTGCTAGTTTGCTGCACATTGTCATATTTTTGTTATAACTTTCCACACAAGCATCCTAACATAATAATGATCTTTTAAAAATAAATTGTTTTCCAATAAAAATATAATTTGTATGTTTATTCATTATGTCTTAGTAGTTCGGGCCAAAATTTAATATTTGACTCCTGCTTTTCTTTTTTGACACCTTCTGTATCATGTCCATAGATATTTAGACACATTTTTCTGTAAATAATCTATAGTCTGTAAATTTGCATATTATAAACGGTCATTTTCTCAAAGTTATAATCATGTGCATTAGCAACAATAATCTTACTCGAAAGAGCTTCCAATATACCAAAACTTCCTTTTATTAACAACGTATGGGTTTGAAATAAAACGGCTTACCTATACTTTCTTGTTGAATTTTCAGAATTAATCCTATAAAGCTATCGAAGCATTGATGACAAAACGATCATATTCCAATTCAGTGAATACAGAATACACTTTTTATACAGTAATTTTCTTTTAAATGACATCGTTCGATACATTTCTCATATTAAGCAAAAATTGTTTGATATTGCTATATGAACCATTATTGCCAATTAAAAGTAACCCATAATATTACATCTACAAGTTCATTGTGAACGTAATCTATCAACTTTCATCACATAATGACAAACTGACCTTCTACTGACCATACGAGATAAACATCGTCCTATTATAACTCATCCGTTATCTCAATTTTTTTCTATTAACTTTCGAATATAGTTTGTACAGGCGTGATTTTCCAGAGGGTTTTAGAACATCTATGTGATCGTGACAAAACATTATAAAATCGGTACCCTAATAAAACATGTGATATTCACTGCATCCAGATGGCTTATCAAGTTATTTTGATGCGGGATAATTAAAATGTCATATATGAACCTCCTATGCATATGACTACATTGTATTGAGGTAACTATTAAACTATTAAACTGTCTAATATTTATATAAAATCAATAATGTACATCATTTACATCTGGCATGATAAAACAATCGTTAAAAGAGCAATTAAACCAATGGTTATTAATAAAGTGACCTTTAAGTGCACTTTAAGGGATAGTAAAATGCACTTTAAGTAATAGTAAAATGCATTTTAAGGGATAGTACAAGAAAATAAGGACCATGGTTATAATTTGCTCTCCAGCCTGCGAGTTTATTGTATATGGTTACTTATTGCTAAAATTCGCTGAGAAAAGAAAATGATTCAGTGATATTTCATCTCTTTTCTAACCACACTCGTTGACCATTTGCGACCCAGAGTTGGAATCAAGATTACCAGGAAGGGGATTCGGTTTGGCCAGTTTTAGTACGGAAATTATGTTCTGATATATTATACTGGCTTTTCATTATAAGTTATACTCCTACGCTTTGTGAAAAAATACACTGGATATTGTAGGTAACATAAAAAACAAAAACAATCAATGTGCTTAACGTTCCGTTCTATTCGGCAGTAAAACAGCAACTGCACGTCAATTTTGATTTACTGACACACCTATTACGTCACCGTGCAACAGTGGTTTTTTTCCTAGCTTATTGTACATGTATGCATAGACATGGCAGTCTACTTACTTATTTTCTCTCTTTTTAACTAAGTTTATCGAAGAGTTGATTAGATCATGATATTAGAAATAACCCTATATTTCTGAGACGTTTTATTCGTTAAATTACTTGAAATTGTAGGTATTGCTTAAAATATTAACAAAGATATTGTAAGTAATGCTTACAATAAAGACTTAGTGTTTATATGTGATACGGCTTAGGTTGTGAAATATTGTATAATAATAACATGTTGTCGTTTTCGACAACCTACAAATTTTGCTTTAAAATGTGATTCGGTTTTAATGTTTATATGTTAGATGCTTTCGAATGCAACTTTCTTGAGTTGATTGGTGGGTTGGAGTTACCTTACCAAGTCACCATGCACTTGTTAATTTCAAATAAGTATCTTTTTTAAAAGTATGAACCTGGTTCTCTCTCTCTCTCTCTCTCTCTCTCTCTCTCTCTCTCTCTCTCTCTCTCTCTCTCTCTCTCTCTCTCTCTCTCTCTCTCTCTCTCTCTCTCTCTCTCTCTCTCTCTCTCTCTCTCTTTACTTTTATATTCTTTATGCATTTCTAAATATTTTGATTAGCATGTTCAAGATTAAGACACAAATATCTTTTCATTTACATAAGAAGAAACGAAGATCTACATGTTTAATCTTAACTACAAAATAGTTAAGCAACACAAAAGAAATTAGACTCAATATCGTAGTCGATCGGTGACTGATCAGTTTCACAACTGCTGTGACAAACTCATTAACAATGGGAAACACTGCTGCATCACAGTGGCTGAATGATTGGAATTTAAATAAACGTCATAGTTTTCTGACTGCCTTATCAAGAAGCTCTATAACACTCAGACAATCCTTACACTTTATATGCCAATTTACCTCGCAAGTGCAGTCTGTAATGAATTTGTCAAACGAATTCTGCAAAACTGGCGGCTTTCGAGATTAGTCAGGCAAACAACTGATTGAACATGTGAATGATACATCACTTTGTTCCTGTTGCGACGAGATAATAAAAGTCTTGTTGTTTTTGTTTTACATTAACAAGATGGAAAAAGAACTTTTATTAAGCCATCAAACGCAACTTTGTGCCCTAGTTTTCAAGGTCACGTGACCCAGTTACGAACGTTACCTAGAAATCATTTAAATAAAAATTCTGACCAAGTTTGAAGAAGATTGGACCAATATTAAGACTATTAGAGTACGGACAAGCTTTTTCTATAAATTGACTTTGAGACCTAGTTTTCAAGGTCACATGACCCACTTTCGAATTTGACCTGGATATCATTGAGATAACAATTTTTACCAATTTGAAGAAGATTGGACCAAAATTAAGACCGCTAGAGTGCAGACAAGCTTTTTCTATAATTTGACCTAGTGACCTAGATTTCAAGGTCACATGACCCAGTTTAGAACTTGATCTAGGTATCACTGAGATAAACATTCTGATCAAGTTTAAAGAGGATGCCACCAAAATTAAGACCGCTAGAGTGCAAATAAGCTTTTTCTTTAATTTGACCTAGTGACCTAGTTTTATGGGTCACATGACCTAGTTACAAACCTGACCTAAATATCATTGAGATAGACATTCTGAAGATCGGACCAAATTTAAGACCGCTAGAGTGCAAATAAGCGTTTTCTTTAATTTGATCTAGTGACCTAGTTTTCAAGGTCACGTAACCCAGATACGAACATGACATAGATATCATTGAGATAAACTTTCGGACCATGTGTGAAGAAGATCGGACCAAAATGAAGACTGCTTGAGTGAGGACAAGCTTTCTCTATAATTTGACCAAGTGACCTAGTTTAAGGTCACATGACCCATTTTCGAACTTGAACTAGATATCATTGAGATAAACATTCTGACCAAGTTTGAGAAGATTGGGCCAAAATTAAGACCGCTAGAGTGCGGACAAGTGTTTTCTATAATTTGACCTAGTGGCCTAGATTTCAAGGTCACATGACCTAGTTTCGAACTTGACCTAGATATCATTGAAATAAACATTCTGACCAAGTTTAAAGAAGATCGCATCAAAATTAAGACAGGTAGAGTGCGGACAAGCTTTTTCTTTTATTTGACCTAGTGACCTAGTTTGAACTTGACCTAGATATCATTGAGATAAACTTTCTGACCAAGTTTAAAGAAGGTCGGATAAAAATTAAGACCGCTAGAGTGCGGACATCCTTTTTCTATAATTTGACTTTGTGACCTAGTTTCCAAGGTCACATGACCCAGTTACGAACTTAACCTAGATATCATTGTTATAATGATTCTGACCAAGTTTGAAGAAGATCGGATGAAAATTTAGACCGCTAGAGTGTGGACAACAATTGTTAACGGACGCCGGACGGAAGGACGGACGGACGGACGCGGGACGAAAGGTGATCACAAAAGCTCACCCTGTCACTATGTGACAGATGAGTTAAAAAAAAGCATGGACAAGATTTTAATATAGAAGTTCGGGATAGGGTTTAGGGTTAGGGTTAGTCAAACACCTAAGGGTTAGGGTTAGGGTTAAAGACCTTAGGGTCAGGGTTAGGGCTAGTTAAACAAGGCTTGGTGACAAACACTCCTGTGAAGTTTCAAAGAAATCCCTCAAGCGGTTTTGAAGATAAAGCATGGACAAGATTTTAATATAGAAGTTAGGGTTAGGGTTAGTTAAAGACCTTAGGGTTAGAGTTAAAAAACTTAGGGTTAGGGTTAGGGTTTAGGGTTAGGGTTATGTGAAAAAGCCCGTAACTCGGCCAAAAATAATCCTAGCAGAAATTCCTGACGATATGCACAACTAGGCTTGGTGACAAACACTCCTGTGAAGTTTCAATGAAATCCCTCAAGCGGTTTCGGAGAAGAAGGGAGTTCAAGATTCATTTCGGACGGACGGACAGACGGACGGACAGACGGTCCGATTACTATATGCCTCCCTTCGGGGGCATAAAAAGAACTTTGAAAGCCAGCACGTGTAACATCTCCTAGTTCACAGCACATTGGAAACAATATAACTAATACAAAAAGAATTTCGTTCTTTATCAAAAAATTAAGATATACAAGCACTCATATTTAATTTAAAAAACAACATTTGCTTTAATAACATCAAATCTCAATTTATCTCACAATGATGTCAAATATGAGAACAGGAACTTAATACAAAAGAAGACCTCAAATATGAAATGCAGGATTTTTTTGGTTGTGCTTGCTCATGGGAAACTGTTGAAAACGACGTCTAGCTCTGAGTGAACGGATTTGACAATTAAAAAGCTGAATAAAACTTTATCAAATCCAAGCGATTGGGTGCATATTCGGTGATTAAGGAACCTCCAAAGAATTTGGAGGTATCATTCAATAACCAGTGGTGTACGGTCCACAGATAAAAACGAGCTGAACAGTGTTGACATTTGACGGGGGTAGAATCTGAGAATATATCCCCCTCGGCTAAAACGCAAACATAAAAGGCTGTTCGAACAATGCATAATATCAGCTTGAGGATACTTAACATTTATACAGTGATTATAGTTTGTCATTGGAATGTGCATATTACATGTAGCTGTGAATAAATAAGAATTACAACTTGGGTTAAGCAGTATACAACAAAAATTAAATCCTCATAATTTTACATCTGATCTCATCGGCTCATTTTGAAATTTCAAATGAAGCAAAATATTCATTTTTTAATAAATTTAAAACACATTTAGTGATTTTCATATAGGACACAGTCATCGATACTTATAATTTTAACAATTTTATTTGTATTGATACACTGTAATTGATGGTTAAAAATTAATAGTTGTCTAGAATTGTGGATACACTGAAACCCTCCAAAATCGGCTCTGAATATTCATTACAGGCAAATTTAATGGCCCGTTATGTAACGACATTATGATGATTGATATACACCTTAATCATATCTAAATTATAACTCAAATTCATTAAGAGAAATATCTGAGATATGAAACAAAATTAAAAGTTTTAGATATTTTAGGCCTAAATTTGGCTTTCGCGAACCTGCCTCTTTAATGTTTTGTATTTTAAAAGTATATATTACAATAAACAATTTCAGCACATCTCATAACATTATACAGTGTACATTGTTCTTTGGAAACTACTTTTTTGCATCGCATCTGCATAGTTCTATTTTAGGACTGGTAGCAATTATCCGGAATAGAAAAAAAATGGAACAGGTATATCTGGTAATGCTGACCCAAACTGCTGTAAAATATTGTTTACGCCTATCTAACGTATCATTGAGATTCTTTATCATACCATCGAGACAATCAATATGATGAAAGTCTAAGATGATTGCCCTGCTAAGATTCAATTAAATTCGTAGTATGATCACCCGGGTGTTTAATTCTGTTAAATGAATTCGATCAACCAGCGTATAGAAAATGGACTTTTTATCCGTAACTACAAGTAGACAAAAAGATAGCATGAGGAAGTATTGCTGTTGTTTACTGAACTTGTAAAATGTAATACAAAAGTGCAATCGTAATCACAAAATAAATATGCATTTTAAAAATGAGCATGCATATTTTTTAGAGAATATGTTACACAGGCTGGTCGTTTTATTTACATTTATCTTTATTTTTACAAATTCTGGAGCCTTTACAAATAATACTATACCATATATTGGCGATTATTTCGCGAAAACAATGTAGATTTGGTATATGAAAGTGTGCCACTATTATTCTAGGCTGACACGCTAAGAAAACAGCTTATAATATACTGACATGGTAAGAAAAATGCTTATACATACTGGCACGCTTAGAAAAATGCTGACATTATATTGGACCGCTAAAAAAATGCTTACACTCTATTGGCACGCTAAAAATGCTGACACTATATGGGATCGCTAAGAAAAATGCTTATAGTATACTGGCACGCTAAAAAAGCTTAAACTATACTGACTCGCTAAAAAGCTTAAACTATTTAGGAACGATCAGAAAAATGCTTACACAAAATAGGAACGATCAGAAAAAATGCTTACACTATAAAGCAACGATCAGAAAAATTCTGACACTATATAGGAACGATCAGAAAAATGCTTACACTATATGGGGTCGCTAAAAAATTACTTATACATGTACTGGCACTCTAAGAAAACTGCTTTGACTGGCTCGCTAGTTATTATACCTGAACGGTTAGTGGTTAGAAGCCTAGGTTACAAAACTGATATTTGATACCAATCTCAGATGTCAGCAATCACAATCTTCTTAGAACTGACCAATGGGAAGCTTGAGATCCGAGACTTGTTTCAATTCTTAGTTTTATAACCATGAGGCCAGGCCAGGTTTAAGATGCTGATAACAGACTATTTGTAAATGATAAGAGGTTATCTACATTTTTCCCGTAGGACGATGTAAGTTAATTAAAATGTTGTTATATCTAGAAATCATGTTATAGGTTTTCTATCTACAAGATCCTTACTGCAGATATCACATACTATAATTTAAATTGTCTTGATGTGGCAATATATTTTATCAGACATGTTTTGCTTTTTAAGGTGAAGTGAATCGGAAACGATAACATTGGCATAGTTTTTTCAATCCATTCGGTTTTACTTACAATGTGTTATTTCATACAGAAAAAAATAAATAAACACCCAAAAATCTACATCTAACTCGTTTCTTCATGTGATACGGCTGTAATCTCGAAGTGAACAGTTTTGATCCAGATCAGAAGGTACATTGGTGTTGTCTGATCAGGATCTACACTGATCTTCTTTGTAGTAATATCTGACCAAGAATCGAGCAGTGTAGATCCAGATCGGACGTTACATAAAATTATTTTCCGGCTGATCTGAATTTGGTTGCACATGCTATAAACCTCGTATAAATGAAAATTGTTAAAAACATGTTTATATTGGATTGAAATGGGAGTCGGATACGTCAAATCAAAACTTCACAAAACTTCTAAACATTTAATCTTGCACCACACAGCTGAAATTGTGTTCGTAATTCCAGAAGATTGAATATTTTATCTTTAAAGTGATTACAGGTCTGATAAGAAATATAGTTTGTTTATCATGTCAATATTAAAATACCATGGCATGCTCCGGAATCAGGATATAAAAACTTGAATTAATAAATCAACAACTTTAACCCTTTTCTCAATCCCATAAGCAACAGTGTAGATTTAGACCAGACAGCACATCCGTTTTAAGATTCAATAGGTTATTACTGACCCAAAAGCGACCAGTATTTATCCAGGTCACAGACACGGATGTTCTACCCGATTTAGATCTACAGATTGGATGGCAAGGATATGCCGGCTGATCTAGATCTATACTGTTCGGACATGTTATAAAACCTGTATATATGAAGTTCTTGTTGTTTCATAACCATAAAAATGCATGTAATGATCGTGAAACTCAATACCGTTGTATCATTTTATTTCGCAGTGGTTTAATTCTCGCATATTTCGCGCTTAAGAAAGTGCGCAAAATCAAATATTGGCTTCATCAAACCATTCTTGTGTGAGGAAAATAATGCAAGTCAGTCTCGAATTTATGCCTGTGCGAAAATGTGATTAATGTCTTTTGGTTCGGTTGTACTAGCGATGGTCCCAGCCGGACTCATTATGCATGATGTTATCATAATGAGTTTTTTGCATTTTCTGTAGACTAACATTACTGCTTCTTTACAAGTTTTCTTAGGAATTGAATTAATTAACATATGTGTTCCTTGAAAACTTGTTTTCAAATCCTGTTATGAAGTTTACTTCCTTTCAATAGAAAGTTACCACTTTGGTAATATTTACCAGCTAGATTAATAAATTGTAAATGGCTTCATATGAATTTAAATTTTTCTTATGACGAAAATTTGAAAGAATCACTATAAACATGTTCAAGAACACTAACTAACTGGTAAATTACAGTTACTGTAATTCAAAATAATATTACCAATTTAATAATAAATATTATTTTAGTATTGTGCTCTAAAGATCTATGCGGAAAGTCTTAATTAACTTGGTTGTTGTTGGTTCTTGTTCCAGGCCATAGAATTTGTGGCATAGCTTAGTGTTTCGAGTGTAATATTAGAGTGTTACACGTGTTATATGATACCCATATAAACTTTGTTTTACAATACACTTACAAGAAAATTATTTAGGCACCTTTTTTATAGGAAATTTGAAAAGGGTTAATCCTTGTTTGTATAAAAATATATCCATTGTATGAAAGTTTTAGACATAGAGCTAACTGCATTTACTGTAATTAGACAAACATTTGTATCGACAACAATGTTAATTTAATTAGAATACAGAAAACTACTTTTATCATTTTTATCTCAGATTGGCCAAGATATTCTCAGATTGGCCCGGTTAAGTCTTTAGTAATAAGATTGTCATAAACCAAGTGAATTCACTTTTGCCATGTTATTGGGCCTCAGACAGCCCTCGGACTTCGGCCTTGTGCCAATATGATTACCCTTGGCCTAATAATAAGGCCAATATACATTCACTTGATAAATACCATCATAACATAATATTATTCACTGATAGTTTCTCTGCGTAGTTGTTATTTGATACTCACTTAATACATTAATTGGCCTTGAACATAACATTTCCCACACTATCTAGATTACAGCTAGAGTATATCTTTTCACTCTGACAAATGATGTTTAACATTTGGCTCAGCTGCCATTAGTTAACACTAAAATATAAGAAATATATTAATTTAGTTAACATTAATAATCACGATGATCCGTTCTTATTCCTTTCAATTTGAAGGCTTGTAGTGTTCAAACTATACCGAGCCAAAATGAAAACTTGACAAAACGAACATGCAAAACTCATATTACATAAATGACGCCAGTGAATGCAAATATCTGGAGAAGTTTGATCACCAATATGTTTATCTTGGGTTGAAGATTATAAAACTGAGTTTGGAAACCAGTCTCAGTTTTATAACCTTGGGCACTGGAAATTGTCGGTTCAGTATCTATCGGCTTTGAAAAAGAAACAAGGAAAAAAGTTCATGGTTGTGGAAAATTAAGCATTAGATTTTGTTCTGATTTCAATTAAAAGGGAGTTAATTTACTAAAACGGATATTTAAGCAATTGTATTTTTTCTTTGCATCAGTGTGCTTTAAAGATTATGTTTTTCCTTCTCTACACGATATAAACTTCTAAATTTGACTGTCAAATAATCTGTCTGAGACCTTTATGTTAAAAATTATAGACCTCATCATTATTTAGGAAAGAGGAGATAACCTTGACCTCTGTGTAAAAAAATATCTTCCCGCTTTATAAAATGCCCAGATATTTGCAAATACCACAAATTAAATGAAAAATAAAATATATCATCACGTAACAAAATATTTGAATTTAAAAACTGGTAAGTTTTCATTTTTTATCAGTATATATTGTATAAACAATTGTTGTATTAAGTTCATTCATTAATTTGAGGAACATTATTCGTTAAAATACCACCACAAAATACCGATAAAAGTCCAAATTGATTACAATAAATATTTCTCTTCCAAACTAAAGTAACAACCATTTACGTAATCTCATCTCAATAAAGAGTAATTATGTATGACAGCGTTACACATGAAATTTACGAGTTATTTTGACCAGTACTATTAATATATAAAGAATTTGAAAAAGTTAGTTTTTATTTTCCGTTTTGGGACTATATTTCATTTCAATTAGGTCGATCTACAGTTTGTTTGCCATCTTTGCCACGTTTACCCCACCTCATTATATAAAGTAATTATACTGACCTGAAAGGACACCATAAAGCGTAATATCCACATTCTGTCACTCAAAATTTTTATTTCATTAGTATAAAGTCACTATAAGAACGAAACTGTGAATCGTTTGTCAGAATCGCTATTATGTATTTTCCTATAATCAATGGCCTCTGATGAATATTGGTGAAATATGTAAAAAAAAAAAAGATTTTTTTTCAGATTGAGAGTCCTAAAACGTTGCGGCATAAGAGGGCATGCAACTGATAGCATTATAAAATGTGGATAATATGCTCTCGCCGCAGTAAGATTGAGGTCATATAAAATTGAAAAACAAGCGTTAGATTCAGCATTCTGATATGATGTAATACAGTATAACATTACTTGGAATATTGCCAGGATATTACCAGGAAAACCGTCAAGAAATCAGATTGTTTTTTCTAAAATAAAAAAAAATAACTAACTATTTTATAGATATAATGATAACTTTAAGAAACGTCACGAAATTTCGCCGATATATTTGACTTTTTGGTTCTTGAGGTTATGTTCTAAGAGGTTATTAACCGGTGTTCAAGGGCCGGGAGGTGATATCGGCCCGGAAGAGCAATATTGGCCCGAGAGCTTTAGCTCGAGGGCCTATGTTGCTCTGCCGGGCCGATATCACCTCCCGGCCCTTGAACACCGGTTTATAACCTTTTTATTACATGTGCCGGGCTGATATCAAAGTCTGCCATTTTAATGCTCTTTAATTCAAAAATTAACTGAGCACTTGTCTATTCGTTAATTAACTACGTCACGATGAATGCTTTCGCTACTACGTCATTTAGAGTTTTGTGACGTAATTAAAGATTGTTTACATTTTCAAACTGTAACAGAGGAAGTTGCTGTCAATTGATTTTTTAGTTTTATTTGGTTTTAAGTGATTATGTCTTCGGACGATTTGATAAAATTGTGCTCGATATGAGATTGGGAAAATTTGAGTTCTGGAAGTATTTTACAGCGGTATGGGTATGTAAAGGCTGTTATTTGTGAGTGTTTCATTCTCATAACGCTGCTGGGAGCTTCAATTCAACAAAAACACAATGAATCATGTCTTGTTTTAAAGAATTATAGGCCTATGCCTAAAGAAAATATGAAGGAACATGATTCTGGAAATACAGTGTTTTTTGTTCTTGGTTGTCCCCAGGTATGTACAATTTCTCCATGTTTCTCTTGTCATTTTGTCGCTCTTAGAAATATGTCTTATGTAAGCATGCAAGTTCTTTTTTAAATATGCTACTTCTTGCATCTAGCTCCAAAAGACTTGAATGGGACTCGATCGATTCAATCGTCGCCATCTTGAAATGTAAAAGTTCAATTCTGTATCAATGGTTACCACGTGCAAAAATTCGTGATACGGGATTTCTGCCCGCGATATCAGGTTTTCGGCCCGCGATATCAGGTTTCCGGCCCGCCCTTTATCATGCAAAGTACCCGGGCATTTTGGTCATTATTTGTTACTATTTATAGTAACACATGTAATAATGAGAAGTAGCATCGTTCTGTATTTTCTCAAAATATTTATTAATAGGTGTTGCTATATCCTATGGCATATTGTAGTAAAAATGTTTGGATGGACATGCCATTGATTTCATTTCAATAAATTACGTCACATTCAAGCAGACACATTTTGCATGGCGTGGCAAAGAAAAAGTTTAACAAGAAAAAAAAACAATGGAATTTCCCCAAAGACAAGTCTCTTCAGCTTCATTTCACCAACAGTTAAGTTACACTGTTATAAACATTGACTTTGATATTTAGTGCAGGTTTGTTGTTTTGAATTACTGCAAAGAAATTGCAGCGAAATAAAAGCAAAAATTTTAAAGTGTTCGTGTCTTTTTTCCTTAAAAAGAAGATAGTTTTTAATCTGAGGATTTTTTGCATCTGTGTTATGTCCTCCCCGACCCCCCCCCCCCCCCCCACCCCCCACCCACGCACACACACCCACCCTTAAAAAAACTAAAAGTCAGCGGAGAGAGTCGGTCGTATTGGCTATCGGTTCTAACGACAAATGTGTACATACATGTACAAAATTATAAAATAAAATCTTGTATCGCAGTTTGCTTGTTTAGCACAAATATATATCATTCAACTCAAGATTGATAAAACAAAGTTCAGGTGTGTGACCTTATCAAGGTTTTTATGTTAAAACACTCTGTCCGTTAACGGGTTTATTTGATGAAGAAACTTTAAACTATATGATTAAATATTGTAAAATTTAATGCCATACAATTTCCAGGCTCTAACTTTAGTTCCTACAAGTATAAATGAATTCAACTAGGCATAATGGCGAAATTTCGTTAGATGATATTGCAAAACATATTTCAATATTTCATATCTGTCGGGTTCGGTGGTCTACAGTTGAAATTTCAAAACATCGTTATTCATTTTGACATAGCGTGGTTTGTGGTTGCAAGAAAATTCTGTAATTTAACGACAGCCTCCCATACAGCCAAGAAGAAGAAAACGTGAGTACATGGTGAGTACAAGGAGAACCCGAGTGAGTACATGGTGAGTACAAGGAGAACCCGAGTGAGTACATGGTGAGTACAAGGAGAACCCGAGTGAGTACATGGTGAGTACAAGGAGAACCCGAGTGAGTACATGGTGAGTACAAGGAGAACCCGAGTGAGTACATGGTGAGTACAAGGAGAACCCGAGTGAGTACATGGTGAGTACAAGGAGAACCCGAGTGAGTACATGGTGAGTACAAGGAGAACCCGAGGTGTTACCGCGTTGGAACGGTCAGTCACATATTTTTACATAAATACATTAATATATTGACTTAAATACTCACTTCAAAAATGATTGCCTACATATTTTCCTGACGGATAATCTAGATTAATCCAATTAACAGTATCACAGAGTGGAAGAGCAAATATCAAGGTTTGAACAGGTGATACGGTGAAGGTCACTTTACTGATATTGTGACGTGAAAGAGATGTTTGTGTACACAATGTTGATATAAAACACTTAAAATGCTTATTATCTATAAATTTATTTAGTTTGAGTAAAAGTGAAAAAGAAGCTTAGTTTGTATTGTAGTAAAGATATCGCACGGACAGTCACAATTTTAATTAAATATGCATAATATCAAAATAGCCACAATCAGAAAAACACTGCCTACCCACACAGTAGTCCTATAAATAAGACCTGACATAACTTATTTATCATTTTTTCATTTTCTTGTTATGTCAGATGCTTGATAGTAAACGGCAAAATATAAAATGGCAAGCATGAAGTCTAAAGTATTTGGACTAACCCACACAGCCAAATAGTAAGAAAGAAACAGAAGCATGCATTTATAATTTGATGCTAACTACAATGATCACCCTCGGGAACAGAAATATGTTATAAGTTGTCCAGATAAGGTAACTTTCTGAATTACAAATGTAATGCCCAATACAGTTACTGTAAATAAAAGTGTAAGGTTCCTTTTGTTGTAGCTCGGTGTCAGTAATTGAGATTTTATTGTAATCCATAATTATACTCAAATTTAAGCAGCTTTGATCGATAGTTCTAATATTCCTTTATGATTGTCATGTTTTGTTCTGTTCGGATTAACCACGTTAATTGTTTCTGTTCGTTTCTTTACAGATAGTAGGATAAGGTATTATCGAGGAAAAAGCCGAAAAGGAATACAGTATCAGGAATAGCCAAGTTCAGAATATACAGCCTGTCCACGCAGCCCACGTGTAAAGAAAACAGAGCATACCTGTTTTGAATATATATATAATTTCCCAGTTTCAAATTTATGTAATAAATACTGTAACAGTATTCCATTTGAAGAAATATTACACCTCATTTCACAATTTTATTATCGAGAATTTGGTGTTCCACGGTGTTACTGTTTGTGCTCAACTGGCTTTAAAGTAATTAATAACAGCACAAGTTAAATGTACAGCCGCCACATTTCACGAACAACGCTACTGAGGTACATGTAAACAGATGAACTTTGAAAGCCTACGAACACAACAAACATTAAAATATCACAGGCTCGGTTTTATTTAGCTTTTACATTGCCAGTACTGAAAATGGTAGAGTTGAACGACAACTACCATAAATAAACAGTTCACTTAAGCTTGGGTGTATTTTGATAACATGATTTTCCAACATTATTATGAAGCCAATGTTGAAACACGTTGTACCGGGTATGTTTGTTTTTCAGAAATACGATGATGTAATGTAAAATAATGATACAATTAATCTTGAAAAAAAGTTGTTGAGAACAATTTTTATATATTTTATATATTGAAAAGAACATTATACAATTTAAAACGTTTTATCTCAAACAAATGAAAGTATTGTGAAAACTATATTGAAAAATACCTTGATCGAAACAATGTTATTACTGATCCATAGTTATAATGAAGCACATTTTAATAGTCGAAATATATTATGCCTCTTCTTGCAGTCGCTGATATTGGATTTTTATTTAAATCATCAAGGAAACATACCAAATCAAAACTATTAATCTATTTCCTTTTCAAAATACTCGTTGTTTCCATGATTTAGACTGTTCTGGGTTTGAACACATTAACAGATTCTGAAATGAAATAAGTAAGTCTGGGATTAGAATATATTAACAATAATGAAATCAGTAAGTCCATGAGTTTATATTGACCACGGTCAATAGGTGGCTGAACGATGGATTCTACCAGTTAAGGTCCCCAGAGCTCGTCTGCGTTGTGTTTCAATTTATTCTCAAACGGACTGATTAGTTAACTATTAGACTATAGTTAACGTAATGAGTTCATTGTGCATTTCTGTAGAGTAGTTAAGTTGCTAAGTTACATTTTTCCCAAGGGAATCGGCAAATGTAAGTCTTAGACGAAGACTTGTTGTCAAATCCTGTCATGTCATAATATTATATACTTGGATACAAATGAAATAGATATTGTTTAATTCAAATCTTTTCAATTTAAATCTAAAACCGCACAGAAGAGGCACAGCTTCATTCAAAATGACTGTTGGAATTGTTTTAAATTTGCACATACATATTTATTTGCGCCTATATGTAAACACATCTTGACTTGTGATTGTTGAGTTAAGTACTTATATCTATCACATCACGAATACTTTTTTGCTACAGCTTCTAATGTATGTTAGCTATTATTTAAAAATCGTTCGTGTGTGCGTAAAAGCTAGCAAGTCAGTGATAAAAAAACAAAATTGGAAAACCACCGAACACAATAGATATTAAAAATTTTGATCCATTACGATGGTTTACCTTTGACGGTGGACACAGAACCTTCAATGCAGTAATTTCAGATTAATACCAGTCCATGTTAGCAGCCTTTCTCCCCAGATAAAAGAATGAGTAACCCCTAAACGAAGAAAAACATGAGCAGAACAGAACAAAATTGCTGAGTATTTTTTAAGGACATGATAATATAAATCCTGCGTGTAACAGTTAACTCCAAATGTTAACATTTAAAAGCAAGAGGTATACCCTAAGGGTGACTGAAAATACTCTCCGATATTGAAAACTTCTGTATAAAAGCATGTCGAAATATTGGAACAATTATTTATGAGTACTATTGACAAACATAAAACTCAAAGACTTCAAAGTACCTAAATAAAAGCAGTGACTAAATAAACATTTACAACAGCTAGCATTATGGGTATGAAAGTCACTGATATTTACTATAAAAAGAAAATGTTAAATAAAATATATATTATTAAAGTTACTGAGTATATATTATTGAAAGTGTGCTGTATAATTATGTAGATGCATTACATACAAGTTACTCATTTTGAAATCACTACTAATAACGATTTATTTCATTTCTTTACAAATATTCTTTAGACAGTTTTGCATAAAGCATTTTGTCTGTTATAAAAATTTGCATTACAACTTCAAGTTTAATTTTTACAGTCTTACAAATGTACATATGAATACGAAAAAAAAATAAATAAAAACTTCCAAAAGAATAAGAATGCATGTTAGAGGGGAGTTGTTTTGGAAAATAAAATACGTTATATGGCAAATCCTTACAAAAGTTAGGTTACAATTGTAAAAAAAAATCAAAAAACCAAGATTCTACATATTAATACACGGTATCAATAATTTAGCAGGCAGATGTACCTGCATTCAGTGTTATCATAACAAACATCTGAAATGACATTAATTTTACAATGATTAAGGCAAAGCACTTAAAAGATTATCATCCACTTATTTCTTCTGCTTCATTGTTGTATAATACATGATATTATATGTGTTATTGGTATAATACGTAATGCAATTAGTATTCGTAACACTATAGAACATTACAAAGATTAGGTAATTAATCTAGAAATATTTTTCTCTGAAAAAAGATGCATCGTACGGTTGTGTAAGCTATTTTTACATTGACGACACACAAACATTGACAAAAACATTAATTCAGTAAGAGTTTGATCAGGGATAAATTCAGTATTTCCTTTCTTTAAAATTTAAATGTTTAAAAATGGCAAATATGTAAACTATCGTTAATTGTATTTTCATTCCTTTATACATAAATATTACAATAGTCAATATGCATATCGGGAATTGCCAGACACGGAAAACACAGCCATTCTAAGCTGCCAAAAATAAAGAGGAAAAGAAAGCATTAGTTTATAATGATCAGTCTCAAATATGACACCACTAACTATATTTATATTTTAGTTTAGAACCAGTTCAGGCTGCTAGGCTGCTGAGCGGCCAACTTCACGCTGCTAGGCGGCCAACTTCACGAACATTTCAGAATAATTTTGTAATTAAATTATGTTAATTATTTGTCATTACTGCCACGTTTGCCCTACCGACTTGCAAGGGCATTATCAGGCGTAATTCCCATTTTCTGGAACTTAATTATAAAGCCGCTTTGAAATGCCGGAATTAAAATGCTTGAAATGGAAAACTATAATTCTCATCCTTGATCAATATCATACACTTTTTTTCCGGACGAATAATGGACCATGCATTATATTTAAAGTAAACAATTACTGGATGGTTACTATATTAATACGAGTATGTACATCTATTATAAATATATCTTTTTCAAGAACACTTATTTAATTTTCAAGCCTTACATGTCACAAATTGGAACTGCGTTGTAAGGAGCTGGGATGGGGGGAGGCTTTTCATGCTAAGCTGAAGAAAACGGTAACTTGGATGCCGAACTCTATTAGGAAACACCGCAGCAAACTCCACAACAAATTAATTTGTTATTGACTGAAAACTTTTTTTATTTTTTTTTGTATAGACTTTTTTATTTCTTAAGATCTATAAGAATATGCTTATCAATTTCAAGCATTGGGTACAATCTACGCTTTTGGAACGTTTTATTAACGTTTGTGAGGTAACTAAATGTGATAAGTACCATTAATTTCCTCATTACCACTAAATGACGTAGATGTAAACATACATGACTGTTACAATATTCCTATCATTATATATAATGCAAATTTACACTTAGGATTTTCATTTGGTACAGCTGTTTTTTGCGCTTTGTGGTTAAAATGTAATAGAAAACGAAAGAAATATAAAAGATTTTATTAAGAAGTCCATGAATCGCGACAGATTGTGTTGCTACAGGTATTTTAATTTTAATTTACTTCTTATCCACAACAACATGTAACTTACAATTTCGTAATTAAATACGTAGCTATTTGATTAATGAATTTGTAACGTGCCTTTCCTGCAACAAATACTTACAGTAGTCTCAATAATTCGAATGCAAGCACAGACCATCATACTGACTTTTTATCGATGTCTGACCTTTACGGGCGACCATCGCATATATAGAAAAGCCCTTGTTGCGCGCAAATAGTTGGGCTAATCTTTAAGGTTACTCAATGAGTCGATTTATTAAAACACAACCACAATAAATTTAATTTAAATACTGGTATATATAATAACAAATATAATATTAAATATTTTATTAAATACTGGTAAATCTTAATTGTTTTACGAAACAAGTGGTCGTTGTCTGCTTGTGTGTTCAGTGTCTTAATCTTATGATTCAGAACTGCTTTATCTATTAAAATGTAAATCATACTTCTGTTGCGCTGTAGGCATTACCGCCTTGATACTCGTATCTGTTTCATTGATAAAAAAGATCAGTTCAACTAGGGTAAGTGTGACCTTATATAGTGTAGTCACGGTGTGTATTTGCGCTCTTTACATTAGAGTTTATCGCACAAAGGTTAAAGTTCTCACTACAGTCTATAAATTGTTAATGAAAACACTTGATGTTATAAAGACACCTTTGTTATTCTGCAAATGTGAATGTCGTTGCATATTGACTCTTTTCGAAAAAAATATTGATGAAAAAAGAACTTAGAAAACCACCGAACACGACAAATATTAAAATGTAACATGCTAGGTTTGATTGTACAAGTTCATTAGCTGGAATGAAAAATGCCTATTGCTGTCAAAGCCGAATATCCCCGGGTTGAGCGCAATTCAATATTTTAACAAATTTCAAAATAAACATCGTATCTCCGAATGTCGTAATTGATAACATCACTGATTGAACTGTGTTAGAGAAATTGCAGTTCTACAAAAGATAACTATCAAAAAATATTAACCCTATTCGAAAAAGCGGCTGTCTTTAAGTTGCGTTCGAGGTTATAGTGGCAGTTATTTGATCACCTCAATTTACAGCGTTAGCCATGAAACTAGCAAGGAATCACAAGACTGTTACATGTTTTATGATCTGAATAAACTTACCTGCATTTTTTCTTTGTGGATAATCACAGTTAATCCATAGAACGATATACAGAAGGATTAGTAATCAATATACAATTATAGCACAAAATGCTTTCAGTAAAGATTACTTCCCTTATACAGTGATTTTTTTATAGATGCTTGTTTACAAAGATTGATAAAAACACATGTCCTACATTGACACACTTATTGTAATTAGAGCACAACCTAAACAAGTATAGTGTTCATACTGATAAGGAAAGTGAACATGTTGAGTTAAATAAATCAGTTTACCGGTTATCTTAAATTTCTTTCGTGTTTATGGGTACAGTATTCAATATTGCTAATGCGAACAAAATGACTCCTTATGGGTGATATAAAATAACTCGTTTTCATGTGTAAATGATCTCAAACTCAGGTCACATATTTTAAGCAATTACTAAACTTTTATACTTTTTAAACCAAAAACAATAGTTATAAGCAATGTAAATAATTAAAAAATCTTTTGACATAGCAATATGTTGCACCAAAATGAAAACCTGACAAAATAAATGGGAAATTTTTGTTGAGTGATGCTACATTTTATTTAAGTTGAGGTAATTGCACGTATCTGGATATAGGGAAGATCTTGTTATTTTATTCACAGAGGTCAGGGTTTTCTTCTCTTTCCTCAATAATGTTGAGATCGATATTTATTTACACAGATTACTGTCGAATTTAGAATTTTATTGTATTTTTCATAAGGAAACGCACAATTATAGTTGAAGTCTGCTGGTGCAAACTAATAAGATACAGCTATTTTTTTCAAATTACTTCCCATTTATTTAAATAAACAACAAAATCCAACAGTTAATTTTTCCGCCATATATTGAAAAACGATATATAATGGACCGACAACTTCCAAAGAAACATATTGGTGATCGAATTCCTCCAGATGTTTGCATTCACTGGCATCATTAACATGTATGTAATATCAGTTTTCCATGTTATTTATGCAAGGTTTTGAAACTTCAATAACAGTTAAAGCATCGTTTTGTTAAGAAACGTTTGAAGAAAATTTCTATAATTGATATTTTCAACAACTTTATATAAAATATGAGTTTTCGCCATTCGTAAAGTTGGTGCAAAAAATACTTTAAATTAGCAAAATATGTAAATTTCACTCACCTATTTATTCAACAAATATCTCCTTCACTTTTAAGCTTTATTCCAATTTATCCGTAAATGTAACATTATTTTTCATTTGCACTGAATGCACGTTATTAATGACAAAATATCTGGCTTCCTCATTAAACACCAACTCAAAGAATGTAGATAAGGCAAGTATGTGTTTTCAAACATATGTCACCCAAGTATGTAAATAACTGTTACAGCATTCAATGTAATCAATTCCAATATCTGAATTATTGTATCTTATTTTATATATACACAAAAGGGAAACGTGTCAGAGTATTATTTTTATAATTAACTGATATCGTATAAAATTACCAATCTATTTGTTTGTTGTTTTTTTATGCTGTTTTACACGAAATCAGTCGATTTGATATGGACTGTACTTCTGTCTAGTCAACAGTATACAGTTATTTCATATGTGATTTGGGAACAGTCAAAATGTTTGCCCGAGGTGGAGGGGATA
The DNA here is from genome assembly GCA_038501625.1 of Corbicula japonica. NCBI lineage: Eukaryota > Metazoa > Mollusca > Bivalvia > Venerida > Cyrenidae > Corbicula > Corbicula japonica. The sequence goes on from JAZAYU010000197.1 coordinate 786,712, forward strand.
GTGTTTTGAACTGTTGCCCGAGGCCGTAGGCCGAGGGCAACAGTTCAAAACACTATCCCCGACACCGAGGGACAACTGTTTGACTGTTCCCAAATCAAATATGAAATAACTGTTTTATCATGTTTATTACCTGATCAATTACTGTTTTAATAGTACTTACAGATGAAAAAAGGAACAAGAAAATAATTTTGCAAATATGTTTTTCATTAAACTTTCTCAATGTAACAATCTTGTAACTATGTCACACTGCCAACATTTTTTATTTTTCTCTGTTATTTCATAAAAAAAACTTAAGGAAACTGTCATTTTGCTGACAGAATTTTAATTTGTTTAAATACTTCACCACATTTTATTTATGGAGAAATAATCATTGGAGTCAATTTTTTTCTTTACTGTTCCACATAACTTCATGACGTCAGAGCACGCGAGGGAAACAGTTGGAACTATTGACTGGTCAACAGTTCGCAAACATGGACTTTTTTTAGAATTTCAGAAAACAGTCAAAACTACCAAATTACATTTATATAAGGTATCAGGTAATAATATGAACTATTTCCCTCGCGCGCTTTGACGTCATTGAAATTTCCACAATCGTATATATCTGTAATAGTGAGAAATATATTTGTAATAGTAATAGCATAATTAGTTTAGAAGTTGCGAGATTTCACGTTAACTTTAAACCTACTTTTAGTTCTAAACAATGAAAAAGGAGATAGTTTGATAAACGTACAATCGAAATTAACGGTACTTGGTGAATCAACTCCATGTTTGACTGTGGACAGGTGTATAAATGTATAAGTAGTATAAAAGTTATAAAATTGGCAACTTCCTTACACTCAAACTTTAACCTTCACTTTCTAAAAAAGAGAATATGCATATCAGAAATGACAGAAGACACCGCCTCACCACACAGCCAACAGGTTGATAGGAAAAGAGCGCATTGTGTATGGCATGATCGATTTTAAAAAGACACCACAAACAATTATCGAAAATCAGAACACAATGGGTTACCGCATTGGAACGGTCTAAGTTGACAAAAGGATATAATTTGATCAACATAACGAGTATGGTTATGGTTCTTGGCATACATACCCGGAATTTGATGGTGGACAAGTATGATCACATTCTATTGAAATAAACAGCGGAAAAGTCTTTATACATGTACGTATACAGTTATGGGACATGCATATTTTCTGTATAGAGTAATGAAAATACGGTAAAATAAAAGACCGTTTACGTAAAATTTGGACTGGACCTATCCGAGCAGGACATGAAGTAACTAAGAGCCGAAAAAAAGTTTTACAAAAAAAAAATGTTATAAGTTTTTGTTGGCAGACAGAAGGGCAGAGAGAATATGCATTTCCATCACTTCCCATGAACATGCTCAATCAAACCGAGCCTGCAATGTTTTCACTTTTTTGTCGTGTTCAACTTTTTTTCATTGTCGAGAACATATTACGACATACATGTATCAAGTTTAAATTAAATTGGGACGATGTGAGTGCTTACGCTTTACAAGTATGCCGCTGATTTGAACGAGCGTTGTTTTGCATGTTCTGAAAAGGCTTCACTATGAATAAGTGAATAATTTATCTTGTAAGCCAAGACAAGAAAACACTAAAATTAAAAACATAAATTCAATAATGTTATAATGATTGGTCATTGAGTCCTCTTGAATAAAAAATTACCCACCCTTAGTTCCACAAAGGAACTAAGTAAAACCTTTTTATTTTCTAAATTATGTCAATGAATTTTTTAACAGCGATACTACTAATCTCAAAATCGAATAGATTGTTCTCTATATGTTAAGTTAAAACATGAAACCACAAAACTCGCTCTAAAATTATTCACAAATAAGTTCCTTAATCAAATGAAAGCGTTCAATCCCATTAAGAATGGTAATGTTCTGCAGCGAATCCTGTGTAAAGAAAAAAATTAATTTGCATAAAAAACACGACAAAAACTATTGCATTTCCACAATTTAAGTTTTGAACCACGCTGTATTTAATCGTGTTTCGAAAATTGCATTACCAAACATTGTACCAACCTTTTAATTTGAATGTCATAAAACGTTATCCATTTTCTGAAACTCTTTCTAAAGAATGTAACTTCTTTAAAAATAAATATGTTATATTCAACATCCATCAAACTTGAAATTGATACGCTGACACTACATATTCAGAATCATTATTTAGGTGATTCATACCATGAACTTGCCGCAAAGCTAGAAGAATATCAAAATGTTAAAAAAACTAGCAACGATGAGAACGGTTCACCTCGCTGCGTGTCACATACGATATTTATTATGTTGTTTTTTTATGACATGTTAATGTTCTAGTTTTAAATACATTGTATATATTGCCATTGTATTGCACTTACCCCGAGGACATAGACCCGTCTGCCTCCTACTCGAGTTCAACCCAACAAACGAAAACACAGTTTAGGTCCTTTTCTCTTCTTTGCGTAGATTATAATTAACTGTAATACTTACTGTTACACATTTAAATCAATATTACTTGTACTAAATTTCTCGCCACTCCAAATTGTTCACCGTACTGATTATTCATTTTCATTATCTGACACGTGTAATCTACATTGTATACTCATACTATATATTGAAACACACAGGTGACCGGTGACAGTTGTGAAGATAGCGTGAGCTTTCCGCTCGACTGACGCGGGTCATCAACGAAATAAAATACGCTCTATCTTGGGTTGTCCTCTTGTAAAATAAACTAATTAGACATGCCGTGATCGGAATAAGATATTGTTTTATGTATATATGTTCTCATGTTTATGTTAGTACATACTGAGAAATGTAATAATAAACTTGGAAACTTGGAACGAATTCCATCATCTGTGGCCAATGCCCTAATGGAGTAAGAAAAAAAAGAAAATTTTGTAGCTTATTTATGCTGAACATGATAGTGGTTTCTGCTTGCATTTAATCCCAGCTACCTTTTTGATACGTATACATTGTATACATTGGTTTTTATGAAATTGCACACAAATTGCTTGAATTTGATTGAAATGGATTGGAAGCCGTCGATGCATGTCTGTATTATAATGTATACCTGTCTACATATGAACGAACCTTGATTTACTACTATGGCCTCTCACTTTATGCTGTCGTCCGCCATTTTGTTTCGAATTTCAAGAAAATGCATATAGTAATTAAGTTGATCTCCAAATTTGTTAAGCAGTATGCAATACATTTTATACTGAGGCTCTCAATTAGGAAAGGCGTCGTTATAAATACAATAAGCAAACAAAATAACCATAGTTTTCTTTTTTTCCTAAAAGGCTTTTCACTTAAATGGTGACGATATATTGCTAGTATGTCTGTCATATTATCTCTCGCCTGCGGCTTAGGCCGGACTTGCAATATATCGTCACATACTCTGTCAAGTAACGAATTAAATAATTATGTATTAATTGTTTCGTTCTAATTATGTAAACGGCTAGTAAGATTAGAAATATAACAATTTACAATTAACAACACCAAACCACCTTAACACAGAACGCGAAAACATACTGCAAATTACATCTGTCTGTTCAGACAAATGAGAGTCTGCAAAAGTGGCGGCCTTAGAGATAAACAAGGCATGCAACTGATATGCATTATAAAATGTGGATTATAAATCAAATATTTCTTGCTTTGTGTGGTTCGAGTATAACAACATACTTATTAACAAGTAGTTGCAACGACCAGCTACATTGCTTATGTGGTGAGGAATATTAAAATAAAAAATATAATTAGTGTTATTTTTTTTATTTTTCACAGCAGACTATTTTTATTTGGTGTAAAGCATAGACAATAATTTCTCTTTAACATGTTTAAAACACTGAAACAATTCGGCCCGTTTTATCAACCGCCATACAGCAGATCAATAAATGCCCTCTTTGACTGTAGGTTTTACATAAATGAAAAGGAGCAGGGGATAGTTTCGTACTTTGGTCTCGGTCTATTTCTTTTTAATAATTCACTATGCCCCTGAATAAATTGCATTCATTGCTTGAATAAAACTATATGACCTTTTGAAACGGTATTGTATTATGTAATATGAACTCTTTTCTCTGGGGCTCAAATGCATGTATGTTCTGAGATGAACAGATGCGGGGCTGAAATCTACAAGGATTTGTTCATTGAGGTAATTAAGATTCTCAGAAATATTACAATTGTAAAATGATATCATATTACAGATATTGGCAATTAAAGTTCTCTTTCTTGTTGCTAAGTTTGTGTGTTTTTATAAAAATACAATTTTAAGGAACTTTTAGGTCTTTACATATGTCCGTAAAAGAAAAGAAAAGCTGAACATAAAAACAACAACAAACATTACAAATACACACAGAAAAATGTTGATCGAGAGTCTCGGATAACAATGTCTAAGTGCAGCACATCCTGTCGATATTTTAAAGTGAAAATATAATTAATTGCTTAATAACATTCACAAAACGTTTAGTCAGAAAGCTGACAAATATTTTTGAAATACAAATGTATTTCTGGAAAAGAAAAGAAGTGATTTTTATTGAAATTTATATTTATTGTCGTTTACAGTTTAGAGCAATTGATATATGATTTACAGGAATAGCTACATTAAAAACACAGTCTCATCACAAAATCAGAAGTTATTTGGGAAAGGAAAGCATGCATTTATAAGTATGATCAATTTTTAAAACACATCACAAATAATTTACAGATGTCAGAACCCTGTGGGTTACAGCCTTGGGACGGTCAGCGGCAAAGCATTTTGCAATCATAAGGCTAGAGCCACTAACCACACACTTGTAAAAATGGTAAATTATATTTCATCAACTGATTTGTGTATATAGTATCTCAGCAAAACGAACATTACTGATTGTTATTTATTAATATTGCTAGTAATAAGTTTCTAAACTTTTCATGAATTTTAACTTTTGAATGAAAATAATAGTATCATAAGGAAAGAGATCTTCTTTCGCCCATTAAAGTGTTTCAGCAGTAGTGATGGCTCGTAGTCGCATTACATTTTACAAAATAATGCTAAGCAATGAATATTGCTACGATTTTGGCATTGAAAATAATGGTAATTTAATAACTATTATATTTTCTGAATTGTGTCGACGAATATTAATGGTTCAACTGATTTTTCAATACATAATTTATCATTTTCTCTTTATGCCAATTAAGAATGTAATGACAATAATTCGTTTATATTAATTCAAAATATTACTTGATAGAATCAACGCCAGTCTCAGTTAAGAATGGCAATCACATGTGTGTTAAGTACAATACATTTCTCTATCGTTATATTATTAACATCGTAAAACATATTGCATTAGTAATTATTCAATTTACGAGTTTCTACAACTGTTTAACATCGTACTAACCTGTACGCACATAATCAAACGTAATATCCACTTTCTGGCACTGTGTCATCGTCATCAAGTTGCAATAAAGAATAAAACTTTGAACTGATACACTGCTGATATTTAGAAACATCGTCAAGGCGATTCATAAAGTAGTTCTAAGTTAACGCGTTGATGAATAGCAAGCGAATTAAAGTAACTTACTTTACGAACACCAGTTGTAGATTCGTTCACCATACGAGATCTCCCATAACTATTCCATTGCAAGTGCCAGTGCAAAATGCACGAAAACTCTTCTGTTGGCAAATGTTTATTCATAACATGTTTTGGTAAGAGACTTGTTTAACAGATTTTATTGAACTAAGAATTCATCACAGGACTTTATTCGCAACAGCATGGTTTTAGGACTAGTATTTTTTGGTTAACAGGATTTATGAATAGATGAAAAGGGAACTTTGTAAATCTACGCACAAGACAGATATCAACATATTGCAGGTTCGGTCTGAAAGAGCCTGTTCATGGGCAGTAATGAAAATGCATATTACTGCTCACGCTGCCTTTAAAATGCGTTTCCTACAATATACGTTAAGTGTTTATACAGTATATTTTATTGTATCCATGCAAAATAAACAGCAAATATAAACAGAGGCAATGCCAACGGTCAATAATATCATGTCATACATTTTTGTAATGATGTAAGTTTTAATGAATAATATGTTTGTTTAATCAACATGGCGCATAATTAGTACACGTACCTTACATTCTCAGAGCCATTACTGACAATTTGAATTGTAAAAGTCTAGCATACCAAACCACCTTAACAATATAAGTGATACGGCAAATTCCGTCTGTCTTTCACGCAATTAAGTGAGGCCTTGGAGAATAGCAATGCATGCAACTGGTATGAGTTATAATATGTGGATAATAAATCAAATATTTCTTACTGCGTGTAGTGATCAGAGTCAAACAACATATTCTAAATATCAAATGTTTTTATAGCAGATTGTTGTTTCGGGTTGGGGTTGGTGGTAATGAGGAGATGTTTGCAGAAATTGTTCATACAATCACAGTGGTAAAACTTAATGAATTTCGTACAGTTTTCCAATTAACCATTATACAATCATCGAAAGGGCATGTTAAAAATAGAAACGGAACAAAAACAGTAGGTGACATTAACATGACTATTTCTTGCTCTAAGGATCTAAAACAGTTAATTGTTAAACGGTCTAAAATATTTTATTCTCACAGAGTCAGATGTCCCAAAAGGAAAAAAAAAGTGAGAAAAAAATATAAAAAAATGAATAAAAATAAACATCAACAGTAAAGAACAAAACAACCCACAAAATTTGTAGAGACTCTAAAATAAAGTCTAAGTGCTCTAAGTGCAGCACATCCTGTGTGGAAAGATAATTAGACTTCATTCGTGAAGTCCTCATGATATTTTGTCAGGAATTTTACAAGTTAATGACAATTTATGTGTTTTATCAGTATTTTTGTGATTAGGTGTTAAAAACAAAAAAAAATATTCCAGATTGACTGAATTGTATTGTTGTTAACTGTTATTTACGGTTTAGTTAAAGTTAATGGAAAAGGATTTTTTTTAAATGTAGACTATGTAATTTTCGAATTGTACTATACAGTTGAGCTTGCCTGAACAACCACCTGTTTTCAGCAACCACCTCGTTTAAACAGCAAGTTTGAATATAAAATTCTTGATATTTTGTTCTTTGTTTTAACTGTCCTAAACAGCCACCTGTGCTAAGCAGTCACTTTTTGTCACTGCTTTGGGGTTGTTGTTTTTTTGTTGTTGTTTTCGTTTTTCAAGCTCTTACCATGTCGAAAATGTTACGTTTTTTTCAAAAATTATAGAAGCTCAAATCCCGCAATACCTTTAACTACATACATCAAATCTCTGTAACAAAATGCAGATCGATAAAATTTTGCACAAATAATTGTTATTAATAATTTATCTTCATTTTACATATCCTAGAAAAGTAAGAAAATAAAGAAAGAATAGCTAGACCTAAAAATTCCCTAAAATTCTATAAACATAAATTCACAAAAACTAAAGAACACAAAACGTGATTTTAAATGCCCACATGAGCAATATGATACTGACATTAATCTGTTGTGTCCTTTAGACTTACATAATGTTAACAAGATAAGATATTTGCAAACGAGTTTTCGACTTTCAATGTACTTGTCGCCATTTGGTCACGTAAATGGGTGGCAAACGTTGATTTCTCTGTTAATTGTTGAAAGTTCTTAAACAAAGACATTTTGTTTTTTTATGATCATTTTACTCATGTGGGCATCTATTTTTAAAATGATATTTTATATTGTTTAGTTTTTGTTAATTTATGTAAATAATATTTAGGGAATTTTAGGGCTAGTTGGCTTTCTTAAATTTAATGTTCTAACCTTTCTTAACATATGTAAAATGAAGATACATTAATAACGATTATATTAGAATTTTATTAAACTGCATTTTGCCGTTACAGAGATTTTGGTATTTTTATATGTTATCGATGCCAGTGCATTCACATATGAAGACGGCCTTTGAGCAATAAATATATTGGACGTTTATTAAAATGTGTAACCAATATGATTCGGACCCATGGCCTAGATGAAGTCGTACTTGACACCTGTGCTGGCCAGACCACTGGGCTATCTAGCCGGTTCTGTCTCTAGTCAATGGATTCTGTAACCGAGTGCTACTTATTTGTCAATAAAGCGGCCGTTGAACTCGGGTAGTTATGGTTATAACAAAAACACTGTGCGCCAATCTGGACTTCAAAGATGTGACACTGATGAAATGGTATTGTTTGTATTGTTTCTAAGTGTCAACAATAATAACACTGCTCTTCCAATAATTATTGTCCTAGTCGAAATTACTTTATTGATAGTATTTCTTCAAGATTCATATTCCTGATGATGCAATACAACGTACTTGAATGTATAAAAGTGCTTTCATAATAACTCCTCCAGTTCAACGACCGCTTTCTTGACTGTTGCCATAAACACACTACATTGATATTAAGCACATTTTGATTAAAGGAGGGTTTATCCAAGTAACATTGATTTTGTTAGACTTTTTCAATTATTCAAAATACCACAATCTTCTTATAAAATATCAGCAAAATATAACATCACGGGAAAAAACAATGAACGATTTAAATTAAACACTAATCGCAATCCGGTGCACGTCAAATAAGACTTCCCTACGTCAATTCACAAGCGAAGCCAGAATCACTATAAAAACTATAGATTGCTGCACCAAAAGGGGATTCGAGAAACTGCACATTAACCATTTCGACTCTAATATTAAATGTTTTTCTGTATGTTACGTATCGCCTTGTTCGTCGGCTTGCTTTAGATTTAGTCTAAAAAGTTAAATATGCACATCAGGAATTGCCACATCCAGAAGACATCGCCTCCCCAAACAGCCAAAATGTAGAGAGAAGAAGAAAGCTTGCTTATACAATGATCAGTTTCATAATCTTATACAATGATCAGTTTCAAAATAGACTCCACTACCAATTAACAAAAGTGAGAACCCGAGGTGTTACGCCTTGGGACAGTCAGCGGCAAACAAGTTGCCACTGGGTGTTTAAACCAGTTTTTAGATGCACCAACCTCACACTTGCTAAAACAGGTTCTCATATATGAACCAACAAGTACAAATTTTCTTGGTGAAATAACTTACCCGCCCATCAACTCGACAATGTTGCATGCAAAAAACACATATATTTAAAACATAAGAAACTTAAAACATTGTAAAGCAAAAGAGCGGGTACTCAATGACCTTACCGAGACCAGATACCCTTGGAGACATTTCATCAAGTACACGATGACAAGTCTGCAAACGTTGTAATTCAAGTACGAAACGCAATATCGCCTTATGTCAACTTAATCATCTGTATCTCTTAACATATAACAACAGCTCATTATATACTAATACATACCAAAATCTTCGATAATGGCTTTTCTCAGAAGGAGATCCGTAGTTTTAGCAGTTTTGGATTTCCTTCTTGTTTTCTTGTTCGTACATTTTGAGCGACATTCAAGGGGAATAATCTATCGAAATCAAAGGGATAAAGAATGTTTTAGTTTCTTCCCTTGAAATAACGCTTTGTTACAAAACAATAAACGTATAAACGTGAAAAAACTTGGATATTGTTGTTTTTCGTTTTTCATATAGACATCACCGTTCAAGTTGGTTGTATGATGCAATTTCAACATTGATTTGTGTAAACTTTTGTTGAACTGCATTTCGCCGTTACAGAGGTTTTGTTGTTTTTTTTATTTGTAATTGAAATGAAGACTTGCGGACCTGGGTAGACCTATCCATGAATTCAATACCATCACGAAATAAAGAACTGAATTGAAACATATTTTAGAAAATGGAATATAGACATCTTTATGGAAAACAAAAAAAAATTCATTTTTACGTTTAAACGTTTACTGTTTTGTAATATAGAATTTTTTTCAAGGGAGGAAACTAAAACATACTTTATCCGCTTGATTGCTCTAGATTGTTTCCCTTGAATGTCGCACATAATATACGAACAAGAAAACAAGAAGGAAATCTGAAACTGCTAGAACTACGGATTGTGTTTTGTTTCTTTTAGAAAAGCTGATGTCGTAGACCATGGTATGTAGTAGCATATTAAATGGTTTGTAGTTATATGTTGATACATACAGCAACTTTACGGTGACTCCCTATCCGAAGCAATTCTGCTTAAGCGAAATTGCGATTCGTACTTAAATTACTACGTTTCCAGATTAAATCTAAAGCCAGCCGACGAACAAGGCGATAAGTAACATACCGAAAACATTTATTATCAGAGGCAGATCCAGATGGGTTTATGTGGAGTGCTCGAACCCTCTTTTGAATTCAAACCATAATTGAAGTTTACAGTCTCTGCTGACATTTCCCAACGAATGTTTATAGAGATTTGATTTACGAACTCAGGAAATAAGTATGCAAAATCAATTTTCCACATTATTTTAAAATTTGTAAATTCTACAGCGCTCTCCAAACTTGGTGATTATCCTATCTACGTTGGACGCTTTGTGTGTGTCATTGCTTGCAAGACGGTAGCAGGGGCTATAATGTTTGAGAAGATTGTAAGGGAAACATGAAGGTGTTCCAAGCGAAAATGTGTCAGTTTTAGATCTAAACGCATCCCTTCTTAAACATAATTAAATTAAATAAAACGGTAATGTTTAAATAAAAACGGCGGTGTTTTCAAATTTAATTAAATACCATCTTGTACAACTAAAATTGTTTGAAAAATATGGGCTCAAAGGTAGCTTCTAGAGTAAAAACACAAATGAATAACCATTTCGTTTCCTATCGATCGCAGGGACATTGCCTTTGATCGGTGTCAATCTTGTACAATATTTTATATCGACAGCTTGTGCAATACTGGTCTTAATCATATAAAATGTTGAAGGAGATATTTCAGTTAGTCATTTATCCCTTGTAACGATTGTACATTGGAATAGGAACCATAAACTGAATAAAATGAATAATTATATTTTAAATTAAGGTTACTAATTTAAAAGAATTTCTAAATAAAATTCTATTTAAAAGGATTGCTAAAGAATTACCACCCAATCTGCTTGTTTGTACTAAATGACTCGATCTTTTTTGACGTTCACATCAACTCCTTTCTTCTCCATATACCCTCTAATTTACTATTATCTCTTCCATATCACACATCGGAAACGATACCACAGTTAACCAATGATCGATAAGGCTTGCAAAAAGAATACCTTATTTCTGTTCTCGCTCACAATAAAAAATCGTTACACGCTATTCATTCATAGATAAAATTGTATCAGAGATTCATAGATCTTGCAGTGACTTGAACAAGTAGAACATGTTTCGTGGTAATAGTGACTTCATTTAATTAGACTACATGAGATAACATACGATTGCAAAAAATATATAGAACACGCGTGAAGTAGAACGTTTGTGTAATACGTGGAATGTTTTATGAAGGATATAATACAAGAAGGAGGTCGGTTTAATACAACATTGTATAGCAATGCCTGTCGGAGCAGTACCGTTTCCGTTTGGAATATGTAGGATTTGTAAAGATAAAGCTACTGGGCTTCACTACGGGGTCGCGACCTGCGAAGGATGTAAGGTAAAGTATGCATGTAATAACTAGCAACTATAGTGAAACCCCGAGCTAAGGCCACATATACCTGTTTGCGGGTCCTTTTTTTTGGCCAGTATGCCAGTAGAGCTATTTATGCTTTACAGAGCTCTAGTTTGGTCATTTCTTGCTAAAGACGGGCGATCTGTATCACAGGATGCAACTAAAATCACTCGGAACACAAAATATCCCCGTTTTCTAAAACGGCGTATTTCTCTATATCATAACTACCTCTTGGACGGGACCAAAATGGGTCTGCAAAGTGGGTGGTCTTTATTTTGGGGCAAAAAATAAACTTTAAATCTGAACTTGGAAATTGTGGTCTTATTTCTGAGGTGGTCTAAATTTCGGGGTGATTTTCAATGAGGGACTTTACTGTTGTGGTTAGTCTGGTATTAACCCTTTCCTCCATATATACGCATTTTTACGCATGTGCATCCAGTGTAGATCCAGATCAGCCGGCACATCCGTGCCGTCTGATCAGGATCTGCACTGGTCGCTTTTTGGTCAGAAATAACCTAATTAATCAAATAGCGAACAGTGCAGATCCTGATCAGACGGCACGGATGTGCCGGCTGATCTGGATCTACACTGTTCGCCCACGAAATAAAGGTGTGTCTATGGAGGAAAGGTTTAAGGAACATAATTATATTACTTAAAGTTTGCTAAGCAAGTTAAAAACACATCATATGTGAAGTTTACATTATATTATTATATTTAGTTCGGAAATAACTTGTAATGTATCACGAAGGTCCCCAATGTTAACATAACTTTGAATGACTGTCGTAAAGTCGATGGGACCCTGTATTTTCACAGTGTTTAACTTAAGCTGCATTAATAGACCCGACATTTGTACGGTACTCAATCATTACTTTTACTTGAAATGCTATAATGTTATTAATCAAGTGAATTCATATTGGCCTTGTTATTGGGCCAAGGGTATTCATATTAGCCCGAGGCCTTCGGCCTCGGGCTTATATGACTACCCGAGGCCCAATAACATGGTCAATGTGAATTCATTTGATTAATAACAATTTTATTAATTAACAGACTGAAACCATCAAACTCATATGAAGACTAAACTGGGCCAATACGGGAATTGCTGGGCCGATATGAGACAGTTAATGAATAATTAATGATATGACTGAATTATGACAGAAGGTTAGAAGGCATACATATCGGATACAGACATTCATAATAGATGTTTGTTTGGAAAAATGATTTGTATTATCAATATATCGATCTCAAACACCATCCCATTCAAATTCAAAATAAACCCTGATAACACATTTCAGTTGTTCGCCTATATTTAATTTGGTTAATAAATCACTAATTATGTGCGTAAAAAACAAATACAACTAATAAATTGCATATAGCAAAATAGCAAAAGATGTACAAACATATTCTTGGTGCTTAGAACAATAATACTTTATTTCGTTAAGGTATATATAATGTACGTAGAAACAATCTCAGTGTAGGCTATCAATGAAAGTCTACTCAGTACATAAGCACTTTTACTTGACCTTCTAAGTACACAAGCACTTGACGTGGCCTGTTTTCGTTTTTTAACTGCATTATCTACAAATGATAAAGTACATTCTTAAGGCCAGAGAAAATAAATTATTAGATTCTCATCCGGATTTTGGGAAAAAAGGGGCGGGTGGGCACTTTTTAATTTTTATTTTTTATTAACGAAATACCTTATGAAGGTATTTCCGGATGGTCTAAAACCCGTTCTGTACGGAACAGAATATGTTTCGATTTTTTTTACCAATAAGTTTTTTTGGGGCGGGTGGTTTTGGACAGGGGCGGGCGGGGATGAGAATCTAAAATAATTTTTTCTCTGGCCTAATGTAGCTTTTAAGGAGTTTTCTAAATTATTGGCGATTAACGTTCATTTTGTTAACTAACGAATTTCCAATCGCAATAAATAACTAAGATTTATAGCAATACACAGAAACAGACAGCTAACAAAAGCACAACGTGTTTATGGATATTTTGTTGTCTTAAAGGCGTATCGTCACGTATCGTCAGGACGAAAATATCAAGTGTTTGCAAACATCAACAGTTAAAATAAAAATTGTAGAAGACCTGTAATAAAGTAAATATGATGTAACATTCTTACACATTCAACTTACGAGTGAATACATTTAAAGCCAATTTTGTTTTAAATAGCGTTGCTAACACAGTAAAATTCAAATCATAAAATGTACTGATTATTCAACTTTCGGCAAAATTCCTTCCTTTACAGTCATTTATAGGGATTATACAGTCATGTTTAGGGAATATACAGTCATGTTTAGGGATTGTACAGTCATGTTTAGGGATTATACAGTCATGTTTAGGGAATATACAGTCATGTTTAGGGATTGTACAGTCATGTTTAGGGATTATACAGTCATGTTTAGGGATTGTACAGTCATGAATAGGGATTATATAGTCAATGTGTTGCATTTAATGTTTAAACACTACTGAGACATTGGTGTATTTCGCCGTAACCTGTTAATATGCAGCTAAGTAAAGGTAAATGATCCAATGTCATCTTAAGTTATTGTCCATGTCGTTTATGTCTGCTCCGCGAAATTTGAAACTCGCAAAATATGATGATACCACAGTAAAGATATCTACTTTTTTGTAACGAGTTTTAGGAATAGAAAATATTTTCCGAGAAGACAAATGTAGCTGCTCTTAGAGCAGCTTATTCACAGTTCATGGTGGAAAACTCTAATGTCTCGTACGTGGTAAATATTCATTTACTGTTGTATAGTGACTATATATTAATGAACATGGGCGAATTTCACCGAAAGGTTTGACAAATCAGTACATTTAGGACCATTTGTGGCTGAATTTTACTGCGTTTAAACTTAGTAACGCTATAACATCTTCGACTTAAATATATTCATTTGTACGTTGACTGTATAAGAATGATACGTCATATTTACTTTTGTTCAATCAAGCCCCTTATCATGGTAACCTCATTTATTATTCCTGTCATAGGTGCTGAGGGGGTCAGAGAACCATCCCCCACAGACCTTACAAACAAACTGTATCATTAAATCAAATAATTAGTTATTCCATCCGAGTATTCACAAAGTTAAACAAACACAATGCAAAATATAGTCTGAAGTAAGTGGACCTTAAAATTATTCATTAAAATATTTTTGATAATAATGAAAGATTTTTATATTCATATTTTAATTGTTTACAGGTTTTCCAGTTTAAAATACAAAACAAATTGATATTTGAAAAATCTTACTATTTTCCCCCTAATACGTGACAAGGCACCTTTAATATACATTTGTGCATTATCTCTTTTATATAAATTCCGTCAAAGCTATTGATTTACCTGCTTCGCTGTTTGATAATTAAAATACATTTTATTGAAGTAAAATATCTTATAATGTTGAAAAGAAATATTTAAAGCATTAAAACGATTTTTCTCTTCAAGCAGTTTTTGAGAGTGGATGATTTAAGAAAATTATTTATACAGGAAATATATTTATGAACGCCTGTGGAATATAACGTAAATTACTGGTCAATAAGCATTTGCAAAACTAAGACCGAATTAACCTGATTCCACAATTTTAAAGCTGCCTATTCAAACTTTAGGGTGAAATACTTCATAATATAATGACTTTATATGAATTTCGTCGATAGTTTGGTCTAATCAGTAAATTTAAGGATCGGTCGTGAGTTACTAACTCGCATGTACCTTTAAACATATTTTCTAGAAAATAGTGGAATTTGGTATCAATTGAAAGTTCATGATTTTTCTGCTACAGTATGAAACGGACATTGGTTTTGACATCTTTTATTTACAAACTTAATCAAAATAACGGGATCGCGAACGTACATGTATATTTTTACGACGTCAAAATTGAAATACGACGATTGGTGTATTTTGTTAAATCCCGATTGGAAAATAAAACTACGGTAAAAGTTTTTATACATTGACTATGGAATTGAAAATTTATTGTTCTGAACCTATAAAAAGTTGCAAAAAAAATTGGACCGATTTTTTTCTTAATTGATTTTAAATGTGAAAACTTGACGAAAACTCTAAATTCTAAAGCATCCTATTTTGTTATTAATTTAACAATTGTTAATAAATTTATCGTGTGGAAAACACGAAGGAAATCATTGATATGATCGATCGGTTTTGATAAACTTACTCTATGCGTTTCAACTTTAGGTAAAAAATGTAAAACACGGCGATTTTACTGCCATTGACTGACCGTCGAAAACGTGCGTAGATGGTGATGTTTGCGACGTCATATAAAGTTACAAGATGTATAACTGTCAAAATCAATGTCCATTTCGTATCAGGAATATCACGAGCTTTCATTTGATAAAGATTCCACTTTTTTCTAGAAAATAATTTTAAAAGGTACATTCCACCTTAAATATATTCACTCCTACGTTGACTATATAAGAATACCACATCAGGTGCCAAGGTTATAAAACTGAGCATGGAAACCAGTCTCAAATCTCAAGCATCTGATTGGCTGAAATGGCGACTGGTCGCCATTTCAGCCAATCAGATGTTGAGATTTGAGACTGGTTTCCATGCTCAGTTTTATAACCTTAGGACCATATTTGGTTTGTTTACATGTCATCTACATTTTAATGTAATTTTTTATATTTGAATTCCCTTAATACTTTTGTCCTGATACGTGAAGCTGCACCTTTAAGACTTTCCACTCCTTTCTTGTAAATCCTCTAATTTCAAATTATCTCTTCCTTATCACGTATCGTTTGATACTTCTCTAGAAATTTCTGTAGTATCAGAGGCAGATGACTTCTCATCTAACTACAGTTAACCAATGATCAATAAGGTTAAACAAGTTACGCATGCAAAACAATATATTAACATTTTTTCTGTTCTTGCCTTTTACTAAAGAATTGGTACGCGAATCATTGATATATATAAATGTTTAGTATACTATGTTTATTGACTATGCAATAACTTAAACCAGTCGACTATTAGTTTTGTGGTTTAACTAGATCGCGAGATAAAATACGATTAGAAAAGAAATAGAACACGCATAAAGTAGGCCGCTTGTGTAATTTGTATTTAAAGTAGAACGTAACGTTGTGTTTAAAGAAAGGAGAATATTATACAAGAAGGAGGACGGTTTAATACAACATTGTATAGGTATGCCTGTAGGTGCAATACCGTTTCCGTTTGGAATATGTAGGATTTGTAAAGATAAAGCTACTGGGCTTCACTACGGGGTCGCTACCTGCGAAGGATGTAAGGTAAAGTAATATATGTTTTAAAATGATTTACGATAATTGTGGTTAAATATGTTGAAGCAACATTTATCGTTAATTAATACGAAGAAGGAATGTAAAAACAACCCATCTCATGTGGTCAATCAATTAAGTCTACACTCCCAACACATTAATTGATTCTCTTCTAGTTAGTACATCAGCACTTAACGTGGTCTATTTTCGTCTGCTTACATGTAATATCTTCGTAAACTACGAACGCCTACCTATGTACTAAATACGTCGATCATATAATGTTAATTTTTCCGTTTGGAATCAGAGGATGCTATTAAAACTTGAAACATCACAAGATACAGCATTTTCACTTATTTTTAGAAAAAAAAGGCCATTAAAACCCCACGTTCGATCGGAAACCGCTGACATTTTGTCAAGGTAGGGGTTAAACCAAAATTACGTTCTCTCCATAAGCGTAGTTCCAACTTCGCCGTGTCTAATTAAATAAATGAAGATTTTTAAAGTACTGTAGATGTACCTATATCATGGGTATATATTGTTGCTTGTTGTTGTTTTATTTGGTTTTTCGATTAAACGAAATTTTCGTGGGTTTCAAAATTCGTGGTTTTAAAGGTTCTAAAATACGTTTAATTCTATTATATATTTCATGCATGGTTTGAATTCGTCTCTCGAACTAGCCACAAAAACCCACGAACACCACGAAATACATACCCCACGAAAATTTATGATTTCACCGTAATTCGGTGAATTCTATGATTTTGCAAAATGCGAATTCGTAGCTGCTGGGTAGTGATGTTGTGGAGTTGAAGACCGGATTCCACCTGTCTTTTTTGACCTTAGTCGCCGTTTTGCGCAATCTAATTTGCTCAACGTTATGACGTCATTTCAAGAATTGACGTCAACTGTCTGAAATTACTTCTTTCAATTGACGCGCACCATATTGCATCATATTGCATTTAAATGTATCTGCTTTCTAAACATTGCCAGTATTTAATTTTAAAGTACTTTGTCTTAATGAGATGTGCATATATGAAGTTATTGGAAATCAACATTTCGATTGTTTAGGTCAATGCGATAATTAACTGTCATCTCGGCTTCCGTTCTTGAAGTTGTTATAGTAACAAGATCTCTGATCAGCTTAATGACGTCAGAGGAGACTGATAATTGAGGCACGCCACGGGAAAAGGTACATTCGGTCATTTTTTAGTCATTTTAGTTGTTACTATATTTAGAAAGATCTTTCAAATTCCAACTATTTTCTCATAACCAAACAGTGATTTGTTACACATTTGACAATAAAATGGTATTTTTACCGCCCAATGCATCATAATTAATGTCGTCTGCTCAACTTTAGGACGACGTTTCAAGGATTGACGTCAACTGTCCGAAGGTACCTTTTCCCGCGACGCGCCCCATATTATGGTTATTAACTTGGCTTGAACTCTTACATCTAAGGTTCTTCTAAAAAGGTCTAGCCTTTTTTCTTTACTGCCCTAAATTTTCTTATCAAATGCAAAATACGCCCCTCGTGATATATCCTTACGCATCTGAACTCCGCCCTGGATTTATCCTGCGATAAATCTCCGGAAGCTATTGATTATTTCTTAAATACATGTATCAAGTATTTGGTACCTGTATTGAAATGTCTATGAAAAATAGTTTCCATAAATAACAATCAAACCACATTTAGCCATTTATCGATCAATATCTATTATATGGTAAGACTACAAGTACATTACACTACCGAATTCCGTTCGAGCCTTCGCCTTCAAATGTGTTAGTCTGAAACGCGAAACTCGAAAGAACAATAATAAAAACGCAGTCACGCAACTTAGACAACTAACATGCGATAACACGCTGAAAACGCTTCACTACGATAAAATACGAGCGTACGATGATGATCATGCTACATAATATCGTGAAAATGTAAAGTATTCATTATATTGTGTTATCGTGATTTCGCAATTTCATTGTCATACTGTCGCGTTTTCATTATCAGTATTTTTACTGTTGTGTTATATATGCGTACTGTCGCGACATCACTATCGTACTGTCGTGTTACCTTTATTGTACTGCCGGGTTATCATCATCGCCCAGTCGTCTTCTTATCGTCGTACTATCGCCTTATCGTTATCGTTCTGGTGTGTTGACATTATGTTACTGTCGAGTTATCATAATCATACGGTCGTGTTATCATTATCGTATTGTTGTGTTGTTAGTATCGCACTGTCGCGTTTTCATCATTGTTCTATCGAGTATCCCGTTTCAGATCAGCACATTCAAAGGAGATGGCCCTAACGGAGTTCCGTACACAACTTGACTGGAAGGAATATGTGGAACGTACGTGAAGTAGGGTGTTGCGATATGAAGTTTTTGTGGAGTAGATCGGCTTGTTTGTAATTTTATCGTTTTAATATAATGCCAGTAGGCGTGATACCGTTTCCATTTGGAATAGGTAGAATTTGTAAGGATAAAGCCACTGGGCTTCACTACGGGGTCGCTACTTGCGAAGGCTGTAAGGTAAATAATCCTATACTTTTAGTAACAAAATCATTTAGATAATGAACATAAACACGTTACCCGCTACGAAGACACGCGCTGAATCAATGGTCGTATAAATCTCATATTGGCCCAGTAATTCTCATATTGACGCAGTAATTCTCATATTGGCCCAGTAATTCTCATATTGGCCCAGTAATTCTCATATTGGCACAGCAATCCTCGTATTTGCCCAGTTTAGTGTTCGTATGAATTTGATGTTTTTAGTCTGTTAATTAATACAATTGTTATTAATCCTGTGAATTCGCATTGGCCATGTTACTGGGCATCGGACAGTCATATTAGATATGAGTCATATTAGATATGACTACCCTTGGCCCAATAACAAAGCCAATATGAATTTACTTGATTCATAACATTATAATATACTCGGATTGAAACGTTACTTCGTTCGTGTTTATAACAGTATTTAGTAAAATATCTTTTTATGAGGGTGGGGGTGTTTGGCGAACTCTCTTGCCATTTGAGCTATTCGTCAGTTCCATGTACAACTCATCTTAAATATAGTATGATAATGGTAACGAGTAAATCACGTGACACACCAGTAATATTAAAATATTGTTTATCAGGTAAACAATTTTTAAAATTTGATCATATTGCACTACTGTGAAAATTATTTATTGGAGAAATGTTTAATTCGCCATTATTTTCAATAAGATCATACAGAAGATAACATGAATGTGACTCTACTTATTCATAATCCGTTATATTCTTTGTCTGTAATTCATGACAGCTGTTGGCAATAATTGTCCAAGGTCAAATAAGTTACTGCCCTAATTGTATTCCGTCAAAGCTATTCGTTCGCCTAACCTTTAAACAGCTGGTAGTTTACCATAAAATGAGTGTATGGTGACGTATATGAGCCATAAGACAACCAGTAAGTATTCGCAAATATTTTCCTGTTTAACACATCACTATCTCATTTTTTACGCCTTTCCAATAAACAGTTGGCAGTCCTGTACGAATTACTTCCCACGACCGGAATTAACCCAAAACGAGGTTGTACGGGAAAGCTGAACGATCGGACTATGACTTTGGCACAATCAGGATGATAAATGAGTTGATGGATGATTTCTGCTTTTTCTGCGTTCCTGTTTCCAGAGGAAAATTTCGAAGTGATGAAAACACTTTAAGTGGAAATAATACTCGTGTCGTCGGATAGAAACTGTATTTAATCAAAACAAAATAAATATAGGGTTACATCGAATAATTTGCACAATAACTAGGTTCTTTTTAATAGGTATATACAATGTAATAGGTCCATTTCGCAAGTCAGATGTCTATTTTGCGAAATGGGCACAATCACGTTAGTAGTACGCCGCGCCTACCGGAAGGCGAATACACTAAAAGACGGTATTGAACATTTGTCGTGTGTTCGTGTCGGCGGGTAGAAGTTACGATAGGTCAAAAACTGCTTATTTGTCGTGCAATAGCCTTTCGTCTTTCGAGACGAATACTTGAAGGCACGACAAAAGGGTAGCGGCAACACGTTTTAATACCCACCGACACGAAAAATTATAAATAAAAAGTTCTTATGTTTGCCTCTGAAATTTCGTTACTTCGCCTTCAATGTTTCGGAAATTCCTGTATTCGCCTCGAAAATAGAACCGGCGAAGGCACGACAAATATGCATAATTTCGACCGTTTGTCTTTTCGTTACTTCGACATTTCGCATTGCCATTTCGAAAGCACGAAATGGCAAAAATCAGCTGCCATTGATTTAAGATATAGAAGAAAGACATTATCTAGTAGCATCATAACAAAAATATGAAATATATATGCGTATTCTTAAGTAACATATTATGATTTGTTTATAATTATTAATGTTTTATCCTGCAATTTAAAATATAAACACAGCTTTAGATTTAATGGCAAACGGTAAGAGATTTGTACGGGTCTTAACTTAATTTTTCAGACTATAACGCTAAAAAAGTTCTATTACACAGTCTTCGATTTTCTTGTTTGATAAGCGGAAAGTCATATACTAACCAAAATGTCAGTTAAACATCGCCACAAATAGGAAATCAATGCAAAAATGTGTCTCACTCCTGGAGGCGATGCCATAAGTAAAGCAGACGACATTGATTATCATTTCGCGCGAAAAATACATGTTTAGTATTAAAAATGTTTACTATATTCTTAATGAAAGTGTGCACTTTATTTTCGGTGATTTTTTATTAACGGTTTTTCTTATTGCCTAAATATTTGGTATAAAAATTGAGATGAGATAATTAAAAGTCTACCTGTAGTCAAGCTATCTATGATCTAATTTCAGTTTTGATCGCAAATATTAAGGCATTAAGAAACGAACTATAATGAAAGATCACTAAAAACAAACTGTACGGTTTCTTTTGGAATAGAGTGATGAAGTAATGATGTATTATAAAATGTACATTCTAAAATCATAGCGTAATCTGAAATTCTATTTACATATTTTCTCATTAAGAGACTAAGATGTACATGTATAGACCTTTGGCATTTCGCTGTTAATGTTATTGGCTGTTACTTTCCTCCATAGATACACCTTTATTGCGTGGGCGAACAGTTTAGATCCAGATCAGCCGGCACGGGATCTAAACTGTTCGCTTTTGATTCATTGGGTTATTTGTGACCAAAATGCGATCAGTACGGATCCTGATCAGACGGTACGGATATGCCGGCTGATCTGGATCTGTACTGGTCGCACATGGGTAAAAAGCCTATATATGGAGGAATGGGTTAACCTTTGCATGATTGTGACGCTCAAAAGTTGAATCTCTGCAAAAGTTGGTAATTAATACAAGGCTCGATTTACCTGGTGTTGATTATATCACAATTTCCGATTAAATATCGATCAGGCGACATTAATCATCATGCATTCCGCGGCAATTAGTCGGCATTTGGAACAACATCAGCCATTGTAATGAGCCTGTTTAAATACTTGTTTTAGCTCTAAAAAACTTGGCAGACTGTGTTTGTATTTTTTTAAATGTTATAATAATGTCTGTCCACACCACCTTCAAAATAATGAAACCAGCCTTTTGGTTACATTGTCGGAATTGCAGGGCTGGGCGCTATCGCCGTAACGGTGCAGCTGGTTCGCTCCCAGGTAGAGGCAATATCATTTAGATATTGTTACATCTACACATCTATCCACATTGTTATCAAACTTATAAATCATGTTGGTTCATGTATTAGAACCTAATTCAAACAAAAGATATGTTCCGCATTTTTTTATAATAAACGGTAAAACTGTGATCTTTTTTAGAATAGCAACATCTAAAATTTTAAAATGAGTAAATCACAAAATGTCACCATTATGTAATGGCGACGCAATTCTTAATTTATTATTTTCGTAAAATACTATAAAATTATTGCAGCGAAACAAATTACCATAGATGTATCTTTAACATAAAATTGTGATGTATCTTTTTCGTTACATTTCAGGATCTTTTTCGTTAAATTTCAGGATTTATTGTAAACACGGTTTTATAATTTTCTCAAAGCGATTATAAATATTAAACGCGTGGTGACAACTCAAGGGCATCCGTAGATAACGCCTCCATAGCTTTTACTCCGAGGCTTTATAATTACATTGTATTTCACCTAAAATATAGATTTTAAATATTAGTCAATTGTTTAACAAGAAAAGTATAACACACACGTGTTATATGTGGACGACATTCATGCTAATGATGTAATGTCCTTGAGACAAGTTGTGGTTGGATCCATCTCATTGTAGATATGAAGTGAATAGTTGTTTGACCTATGATATGAAATAGAGATCAATTATAAGTAGTTATATAAGTGGTAAATTTTATTGAATATCACATATGACTGGCAATGATGTGATTATGATATCTTGAAGAATATCAGCATGGATGAAAGATCCCTGGCTAGAGGGAAGTGGATATTGTCCACATAAGTTAAGCAATGTAGTAAAAACGTTTAATTAGACTAGATATCACAAAACATAGACATGAGAACTTCTGACATAAATAGATGTTGCAATTAAATGATACAAAGTAAAAAGGTGTTTTATGCAATCCACATAAGTGGTAAGAAATCTTTTATCACAATGAAATTGTTAAAGGTTAACAAGAACCTTTCAATAGGAAGGATTCACAGCTACGTCATCAATTTGTGTTATCAGTACCACATAATACATATTTCTAGGAAGGTGGTACAATACAGTGTAAACAATGGTTCCTTGTAATAAGATATTTGCTGTAAATTTAACAGAAAATGCTGAACCTTCAGTTAAGTTTCGCTCATCTGACACAACCTCAGCATTGAAATGTTTAACTAAAACTTTGATAACAGTGTCAAGGTTTATATTTGTCAGGGATAAGGCAAGCATTAATTGAAAAGATTCATAGAAATTCTCATAGTATTTTCATATCAAGCAGTTAAAGCATGCATTATATAATCTTGAGCTAGAGGTGGTCAGAAACAGGTGCAGTTTCAGTATCTTTATGATGTATCATGACTAATCTTGTCTGTATATTTATGTTAAAGATATTGTAAAATTAATATGGCTAATTATGTATGTAGGTATTCTTACCAGTAATTATGTTAAAATACTTAAGGACATTAAAAACGGACGGTGGGGATAATTGCATTTTGACAAGGAAAATATACATATTATCAACATTTTTCACAGTTTCATAATACCGAATGCATTGCAATAATTTAGATACCAAAATTATGAAAATTTATTAATAATAAAAAAGTTATTACGTAATAAAAACTGTACCCCGAAAATAAAAAAAAACACTTTTTGCTAAATGTGACAATGAATTGGTTCAATCTGTTTCCTGTTGTTCATTGTCATTAAGTATATTTTATCAAATGTAGAAATTAAATGTATTGTTTTTGTTGTTGTTGTTGTTGTAATTGTTTTTTAGATGCAAGGCAGGTATTGAAGCTGGGGACGAAAAGGACATTATTATTAATTGATTAGGGCAAATGGTTCCAAATTTATAGTACCATAATTCACAAGAGAAAATCTATATAGGTACCGCAAAATAACTAATCTGCCATGCAAAAAAAATGTCTACAGCTAAAAGATTGATTTAATTTTCTATACCTAAAGCGGAATGTTAAGAGGCTCGAATATGGTCTGGATTTCCTTCTGTATGTCCTTTTCCCCCAACAAAATATCAACTGAATTTGCATGTCCGCTTTTTAAAATTTTTTGCTTTGTCAATAATAAAATACAGCCGACCACATGCACTTATCCACTTTTTGAACTTATGTTCATTTGTTTTTGGTTTTGGAAAGGGTATAAAGATGCCATCTTTGTCTGTATACCTCGAGTCACCTTTACAAACACCATAGCAACATTGTTGTGTCTTACTAAACTTTTTTTTAAAGATTTTGGTTTCAGATCCATGCCTCAACACAAGCTAATTTATAGTAAACTGAATGCAAGGCATACAAAATTTGTACCGCTAACAAGGTTGCTAAGGTCAATTCTTATCAGTGAATCTATTTTTAGCATATTGGCTACCTGTGAATCCTTCCTATACAATATTTACATGCAAAGGGAGAGCAAACAAACATAACTTATTGAAAGGGATGTTCAAAAAGTTCTTCTACCCCGTCAAAATCACTTAACAATTTCACTTCAAAAACTAAGGTTTCTACCCATTAAAACGTTCATAACAATACATTTTATTTCTAAAACAATAATTTTGAATGCATAAGTAACAAAAATCACGTATTTACCAAAACAACATCTTTTCTGAACTTTTTTAGTAACCCTCTTATCACTCTTGGGTCAAACTAGATGTACGTATTAAACATCATCTATTAATAGTTAAATAATAAATATAATACATGACCCATAATTCGTCCAGAAAAAAATCATATATTTTGCCGACAAACATTTTCAAATAATAAATATAATACATGACCCATAATTCGTCCAGAAAAAAAATCATATATTTTGCCGACAAACATTTTCAGGGCATATTCGGGATAAATGGGCGGACTTATTGCTTTTAGAGTTATATTAACTACACTTATGGAAAAATAAGAACTAAGATGTGGAGCATATAAACATGTCATCTATTCTCATGTGGTTTAATATTTTGTTTTCAAGATAATGTTTAACGGTTCGTTGTGAAATAAATATCAAAATCGTGACATCTGTTGAAACATGATAAGTGATCTAGATATTTGCTATAACGTTAATGTGTATTTAAGTCGCCTTTTAGCCAAAAGGTGTAAAGCAGGGTCGGCTGCATGATTTCCAGAAAGGGGGTTCGTTTTGGGAAGTCTTTGTATAGTAACACGATAATTTCCAACTTTCTGGCCAAATTCCCTATAAAAAGTGAATACTGCAGCCTAAAGGGGGGGGGATAGGAAGAACTCAACTGAATCCCATCTTGTTTCTTGATCCGCCCTCGACAACAAGGAACGAGCAATTCATATCTATATGATCTGTAAATCTGGATAACAAATACAATAAAATTTAAGAAAATTTCTTATTATAAAGACTTACATCCCAACGGGAATCTTAAAAACTTAGCAAGATCTAGAAATCTTATCGGCGCTAGGCTTTTAATACTCCTTATCTCAACGGCAAATAATTCATACAAATTAATGGTAATTGAGTTGCAGTATAATAATTTATTCTCATGGAATTCTTGTTTTACATGATATTTTCTTGACGAATGAAGGGTCATAACTTATTATTACTAGTTAACTATTACTAGATGACCATTACCACGTACATCTATTCCGACCCAAGGGATAATGGGTCCGGCTTCATATAGAGGTTTTCAGCGAAAGATAAGTACCAGCGGGCCCGCATTCATATAGAATTTACAGCGAAAGATAAATACCAGCGATTGGTTATTGGCCTCAATGATTGTGGGTACCAAATTTTATGCTTAAGAGGGATGTTTTTAACGTATTTTTATTGTTTGCTTGAGTATGTGAAGTTTTATTGTTAACTATATTACGGGTGTTCTATGATAATTTTTTTATGTTTACGTATAAACAAAATATGATTTAGATGGCTAAAAGGCGATTCTTTGTATGTTCTGGCCTGAAGGTTATAAAGCTGAGATTGGAAACCAGTCTCAAATCTCAAGCATCTGATTGGCTGAAATGGCGACTGGTCGCCATTTCAGCCAATCAGATGCTTGAGATTTGAGACTGGTTTCCATGCTCAGTTTTATAACCTTGGGCACAGATAGTTAATTAATCTAGGCGATTTCGCGTGATAACTTTGACCTGACCCAGCTGGTTTTCGAAGATGGCGTTCGACACGCTTAGCATGTAGGCTTATTAGTAGGGGTGGGCAATAGACCGCGGTCCCCCGGTATTGCGGTATTTTTTGCCGAAGATTTTATAGCGTGATTTTTAAATACCGGTATTTGTTATGTTAAATGAAGCCTACTTAAAACAAGTCAATTTAAACTTAAACACATCGTTCTTTGTAAGAATCCTCGCAATCAGATTCTTTATAAATATATCGCTCAGTTTCCGGTACATAAGCGGAATTGTTGTGACTTAATCAGCTATACTGTAGGTTACCTGTACATTCCAATGACTATTAGCGACATTCATTCAAAATTGCCAAAAATATTTTCGATCATACAATTGAAATGCTTTATATTTTAACGGACAATTTGATAAATAAAATAATAATATTCGCTCCTGTACAGTAGTATGCTATCGAAGAAACCAGGGCCATAAATAAACGCCGCAGCACCGAGAAATATTTGACAGTCTAATTTCGGATTGAAAAGTATAAAAGGCATGCATGACAACAAAATGTCGAGCGATTTTGAAAACAGAAAGGCGAATTCGCCCGTTATTTTGGCGTGGAGAAACATAGCAGTTTAAAAAAAAATGCAAGATTAGGTAAAATAAAGCGGTGGCATCTCTAATTTTGCGTCGCACAAGCATGCACATCGTTCTTCCGTCAGTGTCATGCTATTATACATCAAATAAATTCGTCCAAATGCAATGTTTTTGCATGATTTTTTATTTAAAAGTGATAAATAATTGCAATATACTGCAATATATATGCAAAATATGTAAGTAAAATATCGCAATATATCACAATATTATTTTTTCCTGGCGATACCCATCCCTACTTATTAGGCTAACGTTATGTTGTTTAATTATAAGTTAATCTTTATACAATTAATACAAAATATTTTATAAGTGTTTATCACATTTTTGACTCGAAGAAAGTGATACATGTCTTTATTCTCCATTTCCGTCTACGTATGACATATGTGTACTTTTCTTGTTATGAATATTTACGCTTTCTTTTTAAATTCCATCATTATTAAACTTGGTAAACAGTATGAAAACGCGGAATTAAATTACTTCTCTGCTTCTG
The DNA here is from genome assembly GCA_038501625.1 of Corbicula japonica. Taxonomy (NCBI): domain Eukaryota; kingdom Metazoa; phylum Mollusca; class Bivalvia; order Venerida; family Cyrenidae; genus Corbicula; species Corbicula japonica. Next base: position 814,384 of record JAZAYU010000197.1, read on the forward strand.
TAGATAATATTTTAAGTAATTTTACGTAATTTCGAAAACCAGTTTACTTAATTTTTCTTAGAATATCTGTGATTTTGTTTGCAAAAGATATCATTATTATTATAAACCACATAATTCCTCTCCGTAAACATTTATTAAATGTAATTCTATTAACTTAATAACGACTTTTAATGTCCTTGCCCAGTCAGAATCTTAAAAATGGTTGTCCTGAATAACGGAATAATTTTAAACTGAAGCACAGAACTGAAAAACTGCTCGCGGCCATTGCGAAGTGACCAGTGACGTCATCATATCATGCGCATGAGTCAATTTTTATTAGTATTTTGTATAAAGTAAATAATTTCACACAAATTAAAAAAATCACAGAAAATAAAATGAAATAAAATCATAAAAAAATAATTTCCAATATTATTATAAGAAAAACTTAATATTATGCTGCCAGCTGGGATTTTCCTTTTTCAGTTTTTATATTTGTGCACAAAAAATGATGATGTCACTGGTCATCATTCAAAATGGCTGCCTTCAAAAGCATTAAAATAAGCAACTTTAGACGACCATATATATCGTACTGTAACACGGTTTAAGATTTTCACTGAATATTTGACTCTAAATTTCTAATTGAGAATGTTTTCTTTATTAAAGGGATTTTTCAAAAGAAGTATAGGAAAAGGAGAAGGGTTCAAATGTTATTTTGGTGGCGGCTGCGACGTGAACCCGAAGACCCGGAGCCGCTGCAAAGCATGTCGCTACAAGAGATGCATGGAAACTGGGATGTCGGTTGAAGGTAAGAAAGGAAACGTCACTGATTGTGAGTTCGCTACTGCTTATCACTATTTATCGACTTGATGTGAGTGGTGACTTCCTTTGTAAAATCGGTCGTAAAACAAGCTTAAGCCATTCAAACTGCTTAGAGAGACCATGTTCATTCTGATATGCGGAATTAACCATTTAACAAATCATTCTCATGTCGGAGCTCAGTAAATATTCAGTAAATTGGAGGCTTCCACCCTGCTAACTTCACGCTGGCAGGCTGCTAGGCTACTCGACGGCAAACTTCACGCTGCCAGACTGCTAGGCTTCTCGGCGGAAAACTTAACGCTGCCAGGCTTCTAGGCAGCTCAGCAGCAAACTTAACGCTGCCAGGCTTCTAGGCAGCTCGGCAGCTAACTTCACGCTGCGAGACTGCTTAGCTGCCAGTCGCCAAACTTCACGTTGCCAGACTGCTTAGCTGCTCGGCGGCAAACTTAACGCTGCCAGGCTGTCAGGCTGCTAGTCTGCCCGTCGGCAAACTTCACGCTACCAGAGTACCAGGCTGCTTAGTTGCTATGCGGCAAACTTTTCGCTGCCAGACTACTAGTCTGCCCGGCGGCAAACCACGCTGCCAGGCTGCCGTTTCCACGAACATATGAACGCGTCAACAAAATATCAAGTTTTAAAAAAATATTATGCAATTGTCTAGAAACAGATTTTCTTGCTTTACACTAATAGGTCTGAAGGTTATAAAGCTGAGATTGGAAACCAGTCTCAAATCTCAAGCATCTGATTGGCTGAAATGGCATCTGGTCGCCATTTCAGCCAATCAGATGCTTGAGATTTGAGACTGGTTTCCATGCTCAGTTTTATAACCTTGGGCATAGGTATCTACCATCTGTAAATTATCTGTATTGTACGTGACTCCATTGACCGACTTACCAGACTGCGCGTAAATTTGTCTTCACCATAATACGGAATTATGCGGTCTAAAATTTATTTTCCAAGAACATGGAAAATAACTGTAAAGCGAATTGATTTTAAAGATAGAATTTTTTTAAGTGTTTTTTTTTTTAAGTTTTTTTTTAAAGTGTAAATGCGGTCCGTTTATGTTTCATAGAAACTGACGTCTTTGAGTGTAAATGTGGTCCGTTATGTGTAACTAATGATAAGCCAGAGTATTATTAAACCGGAGTCCAAAAATTTGCCAACCTCAAATTTGACTAACACCAATAATAATGCGTTTTTAATGTTTCTATGTCACATCCTTCAATCAAAAGACAGTTTGAATGCCGTTGGTTTCATATGTACGTGTACGTTTTTTTTTGTAAAAATGAGTATTTGCACAATTTTTACAATTGTTCGCAAATATCTTATCAAAAAGTGTTATACAGATTGATTCCCTGTTTTAAAAGGACTCATGAAAAGGGAATCGTGGGTGTCCACATGTTATTATCGAGAAATTGCATACAATGTAGAACTTAAAAAAAAAACGTATCAATTTATCCGCTTGAACAGTGTGCATGTTAAACTCTTTGAAAGTTAATCTGGATTAACATAATGAAAAGGAAACCAATAAGCGGAAAATTGTTCGGGCGAAAATATTTTAACGAAGTTTTCCGGAAAGTAGAGGTTTACTTTCCATTGACATCGATAAGATATTCGCGAACGTATTTAATTTTAATAATTTAAAATAAAAACGGTTTATTCCGGATTGCTTGATCTGATGATTGTCTGACTTAAACGCTTTACTTGGGCTAAGTTCACGACGAACCAGGGTTTCACCCCAGGAATCAGCGAAAAGCTAAAAATAAACTAAATGCGCATGCTCAGTTGGGTTTACACCGTGAACGCCTTACATGTACTCTTGTATCGGGACTGTTCCAAATTGGAAGGCAACACAACTTTACAAGTGTTAATGAATGTATATAATGCGATGGAGGCTCTTTGCTTAGTAACTGAAACAGAAATGGCCATTTCTCGGCGGATGCGAAGCATGCCTTTATATACATGAAGGAACAATAATGAATCTAGTATAGCACACTTGTATTATCAACGAGACATAAGCTATGAATGTTGATTAGGAGGCGGTGCTTCTTGAATGCTGTAGCAAATCACTTTTCGTCGCTAGACGCCTCCACCTTCGAACTCCGGAAACTCTGGGTCGCAACGGGGTTCACTTTGGTCAAGTTCAAAGGGTCAAACTACGTCATTCGAGTGACAACCGTAGCAGTTCATGTCGATGAGGTGGCTACTCGGGTGAAACCTGAGTCCGTCGTGAACTTAGCCTTTGCCAATCTGTCTAGCTTATATTTGTTTGATTTTACCGTTCCATAATCTTCGAAAGATCGAAAATAAAATTGTTTATGACCTTGCAGTGAAAAAGACATATATTAAGCTATTTTGATTTAAAACATTTAATTTTGCGGGGAGGGGTATGAAGTAATATTTGCGTATTTCGAGCTAGGAAATTGTGCGAAATCAAACCCAAGCGAAATAGAAACATTGAATATGAAAGTTAGATACTGACCTAAGAAGTTAGAAAACTTATCGAGTATACTTTAAGAAAACATTATGATATCTTATATAAATGGCTAATTTTAGTTACCGATTTCTACAACAGGCGTTCGCATGGGACGTATTCCAAATACAGAGAAGGAAAAAATCCTTGAAGTGTTTCACCAAAGCGGCTCCGATTTCAATAATCACGAACTCCTCGTCAAACAAACAGAAAACGGCAACTACAGTTTCAAGTTGACACCAACAAGTGCCACAACTCCTTCTACAAGTAGTCCGTCGCAAGATGCGCACGCAGATATTCCTACGCACGTCACGTGCTCAAAGACTGACACTGATATTAGCGTAAACTATCGTCCCAATAAATCCGCATTTCCAAATGACTCTGGTGTAAAACAGAATCTGTACGCTCAACCGAACTGCACACAAACATTGTACCATTCAAGCCTGGGTTTACACAATGGCCAATCTGCCAACTACCCATCTTTTGATTTACAAAACAGTTTTGATATGTTAGATAATGAATGTCCAGCAAACAAGAATCAAAAAGGAGAGATACCAGATGAAACGGACTGTGGGATGTTTGCTGAAAACCATCATTCCGAAAATGTACCCTCTGCACCTTGTTTCTCAACAAATAGAGAAAGCGCAGAAGTGATGGTACACGAACAGAAGGTGAAATGCGATTTTATTGAGGACAGCGAATCGGTTAGTTACTGCGAGAATCCATTTAGCGACACGTTTGAAACAGGACCGAAAATATGTAAGGATTTTTCAGTAGAAAAGATGGCGTCAGGCAAACAGAAGGATTTACAACATGGGTGGCTATCTGGGAGCATAATGTCACATCATCACCAAAATGGACCCAAACAAATCAGTAATAGTTTCATTTATCCACAGAGTAACCGGGGTCTGCCAATCAACGGGTATGTAACTGATTTTTCAAAACCGTCAGGCCCGCAAACCAATTCAATGTACAAGAGAAAAACATCATTTAATAATGAAGAACAGCTAAGTAATAATTCGGATAATTCCAATGATAAAGAAGTTCACAATATTGTGCAAGAGGATAAATCGGTCTTTAATCGCGTACCTGGTTTTTGTTCAGAAGATAACGATGAAAACGCTTTACAAAATAACATCCGTAGCGTAAGTAAGAGGTCCTGCTTTAGTCCTGCATTGGTGAATGTGTTAATCGAACAGGTCCTTGATTCCAGAGATGGTGTAAGCGTTATTGCTGAGAAAATTAAACAAAAATACAAACAAGGAAATCTAAGCCAAGGATGTATAGAAAGTTTATCAAAGCGAATGAGTGAATTCACCTCTAAGAATTCGAAGAAACAACGTGTATGTAATGAGAATGTGTCCATTCAAGACGAATCTGATTCTAAAGCGGACTTGGAGTCTTTGTTACAAGTAAACTCCTCCGATGTAGATGATTTTCTACAAGAAGTTGATCTTCAGAGAGATTTGCACAACTTTTCAAGTAATGGACGCCAAGGATGCGATAGTTTTGACCAAGATAGACAAATTAATGAAAATGCTTTCTTCTTTGACAGAAAATATAATCCAGATGCTGGGATTTCATGTTCAACAAACCGGCCTTCTCAACAGGGTTCAGAGTTTCTCCCGTACAGACAGGAGTCGCAAATCTCGTATAAAAACGTGAATCACAACGAGGACGTGACGAGTTCAGCACTCTCCGAGGAGGAGGAGCAAAAACGGCGAGAAATGGGTCTTATACTCGACGGTATAAACCTCGGAATGAAAATACTTAACAGGCTAAAGCCGGAAAACAGAGAGAAGATACGACAAATGAAACTAGGACAGGTAAGTAACTTTTTCATTTGTATGGCTTATAGAATACATGTTTTTCCAAAAAAGTTTTATATGTATGGTTTATCAGTAATTTACAGAACTATTTCATTTATATGGCTTATCAGTATTTTCCAGTAACTATTTCATTTATATGGCTTATCAGTATTTTCCAGTAACTGTTTCATATGTATGGCTGATCAGTATTTTCAAGTTACAATTTTCAATTTATGGTTTATCAGTATTTTCCAGCAACTATGTTATATGTATGGCTTATCAGTATTTTCTAGTAACTATTTTATATGTATGGCTGATCAGTATTTTCTAGTTACTATTTTATATGTATGGCTGATCAGTTGTTTTTTTTTCTTTTTGTTTTGAGTCAGTGGGTGAATAAAAGTAAACAAGCCTTTCTTTAAAAATGACTTGTAAACATCTTTAGTAGCATAAACCGGCATTTCAAACAAATGACCCTCAAGAATGTATTTCTTTGATATAACTGTATAACTACTCGCTGAATTTTGTTCCGAGACCTGAAACAATTTCCTTTGATTAAAACAATATGGATGAAATCAAAAATACTTAACATTTTTGATGCTGGTATGTTATTTTTCATTCCTTTTAAAGTTATTTAAATTGATTGTTTTGCATGTACATGTACAGTTAACAGGCTACAAACGTTAACAGGCTACAAAAGTAGCTATATTGAACGAAACGGGTGATGCGGAGTGTAGTTTAATCCAAATAAGTGTGAAATTATCGATATGTTTACCAGTTGTACTAATATACACCCCATGCATTGCGACTGATTTTAATTTACGCAGTGCTTCATGTAGTTTTTAATTTACAGCTCAAGATAAGGCGAACTGGTGACAGCGACGTTGAAGTGGAAGACACGTACAAGAAAATCATTCAAGGAATTCCGGATCTAAATGAAAGAATTCTGGGTAAGTGTACTTAATCAATATGGAGAAACACGTGATCAAAATAATCTCTAGACAAAAGTAAATATGTGAAAATTTTGTAGAGTTTGTTGATGGTTGATCACAACTTTAATTATGTGGCCTATCATCTATATGCCCACTGGCAGGTATCATAATAATGTATTTCTCTGACAACCTCTTTTTCCACGTTTATTCAGAAAACACAAGCACATTCTAAACGTTTAACTGCAGAGGTTATTTAATGAGCTTTTAAGAGGTCGCAAACATTGCAAATGTCGAAAACTGGCTAAAATTTAAAAAATGAATTTTGGGGGAAATACTTATTGCCACCAAGATTTTAGTAAAGAAATGTATTTAGCTAAGGGTGTAGTAAATGTTTGCAAACATAATTTAGTCTTATTCATGTTCTAATTACCAAACACACACTAAAACAAAAGAAAAAACGTTTGCATGAGAACTCTGAAATTCATGGACAATATACCAAACCAACTCATACCTGAAATAAGTATATACTGGTCTACAATGTTTAGTGCCAATTCGCCTAAATAATGTTAGGGTTTTCAAGAAATTCAAGGAAAACTTACTTCCTGGTTCAAACCGAAAGTAGATTTCTATAGATTTCTACTAAACATTGTAGACCAGTATAATCTTATTTCAGGTATGAGTTGGTTTGGTATATTGTCCATGAATTTCAGAGTTCTCATGCAAACGGTTTTTCTTTTGTTTTAATATGTGCTTGATAATTAGAACATGAATTAGACTAAATTGTGTTTGCAAACATTTACTACATCCTTAGCTAAATACATTTCTTTACTAAAATCTTGGTGGCAACAACTATTTTCCCCAAAATTCATTTTTGAAATTTTAGCCTGTTTTCGCCATTTGCAATGTTTGCAACGCCTTAAACAGATCTACAGTACCTGTAGTGTGGTCATATGACAGTAAATTTATAAATATTGTTTGATCAATTCAGAAATAAAAAAACTTGACACTTCTCATTTTTATCAAGCTTAGAGGTTATTGTGGTCACGTTATTACTGATTCCCAAAACATGTAGTAGTAAAAGTTATTGTCTTTGCAGTACTTCATGCAAGGCATTGTGGGTACCAACAAAAACTGTGTACGTATGAACATTTTAGTAACAAATGAGGTTACGAACTTTACGGAAATTCTCTGTTGAAACGTCTGTAACCCGCGCTCGAATTTTCGTAGGAAGTCTACTGAAATATCCCATAAAAACCTGGACAGATTAAGCTTATCAGTCAATGAATACTTTATTTGAAAAGTAAATTTTAATTCTTTTTAACAACAGTATTACAACGTGAAACAGAAACGCGTATGAACATAGATTGGATCTAAAGATACATATAACAATTAAGTCGGCAGGGGTTAGAAGAAATGTGGAAACTGGGAAAGATCCATTTGTTGCTGTATAAATACACGGGAGAATATCCCCAAAGACCATGAAAACAGCTTCTTTTCTTTGCAGTCTACCTCATTAGTCAGCATTATACAGTGGTATGAACTTGTATAAGTCACGTTTTTTCCTATGAAAATATTCTTTCGTAGGTTTATCATGTAGTGGGAAACCAGTGATCGATAGGAAGCATTTATCATTAAATTTTAAAATACTTCTGATTTTAAAGTACACATTCGCGGCAAAAACACTTGGGGTTTAACGTTCATACTTGATGGCATTCGAAGCCTATTAGCACCACCGAATAATTAGATACAACCGAAATACCTAGACCGATCGATACAATCGAAATACCTAGTCCGATCTAAAACGGCATAATCGGAAGACAGTGGAATATAAATAAAATATTGATAGAATTAAAAAAAATATGTACATTATTTTCATATTTTTCTTATAGGTGTATGATATATTCGTATTACTAGTCATTATTGCATACTATATGTATAAGATTAAATATAAAGAATATTGATAACATTTTTTGAGCTTTTGCGTGCACCATTGTCCAGTTGATGGTTGGGTTGGAGTTTATTTAACCAAGACAACTTGAGCTTGTTTGTATATGGGAACCTGTTGAGGCAAGTCTGAGGTAGAACAAAATACATTATGTCTTCTTGACCATTATGATTGACCTGATGTTGTAGGATTAATCGAAATTGTTTCCTTTTTTCAAAATTGGAAATCTGAATAATGAAACATATTCCATGTTTTTTAAATATTAAATATTCGAATTCACGTTTTGAGTTATTTAACAGTTATAAAACGAATTTCCCACACAGCTGGTGCATTCAAAATAACTTGCAATTAACACAACGTTCAACTTGAAGGAAATGCGATATTTTTTATGAGTGGAAACGTTTTTGTCTGCTCAGCGACTAAAATGTTTTACGACAAGTAAAATTTTTACGACATTGTGCACGCGTAATATCCATCCGTTCACTGCCATTAATGAAGATGCTCACACAGGAATTGAGAATAAACCTACGTGTAAAATGGAATTTCACAGCTTGTTAATGTTTATTTGTTTATTTTAGGATTTTGCGACAGCGTTCCAGAGTTTTGTGACGTGAAGAAAGTCGACAGAGATACACTACTGAAGAGGGCTTACTACGATATTTGGATGGTAAGTTAATTATGACTGCTTTAAGCACAGTCCCACTCTTTCTTTAAGTACCTTGTTTATGGCTATAAATATCGCTTTCAATTATCCAGCCGTATTTGCTTTCAACAACATATCACAGGTTTTACAAGTGTAACGAGGTTGCGAAATTTTTAAGGTGTTGCGCCTTTCGCCATTGCTTTGCCATAGACAAAAAGACAAACATAAAAATCTCTCAAACAGCACAATGCACTTCCATCAAACTGTGCACAAATAAATGCTATAAGTGTATGATTATTTTGCATACGTTAAAAAAGTTAGAACAGTAGAGAAAAATAGTTAGACCTAACAAATCCCTAAAATTCTATTTGCTTTTTATCACAAAAAGTAAGCAACACAAAACAACAATTGAAATGTCAACATGTGTGAAATGATACCTACAATAATATCTAAGGTCCTTGAAAAGAACTTTCAATTGTGAGCAGAGAAATCAACATTTTTATTGTTATGTCATCCATTTTCGCGTCCAGGAAATTGAAGGTCAAACACACTTTTTCAAATAACTCACATGGTATACAGTTTTTAGACCAAATGAGCTTAGGTATCGTTGTCAGTAACTCATGGCTCATCAGAACATGTTAATGGATGTTAAGTTTTGCTTCGTTTTTGTGATAAATTGCAAATAGAATTTTAGGGTTTTTGGGGTCTAACTATTTTTCTTTACTGTTCTGACTTTTCTTAGCTATTGTAAATTAAACATTCATTAATAACATTGGTTTGTGCAAAGTTTGATGGAACTGCATTGTGTCGTTTGAGAGATTTTATATTTTTCTTTTTGTCGATGATAAAGAAAATTTGGCGAAAGTCGCAATACCTTAAGACGCTTTCAATAACGGATCTTTAAGGATTTTAGGGTGCTTGTTCATTTATCAGATGGATATTTTCAAGTGTTTTCAAATATCAAAATTTATAAATGAATTTTAGAAAACAATATGAACAACGTAAATATGATGTAATATTCTAACACGGTCTACGTAGGAGTGAATATATATATATATATATATATATATATATATATATATATATATATATATATATATATATATATATATATATATATATATATATATATATATATATATATATATATATATATATATATATATATATATATATATATATATATATATATATATATTTCTCTATTGAGAACTTGGATGGCACGTCTATAACCATGTACAGCACTCTTGGCTAGGCGATGTCGCCGTGTCTGGTGCTTAGATCTGTTCCTTTATGTCTGAAGGTTTGTTCGTTGGTTACTTATCTCACCCATATTTATCTTACTTCCACGAACACGAATCCTTTCGGGGATCCCTTAATTCGAAAGTTAGCTGTTTGAATTGAATTATCTCCCCTTAACTTAATATATATCTTCAATTCAGTGTATCGAAAGATCTAGCTGACTTTCATTGTGTGTGTCTCTGTCTATAGCACTAGTGTGCATAAAAACTCCAAAAATAAAATGGAGGAAGCACGATGCTAATAGATGTGTATATGTAATTGTCCTACATGTTTGTATATGTATAAAAATAAGTGTATGTAAATGTCTGGGCAGTCAGAGGGTCATTTGTGGATAGTTATGGTTTATATGCGTTGCCGGAAAATATCTCTATTGAGAACTTGGATGGCACAACTATAACCATGTACAGCACTCTTGGCTAGGCGATGTCGCCGTGTCTGGTGCTTAGATCTGTTCCTTTATGTCTGAAGGTTTGTTCGTTGGTTACTTATCTCACCCATATGTATCTTATTTCCACGAACACGAATCCTTTCGGGGATCCCTTAATTCGAAAGTTAGCTGTTTGAATTTAATTATCTCCCCTTAACTTAATATATATCTTCAATTCAGTGTATCGAAAGATCTAGCTGACTTTCATTGTGTGTGTCTCTGTCTATAGCACTTGTGTGCATAAAAACTCCAAAAATAAAAAGGAGGAAGCACGATGCTAATAGATGTGTATATGTAATTGTCCTACATGTTTGTATATGTATAAAAATAAGTGTATGAAAATGTCTAGGCAGTCAGAGGGTCATTTGTGGATAGTTATGGTTTATATGCGTTGCCGGAAAATATCGCTATTGAGAACTTGGATGGCACGTCTATAACCATGTACAGCACTCTTGGCTAGGCGATGTCGCCGTGTCGGGTGCTTAGATCTGTTTCTTTATGTCTGAAGGTTTGTTCGTTGGTTACTTATCTCACCCATATATATATTAGTTATATATATATATATTTAAAGCCGAAGTTGTTATAGCGTTACGAAGTTAAATGCAGTATTCACTCAGAACATGTCCTAAGATGTAATGATTAGTCTAAACTTTCGGCGAAATTCGCTCCTCATTTAAATCTATTACATAGATTACATTTAATATTAACACATCTCATCGGAGACAATGATATATTTCATACTGCACTGTGAACAGGCAGCTTTAAATATGCCACAACAGTAAGCTTCACCTGTAATATTTACGAAAGAGTGTTAAACTCTGCACGAACGTGACTGTCGTCTTCTCCTTAATTAGTTTAACAAAATATTGTTGATTTCTTAAATTGACATTTTTTTATATTTTTTTTTTTAGCTTTCACACGCAGACTATTTCGAAAATGGCGAGAGCTTTATGATATTACCGACAGGAGAGATCTACTCCGAGAAGACCATGAGGAAGATCCTGAACGACAATATGGTCGATACAATATTTAAATTCGCCGAAAAACTCAATGCCTTACAACTAACAGATATGGAGATAGCTATTTTGTGTGCAGCTCGACTCACTGCTTCCGGTTGGTATTCCTGAATACAGATTTATTCCAATTCCTTTAATTTGCTTTGTTTCGCCTTCTTGTAGTATGTATTATGATTTTTAACTTTAACACCTAAGTGTATCAATTGTTAATTTCGCCTTTTTGTGGTATATAATGATTTACACTGTCACATAGGACAGATAATTAATTTTAACTTTACACCTAAGTATCAGGGGATAGGACATGGCTCTGCATCCAAAGATAATTAAGCGAGGAAAATGTTGCATCGGGATAAAAATGGCGGTTTAGTGGTCATTTTTTTAAATAAAACGGATTTATTTTGCGAGGTAAGTGCCTTCATACTATATTTAATTTAAAGTCCACCTGTGCATTCTGCGACCAGATGCCTAAGGTACCCTCGACACTTTGTTTCAGGAACGCAGATTTTGTAACAAAAAAGTTATTGAAGGTTTTTTACAGTAAAGGTAATGTAAACCGCCATTTTTATCCCAATGCAACATTTTCCTCGTTTAACTATCTTCGGATGCAGAGCCACGTCCTAACCCCAGAGTATACCAGTTGTTATGTTTAATTTCTAAATAATTGTAAGCATACACTGAGAATCGAACCTGTGCGGCGACAGCGCCTAGACACTATAACTTCTCATCATAATTTGAAAAAAAAATCATAATAAATAAGTGTTGGCGCCTGCTGACAACGGTCTGATAAATCACTGTAATAATCAAATTAACACTGTGACAGTAAATACATCATATACTAGTTTATAGTTCTATATATTGATGCAGTATGAACTAAAGCAATGTTTCAGCCACCAAAAGTGCACTAAAACCTTGCAACACTTATTCCTTGCGGGCATAGATGAATTATTGTCATAACTTAATGGTTTGATTTTGCAGGGGTTTGATTTCGCGCACTTTCTGTAGCGCAAAATACGCGAAAAATAAATCCTTTGAAATAAAACGATAAGAGATTATTTAAAGTTTTATTTCAACTGTTTCTCCCCTATATATTTTATTATTTGATTTAAGATGACCTGGAGCTGGAAGAGCGAGAACCGGTCAACAAGCTACATTCGCTCATTCTTGATGCCTTTGCGTATGAAATGAAACAGAATCATCCCACAAACCACGCCCGTTTGCTCATTGACACGTTCCGATTGATGCCTCTGCTAGAAACTGTAAATCGCATTCAGCGAGAAATAATCGCCAAATATTCCGTCAATAAATTTGGTAAGATTTCTTTACCCACCCCCACCCCGGGTAGACAACCTCACATGTGTATATTTATTTTAATATCTAAATATATAATTTGTATTATTGGTCCGATCTAAAAAATATAAAATATATTATTGGTCCGATATTATTTGATTATAGGATTATTGATCAAGTGGTCCGTACGAAGAGTAAAAATGTATATTGAGCTCCATTATGATTGACCTGTACATGTAGGTAGCTTTGAAAGTAGTACGCCATAATGATATTTTCTTTTATTGCATATGAAACGCACTGATCATAAAGTTCAAGTTACTCCAAGTTTTTCATACAGTTCAAGTTGCTCCAAGTTTTTCTGAATTCATTACAATTTGGTTTGTGTTCTCTCAGCAGACTAATTTAGCTAATGTAGATAGTAATCATTGTTGTTGTCGTTTAATTTCTTGAAGAAGTTTGAAATTCCTAAATTTGGTAAACAGCACATTTTCCCAATCTGAAAGGCCCCGGTTCAATTCCAAAACGGTTAGAAAAGAACTGGAGACTCCAAGCTCAGTGCCCAAGGTTATAAAACTGAGCATGAAAACCAGTCGCCATTTCAGCCAATCAGATGCTTGAGATTTGAGACTGGTTTTCAAACTCAGTTTTATAACCTCCAGTCCTGATGTGAAGTGTGCGTTGGCTTAAAGGTTTATCTTTATATTTTCAGACGGAGAAGAGAGTTCTAACCAAGCTCAAACTGAATGATTCCCTTGAAGATACATATCACATGTGCTGCCTTATGGGACATTGCTTCTGGACAACTTTCAAAATCTGGAACTTTCTTAACTGAAAACGGTCCAGATTGTAAATATTTGATAACTGTGAATGCATTTATTTTCGTGGGCATGAAATTTCGTGGTTTTGGGTAAAATGACATATTCGTGAATTCTAAAATTCGAGAAAAATTTAAATCTGTTTACAATTTATTAATTTTACATTGCGTTGTGACCCTAAATTCGTTGATCCATCCGTCCACGAAATCCTAAATTCGTTGATCCATCTGTCCACGAAATCCTAAATTCGTTGATCCATCTGTCCACGAAATCCTAAATTCGTTGATCCATCTGTCCACGAAATCCATAAAAATAAGTTACCCACGAAAATTAATTATTTCACAGTACTACAAATGAATTTATTTCGAGGTTTTGCCAAAGAGACGTTTACCTCGAGTGCTATATCTGCTTTAAATAGACAGCATCATTTCAGGGTCGGATGCAAGATATTATGTGCCTAAGGTTATAAAACTGGGCATGGAAACCAGTCTCAAATCTCAAGCATCTGATTGGCTGAAAAGGCGACTGGTCGCCATTTCAGCCAATCAGATGCTTGAGATTTGATACTGGTTTCTAATCTCAGTTTTATAACCTTCAGCCCAGAAAGGGGAAACGTTTAGGATAGTCTGCATAATTTCTAACATTCCTGCCAAAATCCCACATGAAAATTTAATATTGCTGCCAAAAACGACCCCACCTACTGGATCCGCCCCTGCATTTAGTAAATTTTTGAAAGCAAAATATTGTTACAAAGTATACAAATGTGAGTATACTACGCTTAATAATTAATTATTGTTGTTTAGATTTTAAGTTGAGTTGTTAACTGTTTTGTTGGTAAATATCAAAAGATAAAATTATTACATGTACCAAAAATTACACAGATCAAGAACATCTTGGTCAATTTGTATCATGATAGTTAAATGTTAAGTTTACATAAATATATTAAATATGTTGAAGTAAGCCAATTTAAGGAGTGTATGTTGTGATAAATGAGTTATCTGTAAGTAATACCGGGTATTGTAAAATATCTTTATTTTTGTGAAGACTGCCACTATTATCAAAAACACTCTTACCTCAAACTCAATTTTTCAACTGGACATATTTATTTAAATTCTTAGTAAATGCTGGTCATTTACTTGGAGTATTTTATTACAATGAAACAAAAACTTCCATTTATCGTGTAAATACGAGTATGAGTTAAAATAAACACAAATTCTTTCTGACATATTTTTGAATTCATGTTTGAGTTCAAATCCGATAGTTTAGTTTCCACTCGAACAGATTTTTTTATTATAATATACATTACACATAATAAATTTTCAAAACAGCATAGTATTTAAAACAAATTAACAATTGATAATGGATAAGTTGACAGTCACGTGATGTAGCTTAGTTCAATTTTGTCAGTGAGTACTTCTCGTGGAAAGAACGACTAATTTGTAAAAATGTTTTGGTGATGAATACTTGACTGTCACGTGTCTATGTAGTTTTCAGTAACACATTACACGTTTGGTTATTTATTTAGTTTTCTTGTTGTGATATTAAATACGAGTATAACTGATTAGGGATAAGCAGACAGTCACGTGATATTCTGTTTATAAAACCAAGTATGATCTTAAATTTATTTATCGTCGCTACCGGAAGACCTTATGAGCGCAACTATAGAAGAGTGTTAGTCATTTTAGGTTTTGGAGGATAGTGCAAGATACAGAGGACTCTCGAATTTCCAGAAGCGTCCCTGGTTCTTTTAAGTGCGCGAAGTATAGCACCACTACACCGGACCTCGGTTTAAAGTCGCATCCGAAAGACTGTTAGTAATTTTAGTTGGAGTAGCGGGGGATCGAACCAGCGATCCCTGGACTCAGAGGCAGACACGCTAACCACTGAGCAAATGATCCGCTCTATGATGATCTTATGACAGATAGGGGCGATAAAAAATCATGACGATATCAAATTTGTTAAACATTTACTGACAAACCATAATTACGTGTATTTGTCTGTCTCGTGACTGCCAATTTATCGATAACGTACTATATATTGCTTTGTGATGTAGAACATTGATATTCTAGGTGATTTACCAGAGTTTTTTGTATGCCTGCTTATTGCAGTTGTTGAAAAGTTTACTTCATGTTACTTTTACTAAATGCGTTAAGTATATTTTGCAAGAATAGCGAAACGTCTTTGTTTTGTGTAAGATTGGTGGTTGGAAACTATTAGTGAAGTCAGTGCTATGGTAAAAATAGGGGTGAATGCACGATTTAATGCCTAAACAGGAGGGATTGAATTTTCGACTCAGCCAGAAAGTGTCACCTAAATTCCACGACCATTTCAGAAAAGTTTATACTAAAAAACATATTTTTGCGTACTTTTCTTTTATGTATTTCCCAAAGTTGCTTTGAAAAACATATTTTTAACGTTAAAAACTTCACGAACGTCGGCCAAAATAATAAAGTGAGTAGGCTCAATGTTTTGAAATGCTATTTATACTTAGTCTGTTTATTGTATATTTTTGAACAAAACTATTATTTTTTTTATCTCCAGAGTTGATTTATTAAGAAGATAGAATTTTCATTTTTATCGGTGTTCAATAATTCCAAGATTTGAGCCGCACTATTCCACGGTGGCCATACCATGTGGTTTGTGACGTCATTTTTCGGTATTGCGGGAAGAAAACCCATCGATTCCAATCTATAGAGTCTTCTAAGTATTTTATAAATTCACCATTTTTGACGAAATTTAGCGCATTCTAAGGGATACATTCGTTGCCTGATGTCTGCTTAGAACTGTCTGTGATTCGGGGCGAATACTGATTTTATCATTCAATTTCAGTATTTGATTGTATTTGATTTGATGATTGATGTTCATCCATAAAAGATATTTTTCGATTCTCGATTTATTCGACGTGTAGGCCTATATTTCTTTGTATGGCGAACGTTTTTACTTTTGCTTCATTTCAAATGTGTTTAATTTTCTGCCAAGTTTCTTGATATGTTTTGTATATAAGTTGCTTGTATCTATATTTGACCGGTGAATTTTACATATTTATTGAAGAACTGTTTATTCTGTTGATCGGAATAATAAATTTAGAATTCCATATAATTTTATAAATTCGGCATTTTTCATGTAAAAGGATTTATTAAGCCGAAATCATTATGATAAAGGTCATGCTATTAATTAGAGAACATTTTGAGGGGTGAAATGAAGGGATTCTAAGAGATATTAAATAAAGGAGCAGAACTAATCTTTTCGCTTTTATCCCACGATTTGTAATATTTGGTGAACACAAAAAGTAGTGTATTTATACACAGAATTTATTTTGTTTGCAGTGACTTAAAAGGGGTTCAAAAGGGTTGATCTAATCTAAAATTGTCAAAGTTTAGTTCCATATGGCATGGCTTTCGACAACTACGGTAGAATACCTTTGACGTTCAGTTGCATCATACTTGTTCGAATATACATGGCATTATATGGCATACCTAGGCTCGATCATACCATTTTTTGCGGATACAGAATAGCATAAGCGTGGTTTTACTCCCAAACGCATTATTAGGATACAGAATCGCTTAAATTTTGCATGGATGTATTAAAATGAGTTGGTATTCGTACAAAGACGGGTACAAATTGTGATTCACCGCATAATTATTTATTGATTGGTACTTTAAACTATAGAGTTTACTTCTTACAATATAACGTCCCTGCCGCCCAAGATTATAAAATGATAGTGGAGACCAGGGCCCAAGATCATAAAACTAAGTTTTGAGATCAGTCTCAAATCACAAGAATCTGATTGGCTGAAATGGCGACTGGTCGCCATTTCAGCCAATCAGATGCTTGAGATTTGAGACTGATCTCCAGATTTAGTTTTATGATCTTGGGCACAGTCTTAATCGAAAGCATCTGAATGGGTGAAATGGAGACAAGTTTCTATTTCAGCCAATCAGATGCTTAACATTTGAGACTGGTCTTCAGTATAAGTTTTGTCATCTTGGGACCCTATATTCCACATATGAAGAGGAAATAATCTTTTGCATTCTTTCCGTATTATGTTTTGTGCTCTGTAATCATCGTGTGTAAAATCATGACAGTGGTGCATAATAATACTAAAAATAAAAAATAAAATGTGTTATCCATGTTAGATTGGGTGTGTTTTTTTCGTTGGTTTTATCTTATAATTTGCAATATGTTAATAAATTATGATTGTAAAACATGATTGCATAAAGAAGTCACTGCTATACACTTAACAACTTTTCTAAGTATACACTATTTTCCTCCCGATATTTTTCGTATTTGTAAGAACGAAATTGTTACTGTTATACCTTTTATGTGACATTTGAGTCTTGATTATACACTGTTTAGTTGTCGACTTCCATACTGCACGTGCATTTTCGAAGACTTTGGCATTTTTAATCCAAGGGAACTTAAATTCTGAGAATTATCAGTGACAAGTTCTTGTTTCGGTTGTCCTTCCGCACCTTCAAGCAATTGAAAATCGGTGTGGTCTGAACTAGGAAGGTGTGTACGAAATGGGCTAGGATTCCCCAAGGAGTCATTCAGAACTGTATTACCTCAATGAGATGAAGGTGGTCATACGGGTTATCAACTGATTTTGTGTATTTGTATTCTGAGGGTGCCAGTATTCTAAGTGATTGTGAGCTGTCAGTTTGCTGTCATTTTGAATAATGTTTTACAAATAAATCAGTTCGTATTTATTGCATGTACTATGGAAAGTTTGAGAGCAATAGCTCAATTATTAAGCCGGTAATGCCCCACTACGAAGGTGTATACTTAGAAAAGTTGTTAAGTGTACTAGTTAAAAGTATATCATTTGGACACAGTTGGCTTATGATGTCTTTCTTACACTATTGCGCAGTGAGGTCACTGTCACTACTGTATAGTGATGTAACATAGTGCTGTAACTTTTACACAAGCCTGTTGCATAATGATGACAATCCTACAATGTTGCATAGTGAAGTCACCCTCACACAACTACATATTGTTGTGACCCTCACACTTATGCACAGTGATATCACTATTACACTATTGAATAGCGATGTCACCCTTACACTATTGCTTAGTGAAGTCACTGTCACTACCGTACAGTGGCGTCTCTCTTACAAAATTGAATTGTAACTTTAATACTATTTCATAGTGATGTCACTCTTACACTACTGCGTAGTGATATCTCTCTTACATTATTGCATAGTGATGTCACACACTGTTCAATATTAACTCCCTTACTACTTCCTGACGTCATGATTGTTACTATTAACGTAATTATCTCCCTTTTTATTACCCTTGACGTTAGTGTGTAGTCAAAGCTACGTCGTACAACTTCCAGCGTTTATATTTAAATAACCTACAATTGTAATATGTTGTTTTCTTCTCAAATATGAAGAGGTAAGAAATTATCTTTATCCAGTTTTGATAACAGAATAAAAGAAATTATTTATCATATTTTATAATAGATAAAAGAAAGTATTTATCATAAAAAACTGATGGCGGAGTGACTTTAAAACACCAAAAATTTCTTCAGCGTTCATACGATGCCGTCACAACGGTGGAAGCTGTCAGAAACGCAACGAATTTTGTTCTCAAAAGGGTGACAAACATGGCAAATGTCAAAAATTCGCTAACATTTCAGAAAATATTTTTATGAATAATAATACTCAATGTCATCAGATTTTAGTGATGGTAGATATAATATCAACGTGTACATGCTGATGTCAGTCAAAATTTATAATGCTCTTATTACCAAGCACATTTAAAAACAAAAGAAAATGCTAATCAATAGTGTTTCCATACTAACTGACACTTTAAACACTTTTGCATACATAAATCACTCTAAAACACTTTTGCAAACTGATTACGTTCTCAAACTATCTAATACACTGTACTTTGCAAGCAGCGCGAGTTGAACCTAACTTTACTCCTCGTCGTCGAAAGAGCTTACTGTTACATTTTGACACCCATCTTCTTTACAGCGTGCATTTTAAGTTCTCTCAACAATTCTAACAGACTTATTTTAGTGAACCCCTTATATCATACATGATTTGTATTGGCGTCGGTTTATATTTTCCAAGACTACCTGAATTGTCATAAATTGGCCAATTTTCAAAATTTTGGTTGTGGGTAGCTTTTGCTCACTTGCACGTTTTACGACGAAAATATTTTGGGTTAACCCCTAAAAGGGCTTCTCGAAATTCTGCTACTTTGTCTGTCCAATTTGAAACTTAAATGGGATTTCTGTCTGATTTGGAATTATCTGTGATGATCCGAGTTTGCCCGGCTTTAACATTACGTTTGATGTGTCCGATTCAAAATATACCTGCTTGAAATTCACAGGTGATATCTGTCTGATCAGCAAGTTACGTGTGATCCATGTGCTAACCAAAATTTACTCTGAGGAGTTTACAATACTGTGAATGCATTTGTATTCGTGTGCATAAAATTTCGCGGTTGTCCGTTATATCTATTTTCGTGCATTCTTGATTTCGCGAATTCTTTTAAATTACTTTAAGTCTAATACTTAATTTTATTCTGGTTTTAAATTTGTGATTCAAACCGCTCATGAAATCCACGAAAAAATGGGTACCTCGCGAATGTTAGTGATTTTACAATAAAAGCAATAAGGATAATCTACTCAGGACAAATCCGCGACAAAAGAAAGTCAACAACAAATAAAGACTTATCTAGTTTTGATTTTAGTCGAATAATGGAATTATAATGTTTTGGATAATGACTACCTTAAACGTGCAAAAGTTATCCTTAAAAATTAGTGAAAATTACGTCCCTTACTTGTGACGCCGTCAATTATCTCCCTTTGTATAATTATATTTGACGTCTTGGCTACGACGTAGCATACTTTTACTGTGTGAACAACAATTGTTATTTAAAATATGAAAACAATATGAAGAGGTAAGAAAATATCTATTTTTAGTTAGTATATAAGTGACCTGGTAGTTAAATAATAAAAATTCAACACCGCTAACCACACAAAAGCTCGCAAAAAACAAAACCAGTTGAACTTGTATTAAACTTTTATGAAGTTGAAAACGTTGTGTATTGTTTTGGACCGTTCAGTTCTGTTTGACTATAAAATAGAAACAAAAAACATTTTTACAGAAGAGACTTGATAGAAATGTATAAAGCGAATGTTTACCGGGCACGAGAATAAGATTCATATATCAAGTTTAAACATTCGTTTCTGACAAAATTAATAAGAAATATACATAACCATGTTTTCTACTCTCCAGTCCAGAAAAGTCGTTCTTTATTTATCAATCGTTGTTGGGTAGAAGTTGCTTTTACATTTAAAATTATTATAAAAACAAAGTTAACCTGTCACATAAAATTGTTTGGTACATACTTGATAAAATGTCAAGGGTTAAAGACTTATCGCCAACTAGATTTTAGAGAAGAAATATATAATGTATATTAGAATATATCAATGTTTACACGCTGAGTATCTTCGAATTTATGATCTAATTATCTAGCACATAATACATCAAAATAAAAAAGCAGATCAACAATTTGAAAATAACTCAAACTTTCTAAAGAAAAGCTACTTCAAGTTTGCGTATTACCCCATCCAAGAAGCATGTTGGCAACCCCTTAAAATCAAGTTATAATGATATGCCACAAGCGTATATCCATGCTAACAACATCTTTGGGCGTTTCATAGACAAGCTACTGTATCGAGGCACGGGTCAATATTCTAAGACTTTTATAAAGCACACGAAGACTGATACTGACGAGTACTCTGTCGTGTAAGAGCGGCCCTGTGGCAGTTCTCAAGAACATTTCTTGTTCGCGCTTCGATTAAAAAAAAGCTTATTAGGTCATTTATTTCTTTCAATTACAGTGTCGAACGGACACGCTGGCCTTAAAAGAAACATTCAATCACTGAATCAACATGCCTTTAAACATATGACCTATGTACACCTGTAAATACCGAACATTTTGTATAACAAAATGAAAACTATAAAACACATACCTTTTCCTTCTTGTTTGGTCGCCATCTTGAGAACTGCCACAGGACACTTAACATGTGGAACAGGGCAGCTGTTACACGACTGTGGAGTATGTACCTAAAATATTTTAAATGTTATCAACATACTCGCCAAATAATGGAGCCGGAACTAACTCGAAGAATATTTCAAAGCATATGGCCATGTTGTCATTATACATTCTAATTGTTAATTTCCACTTCAGACCCAACGATAAAAATCCGAATAAACAAGAGTACCCGCTGCCAGGTGAGTACCTTTTGTTGGAAAAATATATCATGTTAACAAAATTTTACTCATTTCATTCTATGTATGTAAATTAGGAGGCGATCATCTGTAAGCTTCCAGTAAAAAAATACTGTAGTATCATTTAGTTTCGCGGGGACGAATTTTCGCGCAAAACCCGTAAATATCAAATTCGTTGCGGCATAAATTCGCGCAACTGTATTTTCCTAGAAAGAAACAGCGTTAAATGGTTAAACTTCGCTGCGCTTGAATTTCGCGCTCGTGCGAAATAACATTATTTTAACAGTAGTTGAAACAGTCATGTTCGTTACGTAAGTCATATAATTCAATCCACTTTCTATCTGTTTACAAAAAGAATGGTCATAATTATAAAATGCATATTAATGCATATTAATGCAGACATATTATAATAAGAATTAACGATTACAGATTGTTACATTTCACCAATAAAATCCGTCTGGCTTAATCATGTCCCTGTTGCATTGGCCAATTATTTGAACGATTGTTGGAGAAATATTAAGAAATGGACAAGTAATAACAAAAGTAATGTTTTCGTGACGGACGGACGAATAGAAGCTGACAGACCGGCAAATATATCCTAAAATATCGCATGTTTCTTTGACACGGGCGATATAAAACTTTTCTCCGCAACAGCCTTATCTGCTTACAATATTATTAATTTACTGCCAATAACGAAATTTGTAATTATCTGCACAGAACGTTCCGATGGGCGGACGAGATTCCCCCAGATTCATCCCAGGCCACCGGAGCAGCCTTGTCCGAACAGTAATTTTTCAGCCAGAAATGTATCTCGTGTACAGTTACCTCCCATTATGACTGTTAACGGAAGAAGCTCGTTGGTGTTTCACGCAACAGAAGAATTTGCGGGAAATGACGAAGGTCTGCCTGTCCGTACCGACGTCCGTGCTTTAGCTCCAAGACACGTGACCGCTTACTGCAATTCATCAAGTAATGAAGCCAGAATGACGACAACACTGCCTGCTATTGTACCTCAGCATCTCCGATCCAGTGTTACTGGTCCAAATTACGTCACTGGGTATCACGTTGAAGGCAATACGGAAGACCGGATACCACGATTACCTGCTATTCAAACCAAGCAGACGACATGGCAAAATCGACTGTCGCCTGCTCACCGCCAGCAGACAACCTGGGAAAACAGGCAACAGGAAGAGTTAAACCACCGGTCTGAAGATTCTTTGCCACATTTGAATCGAATCAACTTCGTGCAGATACACCCATATGCTCGCCACAACGGTAAGTTGATTTACTGGTTAATTACTGATTCCCCAGGGGACACGCTATAACCACTGGATATTGTTGTGAAATTTCAATTATGTTCTTAAACAACATGAAAATCCCATTGTCTATTAGTTTATGACGCAATTTCTCCCTGGATGTGTATTTCTCCCGTGAATATTTTGTTGGTTTTGTTATTTTTATTTTCTCGAGTACACGTTTATTATTTAGTAATATTTACAACACATGTTGTGTTCTTCATAATTACGATGTATTGAGGGTTTGAATAAATCTTAAATCGTCATATTCCAGTTATAAGGAAAATCATATTATTGTCCTTACAATATTACTGAAATTATGTTTGATTTTTTTCACCGCTTAGCCCTTCACTCCATTCTGGCATTCACATGTTTTATCGCATGTGCGAACAGTTTAGATTCAGATCAGCCATCACATGCTCAGGATCTACCCTGTTTGCTTCTTGGTAAGGAATAACCTAATGAAACAAAAACTGAACTGTGAAGATCCTGACTGACGGTACGGATGTGCTGGCTGATCTGGATCTACACTGTTCGCCCAGTGCCCAAGGTTATAAAACTGAGCATGGAAACCAGTCAGGTGCAAAAAGTAGTTCTTTGTTTGGTATACAAAGTGCACTTTTGATTTTTTCTATACACATATGAATCTAAATTTATTTGACATTTGCTTATTCAAATGGTCAAGCGGGATAAACTTTTTCTTGAATTACATTTCGGATTTTCTACTAAATAAAATATATTAATTTTCAGCATTTTCTTAATCTCAAGATAGAAAATGGATTTGGTGATGAGAGAGTTTATATAAAAAAATTTGCTTGGTCAATGACAGTGAATTAATTCTTGTGGTGTTTTTTTATTGTTGTAGTTGTTGTTGTAGTTGTTTTGAACAGCGCGCGTACATTTGATTGCAGTATAAAAGATATTTGATGACCATTGTCATCGTCCTTAATAATAATAATAATAAAGAGAATAATAATAATAATAAAGAGAATAATAATAATAATAATAATAATAATAAAGAGAATAATAATAATAATAATAATAATAAAAATAATAATAATAATAATGACATCGTCCTTCTAATAATAATAATAATAATAATAATAATAATAAAGAGAATACTAATAATAATAATAATAATAATAATAATAATAATAATAATAATAATAATAATAATAATAATAATAAATAATAATAATAATTAAAATTATAGTTTAGGTTTATCTCTGTGAAAACACGAAATCAAAATATTAACCCCTATAATTAATATGCGCTGTGTTTACATAGTTATCGAGATTCATTTTACGTTTATGTTCCTCTGTAGATGACTCCGACCATCATAGAGAAGATTTCCACCATCATTCACCTGAATCTAACCTCTTGCCGAGTTATGGATGCCCTAAACAATTTAATCAAAGATTAAATCACACGGATAACGGGTATGTAAGATATCAGGACCACACGGATAACGGGCATGTAAGATATCAGGACCACACGGATAACGGTTATGTAAGATTTCAGGACCACAGGGATAACGGGCATGTAAGATATCAGGACCATACGGATAACGGTTATGTAAGATATCAGGACCACACGGATAACGGGCATTTAAGATATCAGGACCACACGGACAACGGGCATGTAAGATATCAGGACCACACGGATAACGGATATGAAAGATATCAAGATCACATGATAAACGGGTATGACAGATATCATGATCACGCGGATAACAGGTATGAAATATATCAGCAGCACATGGATAACTGGTATGAACGATATCAGCAGCAGACGGATAACGGGTATGTAAGACTTCAGCAGCAGACAGATAACGGGTATGAACGATATCATGACCACTCGGATAACGTGTATGAAAGATATCTGGATCACACAGACAATGGGTATCACACGGATAATGGGTATCACGCGGATAACGGGAACGAAAGAAACCATCTTCACAAATATAACGGGTATGATCGAAACCATGACCACGTGCATAACGGGTTTGAAAGTAATGATGATGCTGGTGAAAATGAATGTAACGACACATGCATGTCTATCTCTAGTATTGAAAGAGAAAGAATACTAGATCTGCAAAGACAAATGCTACTTGAAAAGAAAGCCCGCGACAGAGCTTCTAGAAAATCCAAGCGTTCCCGGTGCATTGATCGATGTCTAGAGAAGCTTGCTGACAGTACAGAACGAGAACGGAAGATACTTCCCAGTCAAGAAGCTGCAAACGTACACAGTCAACAAATCATTAAAGAAAACGCAGGAAACATAAACAATATTTCAACGTCTTTCAGTTCTGGGTTAGTTCTTCCACCAATATGCTCAAGGTCGGAAAACGCAATCCGATTAGAACCGTATGATATAGAAATTTTCCCTACTAGAAGTTCATCTGAAGATTCGGCTGTAGAGTGTGACACGCCTTATAGGATTCCGGCCATTCCAAGCGCGGTAGCTGAAGACCCGGACTTGAGGGAGGAGCTTAGACTGGATCTCAGCTTTCTCAACAGCAGCAGCAGATCTCGCGCGGAAGATAAGGACAAACGCCAGTAACCGTTGTAGACTCAGATCATTTATAAGGGGACATAATTAACGTATTAGCGTTGAACACAACTGAAAGAACCGTTCTCAGCTCCACTCCACCCCAGCCACAACAGCAAATACACAAACAATAATACAATCAGTAAATGACTGAGCTTTATCGTATTTTCGTGAATTTTGTGGGCAATCGAATCAAGTGTTTAAATCCGCAACGAAACAAAGAATTTTAGAACTGGTGAATTCTGAATTCTAAGGAACCTGCCATTGTTAATGTTAAACATGTAATACTTTAAGTACGAGTATTAAAATATTAATGCAATTTTATTAAGATCAGTTTTAGGCTTTTTGTTTAATTTAGTTTAATTTGTTGATATACTGTTTTAGACATGTTGAAACGCTTATCTACAAATAAAATCAGCAAATACGGGGAACAGTTGTTCTAGTAGCCTTTCTTTTTTTTCACAGTCTCATGGTCAAAATAGATTTGTAATGCGTTAGCTTATATTTGATGGTTATTCGTGACCACGATTTCAATGTGACAGAATAACACCAAATGTCAAACAACAAATAAATGTTACTAATGTATCTTTATTCTACATACCTTATGAAAAGTAAGAACAGTTGAGAAAAATAGCTAGGTCTAAATATTCCCTGAAATTCTATTAACATCCAAACAAAAAAACAAAGCAACACAAAACAACAGCTGAAATGGGCAAACTGTTGACTGCAGAGTTTTCTAACACCATCTATTCTGTGCGCGTTGGCGGTCAAAGCGACTAAAACTAAAAATATACTTCTTGTGCATAATGTAAAAAAAACAACAAATAACTGGTTATGAATAATTGTAATACATCTTTCACTATTTGAGCCAATATTTTACAGGGTATTCAATTTGATATTTTAAAGGCTAAATCAGCACAAATAGACCACAACCCACATTAAATCCCCTTTTGCGGAATGTTAACTATTATTTTTGATTTGTGACGTTCTAATTCGCTTACGATTGGTCAAAATTCATTTTCGGCAGAAAATTTTATTGCTGACAACATTATTAATCATGTGCTGTACACCCCTGGTAGCAATTAAATGTGGCAGCGCCGTGTTATATACTTAACGGGTGCAACATTTAAGAAGAGCCTTAAGATCGTTTCTGAAATCCGCTCCAGTTAAACAAAACAAGAAAAACATAACACTGTTGTTCAGAAAAAGAGTACAGACAGCTACGGTGTGCCACAATAAAATGGTTGAGGTAAATTCACCTCCTGGATTTATAATGTAGTCTCCTATTAAAACTTTCAAATAAAAGTCTGGCTTTGGTGTGTAATTTACCATTTGATTGTCAACAACTGTATAAACAAGTGTCGGTAAAACTGACACGCAGTGAAGTAATCCCGAAGCGAGACAAATCGCAGTGAAGATTCCAAGTCTGCTAGTCCTGCGGCTTACGGCACCTGTGCCTAGACCCCCACTCATAGTCGTTCCCCGGGCACTCATATTTAAAAGTTGTAACACCGTTATAATATTAAACACGGTCATGAACGCAAGCGGCAAGACTCCCAAACTCCAAGTTTTCATTCCCTCGTCAATCTTCGTAGATATAAGGGTTGTAACGTTGTTTTCAAATTCTGGAGGTAACAGGCTATCTATGTAAAAATTCATCGAACCTAGAGTTAAAATTACCAGCAAAATACATATAAATGACACAACTGCACGCTTACTGCAACCTTCAAGTTTAAAACTGAATGGTAAACATAAACTAAGCATTCTCTCCGCTGTTACAACTGTGAGTAACCAGGGACTGATTTGTGGTCCTGTTCTTCTTGCGAACGTCAAGACCATGTGTCATAGTCCCTCCTCATTAATAAGAAAACTGCTTTCAAGCGGAGACGATGGCGACTTTGAAACGTATTCATATATAACACGAAATCCATAGCTAACGATTAGAACGATTATATCGGTTGCGGTAAGAAGTCTGAAGTACATAGAACAAGCCAGTTTGCTGCATTTTCCCCCTCTAATCCAGACTATTAGTGATACGCCGTTTCCAATCACTCCAATGCTGACTTCAAGAATTATCACGATCAATGTTACAAGCTCACATCTTTTGAAGTAGAACTCATAATCGAACTTGCAGATCACTCGAAACACGTCGACATGGCATAAAGCCTTTTCCAGAAGAGCTGGAATATCTATTTCCATTTCGCCTTTTCCAGAAAGCTATTCCGCCTTTTCGCGAAGAACTGGAATATTAATTTCCGTTTCGCTTTTCAAGAAGAGCTGGAATAATAATTCCGTTTCTTTAATAAAATAAATTTAACATTTAGTGATTTCTCGTAAAAAGTTGAAGTCAAGACGAATGTTCCGTTAACGTGATCAAACTGGATGAAGATGAATTTATAACCGTTGTAGCATGCAATGTTTCACCACTTGACCGGAAGAACGTGAGCGCGTGCGTATCCTTTATATCCGAGAACCATTCGGACTTTTACTTTAATTAATTTGTGCATTAGATCATGCCAATCTAATTAAAATGGAAAGGTAAAACGGATTGACACGTGAATATCAGTAGACAGTGCACAGAATCCACTCGCTAATGGCTCTCTCCCCTATCCTCACTTGGATTCATGATATGGTTTCGTCAAAATTTACTATTTGACAATAAATAATATTGGCACTATAGGACAGACACTATATTGACAATGAGTCTCGTGGACTTAGAAGTGGACTTGCGACATTGTACTTCTTACATATCGTTTTTATATATGTAATGTTCTTAGCTTGATATTGGTGGTTTCTAAGTGGCTTTATTTTAAAAAACTTATAATTATTTAAATAAATACAGAAGTATCAGGTGACACTCATTCGAGAACACACTGACACAATGTCAGTCTTTCATTGAAAATATCTGGTTTTATATCAACTGGCTAAAACAGATATCAAAAAATCTTAAAATACACACTTTATTTTCTTTAGTTTGATTCACAATTTACAAAGAAAGAGTACAAATCATAATAATAAGGAAAATATACTGCATAACATAGAGAGAACTATTTGATGCATCATCAAAGAAAAAGCGTCAAAATTGATATGGAGATGTGCAATAAATTAAAGGGAGATAACTAAATTCAAACATCAGACTCAAATTACAGGGATCCCTTTAAGGTAGATAAGATACCTATAGGTTAGAAAGGAAACCAAAGAACAAAATTTCAGGCATAAGAGACACAATAAAATCACCAGAAAATCATAAATAAAAAGGTTATGTTATATTGGTATAATTTTCTAATAATAAGAGGAATTAATCTGGCCAAAAAGGTCAATTACTTCCCTTGTAAAAAAGGTCAATTACTTCCCCTGTAACTAACAAGAAAGACTACTCCAACTACTATTTAGTTTATTTTTTTTAATATTTTTTTTATAAGAAATATATACAACTGTAAACACATACAAAAGGTTACAAAAATGTCGAATGTGATAAATAATAATTTGGCACCAAGTAAACTAATTTTTAAATATTTACATCTATATTTTAATACAAACTATGCCATTTTAAACATTTTGCTATACACTTTATTATTAAGATTATTTAAGTTTGCTAAAGCTCATAGATGTGTAAACACTGAATTTATAATGTATTATGCACTCTTTTTAATATAATAATCTTATTAAACACTGCACTATAATGCTTTATAAAATACTGTTGTTAAATGCTCTTCTTAAATATTGTCGTATAATATTCTTACTAAATTTAGTATGTCAGCAGTTAGTGCATACATCACACTATTAACTCTTTACTCCATATATGCCTGTTTATCTCATAACCAGTGTAGAGCCAGATCAGCTGATACATCCAGGCAGTCTAATCTGGATCTACAATGATCATTTTATTGTCCGCCTACTAGTATGTGACGAAAGATGTAGGAAAGGTTTAAAACGGGAAATTTTAGCAGCTTAGTGATAGTGTTAACAATTTGACTTCTATGGCAATAATACAGTAATCTAAACAGAAAAGAACACTTTTCAACTTAAAAAATAAAAATTAATAGGAACACTATCTGCTGTAAACAGTTAATACAACAACTTACATACAAACATAGGAGCTGGGGATTAAACATTTGATCTGGATATCCCTTTACTCCATATATACACATCTTAAAGCTTGTGCAATCAGCGTAGATCCAGATCAGCTGGCACATCCATGCCATCTGATTTGGATCTGCAATGGTTGCATCTTGGTCAGAAATAACCTAGTGAATCTCAAAGTGAACAGTGCACCTTCAGTGCCCAAGATCATAAAACTAAATCTGGAGATCAGTCTCAAATCTCAAGCATCTGATTGGCTGAAATGGCGACAAGTCGCCATTTCAGCCAATCAGATCCTTGAGATTTGAGACTGATCTCAAAACTTAGTTTTATGATCCTGGGCCCTGGACTGGAGGTTATAAAGCTGAGCTTGGAAACCAGTCTCAAATCTCAAGCATCTGATTGGCTGAAATGGCGACTGGTCGCCATTTCAGCCAATCAGATGCTTGAGATTTGAGACTGGTTTCCAATCTCAGTTTTATAACCTTCAACCCTGATCTGATGACACAGACTTCCCCCTTCTTTTTCACTGATTACCCTTCTACTTTAATATTAACATTTGTAACATTTTTGAAGTGTCATTATTATTGTAAAATGCAGATTTTTTTCTCTCAAATCTGGGAACATGATCCATACTCATAAAATGGTGAACATAGCATATTAAAAGTTAATCTGAAATTGGGAAAAATCCAATTATTTAATTGTTATCTGTAAGTTATTTTTCTTATGGAGGCTTAAAACAGTATTAACAATATAGCATGTAAGAGCTTAATTTATTATTCATTAACAATATTTATTGTGATTTCGATTTCAAGTTATAAAACATTGAACTGGGAATATCTTACCAACATTTTGCCAAAAATTTTTTTTTAACTGAGAATACATAAAGTCCATTATGGGCTATAACATTAACTCAAAAAATCACTTTATACAGTTATGTTCAGCAACAAGTATAACCTTCCTTGACCAAAATCATCAATTTTTAGAGTACATGATTATATCATTATATTCCTGAACATGGATGAAGCTACATGGCCAAATCACCGCGGACTTCTGTTGTACTTCCACTGTCTGATAAACTGTGAGTATCTGCAAGAAAGAAACATTGTTAAATATATGTACCCAGTATTTTATCAATTAAAAATGTTGTTCTATACAAGATTGGTAATCTACAATATGCGTGATTTGATTCTGACACTTAACACTAATGCTGTCTGTGTGTACGTCAAGACATATAATTATATACAGCAATTAATATTGGTGGTGGATTTATTTTAACTATTTTCGGTTCGAAGATTATCTAGTCACTGCCAATATTAAAGATTTCAGTCTTTTTAATATTTGATATTCATATTTGTTTGCAATTTAAACACAGATTAGTATTTCAATGGTAATGAATTATACAACAAAACAGTAATTGTTCACAAATTTACGTGCACATCTATTCTATCTTGAACTATGTCACACTGTATTACCAATGTTGCAATCTGTACAAATCACTAGACTAAGCATCCATGCAAGATTATTAGTTTAGTTTTAACTTATTTATGTTACATTGATTGTGAAACAAGTTATTCCAACTTATATTAATCAGGCTTGACGACTGCTTCCTGGGTTACCAACCAGTACCCAAGGTTATAAAACTGAGCATGGAAACCAGTCTCAAATCTCAAGCATCTGATTGGCTGAAATGGCGACCAGTCGCCATTTCAGCCAATCAGATGCTTGAGATTTGAAACTGGTTTCCAATCTCAGCTTTATAACCTTCAGTCCTGTAGTCATACCAATGTTGATTTGGGAAACTGCAGACAAATCTCATCCCTGGTGGGTTTCGAGCCCGCAGTCTCCAGATCTGGAGTCTGACGCTCTACTCCTAGACCACAGTTCCTCCAGATTATTCATCAGGACAGGTCAGCGCCCCCGTGTTATGTCAAGAAATTTGTACAATATCCGGAAAACATACCTTCATTGTTGTCCAGATCAATGGGGTCAGTCATCCGCAGCTGTGAGAGAGTCTCAAGTCGCTGGGCTATTAATAGAACAGAACAGAACATTCAACAACATGGGTGGTTCAAAATTCAAATAAAATCAGCATAGTGAAGTCATCGCATTATGGTTGTTAGCACAGCCCTAGATTATAGCATAATGGTTATTTTGTTTGTAAACTCTTTCCTTAGGGCAGTTACTACTCTGCCACTTTGCAATTAGGCATCTATTTTGTGTATAGGTGACAAGTCATTAACTATTGTAAATACTGTTGTATCATTTAATTTCGCGGGCTTCAAATTTCGCCCAAATGGCATAAGTGACATTTTTGCGAAGGCTTAAAATCGCACCCTTGTAATATTCTAATAAGACTAAATATTCAAAGGTTTGATTTTGCTAAGGTTTGATTTTGCGCACTTACAATAGCGTGAAATACACAAAGTTCACATACAACACTTAGGTGTTATTTTAAATTTATGGCCACTGATTTCTTTTTTTTTTATAATGAATATTTAACAAATTTGCAGCCATTAACTTACCTTCGATCAGCAACCCCTCTCCAAAATGGTCAAATAGAGTATTGTTCCAACGTTTAAGTGGCCCTGTTAACTTGAAAACATTTTCTGAAAAAAAAAGCACAACAAACATATTAAATAAGATTAATTTTAAGCTGCCATTAAACCCTTTCCTCCATATATACACATTTTTATGCATGTGCGTCCAGTGTAGGTCCGGCACGTACTGCATACCATTCCGTACACCGTTACTGTAGCAAGTAGATTGACGACATCACTGATAACGTCCAGACGGGCTGGACTATGTCCAGTGTAGATCCAGATCAGATAATCGCATAAGTGTTGTCTGATCAGGATCTGCACTGGTTGCATTTTGGTCAGAAATTTCCTAATGAATCAAAAAGCAAACAGTTTAGATCCTGATCAGATGGCATGGATGTAATGGCTGTTCTGGATCTAAACTGTTTGCCCATGCAATAAAGGTCTGTCTATGGAGGAAAGGGTTAAATATTTTTCTATTTATGTTCTGAGTAAGAGAATATATTTTGAAAAATTTCAATCCAAGGGTCAAACTTTGTTATGATTAAAGGCAAAATTGTTTTGACACTAAAGACAGTGATTCATCATGTTGACCCTCAATTTTCAGGATTAAGTGAAATCCTTGTTAAGGCTGCCTATTCACAGTTCAGGGTGAAATACTTTTATGTCTCAGATTATTACTAACTGTACTACTATGTAATCAGGGACTGGCAAAGAGGGAGACTAGGGAGAAATAGTCTAAATAAATGTCTTAAACTTCTCCCTTAGCTCATCTTATGTTTTCCTCATATGGTTAATACCTGAACCAAAATCCTAATTGACTTCTCCCTAAATTTGGAAAAACTTCTCCCTGTTCTGACAACTGAAGCCAATTCCTGTACATTGTAATTGACTGAACAGGAGCAAATTTTGGAAAAATCACTACATTTTGCAAATACTGTGAGTGAATTTTACTGTGTTAATAATGCTATAAAACCTTTGCCTTTAAACTCATATGTTGTCTGTGTAAAAACAGTACATCATATTTACTTTGACTACATCTCTTCTACAGTTTATATTACAATTTTTTATATTTGAAAATGCATTTAAGTTTCATTCTTAAATCTGAGACCTGGCCTGAAGGTTATAAAACTGAGAATGGAAACCAGTCTCAAATCTCAAGCATCTGATAGGCTGAAATGGTGACTGGTCGCCATTTCAGCCAATCAGATGCTTGAGATTTGAGACTGGTTTCCATTCTCAGTTTTATAACCTCGGGACCTGGCAACATTAATACTTTACCTAGCACATCTGTTAACTCTCCAGAACTCTTAGCTTCGTTGGCTTTCTCAATCAGCTTCTCTAGACTTTCCTTCATCTGATCCAACTTCTGTGTTCCGTTGTTGGGGTAGTCACTAGGTGGCGCCGGGAACACCCAATCTCCAATGATAACATCACTATCGGTATCATACATAGTCAGATCGATTTCCATCTCTGAATTTCCATCTGATACAATAACTTTATCATCTATGTATCTGTAGTCTTTCACTTCATTGTGATCTGATGAGGAAATTTCATGGACAAGTTTATCTGCAGCACTGAAATTTTCTAATTTCTTACTGACATTTGACTTTGTTCTTTTAATCTCTTCGGTTGAGTCAATATTGTTGACTTGAACCATTTCCTTTGATTCATCAAACACAGTCTTAGATTTCCTGTTACCATCCTCACTGCATACTTCTTCCTTTAATTTGTCAAGAGTTGTGTTAAAACTTTCAGGAGACTGTTTATTTGCATCTTCACTAATTATTACAACATCATCATCATCGTCATCTATCAAAATAACAGTATCTTCCTGCAATATGCTATCATTTACTTTATTTTTATTCTTACATTTAATGTCTTCAACCTTTGCATCACTGAATTCATCAGACTCTTTAACTTCTTTTGTTGTAACTGGACCGGAAACTGACTCAATAACAACTGAGCTATCTTGGTCATCTGCATCTACTGAAGCTACTTTACTCTTTGACTTTTTATCTTTAACCATAGGTTCACTACTGTCCACTTCTCTTTCACCAACATTCTTTTTTGCACTAACTTGGGGAGCATCTTTTGCGTAACAACTATCAATAACAGTATCAAGAATAGTTTCAACTGTGAGTGTGACATCTCTTTGTTCTTTACTTGACATATCATCAATTTCGTGATTTTCATCCACTGCAATAGGGTTTTTATTTGAACCATGAATATTATCACTTTCAAGACTTTCAGTCTCTTCCACAGGACGTTTATCTGCACCACCAGTAACATCACTCTTGTGATTATCATCCATTGCCATAGGACATTTATCTGAACAATTTTTATCATCACTTTCAATATTTTCATTCACTTCCATAGGACTTTTAATTGCAACATGGACATCATCACTTTCATCAACTAAAATAAGACTTTGATTTGCATCAAGTATACCATCACCCTCTAGATTTTCAATTACAACAATTGGACTGTCATTTTCATCAATATCTAATTTTTCTGATTGTTCTGCTGTTAGTGGTTCACCATCCACATAAGGGAAGGTTTTATCTGAATCATAACCCATAGAATCTTCTTCATCTGAACACAAATTCACAACAATAGTTTTGCTTTTCTGACCCGACTTCTGTCTTTTCTTTTTTGACAAAGTTTCTCTTTCAGTTTCATTCAGCTTAGCTTTGGGTGAGGCTGTTTCTTGTATGAAATCAAACAAGTTTCTATCCTTTTTACTGGAACCCTGTACACCAGATATTTCAATATTATCAGGATCTTTATCAACTGTTTCCGAATCTGTTTTTCTTTCAGTTTGTTTTCCAGGTTTACTTGCATTGTCATTGTTCTTATCAGCTGCTTTTTTATTTTCATTGTCCTTTACACCTTTTTGAGTCTTGTCTTTCATTTCAAGTACTGTCTCTTTATCTTTATTTAAATTATTTCTGTCTGTTTCTTCACTTGCTTTATCGGTAGTTTTATTCACATCTCCTTTTTTATTATCAGAACCTGCTTTCTCTTTTGTTCCTGAATTTGTATTCACAGATGAAAAGAAAGGTGTAACACAGCCACCACCACAATACTGATCTTTACAAATATGATGAAAAAGACGATTTGCATCATGTTCTGATATAATATTAAAGTTCTCTGGAACTGTTTTAATCACTTTTCTACTTACCAAACTACTAACCACATAGTCATAGAACATAGGTTCCAGCTGAACATCTGGAATCTTTAATACAGATTTCTTCAACACTTCTATTTTTCTAAATTTAGCTGTTTTGTTTGGCTCTTGAATACGGAAACAGCGTCTAAGTATTTCTTTCATTACAAAGAAATTTCCATCAGGTGTTGTTAACTGAGTAACAGTTTTGCCATGGTAACGTACCCATGTAACTTTATGAGTATCAGTAACAGAATACACCTGTGCTGGTATTCGACCCTCAGAATTTGTTGGTGTTGGAATACTGCCCTCGGTATTTATGCTTGAACTTTCTTTTTCACATGACTGAGTGTCAATTTTCTTTATTGCTTGTTTTAATTGTTTTTTCACAGCTTTATCACTATCTTCTTCCAAGTATTTGTCAGACTTTGCATCTTTATTTTCATCTTGTTCAGCATCTTCCAAGTTTTTGTTAGACTTAGCACCTGTATTTTTATCTTGTTCAGTGACTTCCAAGTCTTTGTCAGACTTTGCACCTTCATTATCATCTTGTTCAGTGACTTCCAAGTGTTTGTTAGCACTTTCAGATTTGTCTTTTTCACTAACTGTTACATTATCATTTGATTTCGCACCTTTATTTACATCTTTTTCAGACACTTCCAAGACAGTATCAGAGTTAGCACTATTATTTTCGTCTTTGTCAGTGATTTTATCACACTCTATATCTAATCTTTCCTCTGTGTGAATACTTGGTGATGAAGCAGGAGGAGATTTCAGGGAATTTGTTGATGCTGTGGGAGAAACTATTTGTGACAGAGATTCATTTGAGTTTTGAGGCATTTTATCAGGTTGTATCTCACTTACATCTTCTTCCATTCCTGCTTCTGCTTCCTCACTTTGTTCTTTATCATTACATTTATCTTTTTCCAAAACTTCAGCAGTAGTATTATTAGAATTTTCTCTGGAAACACTTTCCTTCTGACTTTCAACAGCCACAGTCTTTTCTTGTTTATTCGAATCTCCACTGATATCATCAATGTCCATATTGTCAGGATCAATCTCCATATTGACATCATCAGCATCTTCAGCACTACCAACACTTGTGGTATCTTCTATGTCCACATTTGCATTCATTTTTTGCCAATCTAACATCATTTTCAGAGTTGAAAGACTGACAGTTGTCTTTTCTAGTTCTTCATGAGGTAGTTTCGCCATTAGTTCATGGAGATCTTGTGGTTTTTGAATCACATGACCATCCAAAGCTGAAACCTTAGTCTCCAAAGGTAGTTTAGATTCTATACTTGCCCTACCTCTACCCCGACCACGACCTGCAAGGAAAATAATGAAATAAAGAAATTTATCCTATCTATTGAAATATTCTTAACTCAATACCTATACATAAATGTAGATCCAGAATAGATGGGTGTTCAGATGAACACTTGTTACGCCCTCGGGTACTTTGTCAGAATAAACTAGATGTTTTTTGTGAAAAATGCATGTCTCCCCCCTGTGCCCTATTAAAGGAAGGCCAAGGAAGAGATATCACCTTTTTGAAACGGAAGCCTGTGTCATTTATTATGGTATAAAGAACATGGACACATATATATATTCAACCTACGGACCCCTGTGATGTTGAATCCTGGCCTACATACCCCAAAATCAACAGGGTTCTTCAAGTCTAAAACAGCAACCATCCTAAGAAGTTTGAAGGCTCTAGGTAAAATAGAACTCCAGTTAGTGAGAGGAAAACATTTTCACTCATCAGGCCCCTGTGACCTTGACCTTTGACCTACTGACCCCAAAATCAAGGAGTCCTCTACTCATTAAGGACATCCATCGTATGGAGTTTGAAGACTCTGGGTGAAATAGAACTCCTGTTATTGAGTGGAAAAACCTTGACCTTTGACCTACTGAACCCAAAATAAATAGGGTTCTTCTACTCAATAAGGGCTATTACCCTATTTAGTTTGAATGTTCTGGGTCAAGTGGTACTCCAGTTATTGACAGGATACGGTTTTCACTCTTTGGGGCCCCTGTGACCTTGACCTTTGACATACTGACCACAAAATCAATAGGGTTCTTCTACTCAATAAGGACATCCATCATATGGAGTTTGAAGGCTCTGGGTGAAATAGAACTCCTGTTATCGAGTGGAAACTATTTTCAATCTTCAGGCCCCTGTGACCTTGACCTTTGACCTACTGACCCCCAAATCAATAGGGTTCTTCTACTCAATAAGGGCTATTACCCTATGAAGTTTGAATGCTCTGGCTCAAAGGGTACTCGAGTTATTGAGTGGAAACCGTTTTCACTCTTCAGGCCCCTGTGACCTTGACCTTTGACCTACTGACTCCAAAATCAATAGGGTTCTTCTACTCAATAAGGGCCATCACCCTGTGAAGTTTGACTGCTCTGGGTCAAACGGTACTCTAGTTACTGAGTGGAAAACGAAGTGTGACAGACGGACAGGGCAAAAACAAGTACAAAAAAAAGGGGGGGGGGCATAACTCCATCAAAGGTGACTTTGACCTAATAAATTTTACATCATTATCAATGTGTTGACATAAGCAAAATAATTTGAAAGTTTGATGAAGAAATATTAAGAAATGGCAAAGTTATAGCCAACGTTAAGTTTTTGTGATGGACGGAGGGATGGACAAAGCAATCCCTATGTATTGCCTTTTCTTGGAAAGGGCAACACGAAAAGCCAGCAGATGCAATAAAATGCATATATATTGAGTAAAGAGTAAACAATATCAAGAAGTAAATGACAGATTCTCCTCATAGATCTGGGTTGACGGTTATAAAACTGAGATTGGAAACCAGTCTCAAATCTCAAGCATCTGATTGGCTGAAATGGCGACTGGTCGCCATTTCAGCCAATCAGATGCTTGAGATTTGAGACTGGTTTCCATGCTCACTTTTATAACCTTGAGCACTGAGAATGGTTTCAATTCTCAGTTTTATAACTGTGGAGCCTGGTCAGATTTGTGTCATTCAGCGGTAAAGTATTGTTACATAACCAATGGCTCTTGCAGATTTACAAGCACAAAGTGGTTATTGCATTAATACAGTTACCATACATACATACCTAAAATTGTGACATTACCATATTTACTAGAAGCACAAGTATTTTTTTATTTTTTATACAACACTACATGCAGACAACATCAAGACAACAAGCAAGATTCTAAATAATGGTTCAGCTAATGCACAACAATGCCGTCATTTATTCTACCACAACAAAATAAGTGTGGGATTATAATTTATTCTACCTCAACATGGAGCTCCCAAGTATCCCTTTCCTCAATAAATACGCATTTTTAGAAATAACCCAACGAGTCAAAAAGCGAACAGTTTAGATCCTGATCAGATGGCATGGATGTGCCAGCTGATCTGGATCTAAACTGTCTGCCCATGCAATAAAGGTGTATCTATGGAGGAAAGGGGTATACAACAAATGTTAGATAAGAAATTAGAATTTAAAATCTAGTTAGTGACTGGTCAGTTAAGAGACTTTGCAACACATGAAAAATATGAAGAAATGCAAAGGAATTAATGAATATGAGCCCAGGAAGTCTGAGATATACCTCTGTTAGATCTGGCAGTTTGCTGTCGCTGCAACACAGGGGATTTTGTCCGTGCACTGATCGCTGGTAACATCATGGACCATGACGTACCTATGGAAAATGTTAATATGGTATATTATCATTTTACTCCATATGTACAGGTTTTATGGTGTGCCACCAGTGTAGATCCACAAAAGTTCTTGGGTAGCAAAAAAGTAATGAACCTAAAAGCTAACATAATAAATCCTGTTCAGATTGCACCAGATGATCTGGATTTACACTGTTTGGCCATGCACTTAAGGTATTTATTTTATGCTTTTCAGTGAATTATAGAATTTTCCCGGTGAAATAAGTGGTATTTCACTGTTTTTTAAACAGTGGAATATCATTTTTATTTCACTGATAAATGCCATATCCCATGAAGTAAAAGATTAATAGGAAATCATCACTTCTTCTTTAATTAACCCTTTCCTCCATATTTTCGCAATTTTATGCATGTGCAACCAGTGAAGATCCAGACCAGCCAGCACATCTGTCTGATCAGGATCTGCACTGGTCCGTTTTGGTCAGAAAAAACCTAATGAATAAACAAGAGGGCCATGATGGCCCTGTATCGCTCACCTGAGTACAAAAGTACTTTCAGCTTTACCCCAGGGCCAACATTTAAATAATGCTGGTAAAGGGTCTCTTTACAATACTCAACACGAAATATCTAAGGTCTAGTCGCATTAGTTTCAGAGAACAAGGGGTGTAGTTTGACACTAGCAAACATTCTACATGTCTTCAGTTCTTACTATTTAGCTCTATGTAAAAATTGATAAGCCCCTGGGTGGGGCCAATTCGAGCCTGGGGTCATGATATGTATAAACGTGGTAAAGGTCCACAAAGTGATGTTACATGTAAAAATTCTAAGCTCTATGTGTTATGGTTCTAGAGAAGAAGACTTTTACAAGATTTTTCCTATATAATTCTATGTAAAATGGGCGACCCCTGTGGCAGGGCCAATTTTGACCCAAGGGCCATAATTTGAACAACTTTGTTAGAGGTCCATTAGACAATGTTTCATGCCAAATATCTAACCTCTGGCCATTGTGGTTTCGGAGAAGAAGATTTTTTAAGTTTTTGCAATATATTGATATAAGGAAAACCCATGACCTCTGGGGCGGAGCAAATTTTGACCCCAGGGCCATAATTTGAACAACTTTGTTAGAGGTCTATTAGACAATGTTTCATGCCAAATATCTAACCTCTGGCCATTGCGGTTTCGGAAAAGAAGATGTTTTAAGTTTTTGCTATATACTGATATAAGGAAAACCCATGACCTCTGGGGCGGGGCAAATTTTGACCCCAGGGCCATAATTTGAACAACTTTGTTAGAGGTCCATTAGGCAATGTTTCATGCCAAATATCTAACCTCTGGCCATTGCGGTTTCGGAGAAGAAGATTTTTTAAGTTTTTGCTAAATATTGATATAAGGAAAACCCATGACCTCTGGGCGGGGCAAATTTTGAACCCAGGGCTATAATTTTAACAATCTTAGTAGAGGACCACTAGGTGATGCTACACACCAAATATCAAAGTTCTAGGCCTTACAGTTTCAGAGAAGAAGATTTTTTAAGTTTTTGCTATATATTGATATAAGGAAAACCCATGACCTCTGGGGCGGGGCAAATTTTGACCCCAGGGCCATAATTTGAACAACTTTGTTAGAGGTCCATTAGACAATGTTTCATGCCAAATATCTAACTTCTAGCCATTGCAGTTTTGGAGAAGAAGATTTTTTAAGTTTTTGCTATATATTTATAAGGAAAACACATGACCCCACCCGGGCGGGGCCAATTTTGACCCCAGGGCTATAATTTGAACAATCTTGGTTGAGGACCACTAGGTGATGCTACACACCAAATATCAAAGTTCTAGGCCTTAGGTGTACCAAAACATGACGAGTACATATCTGTTGAAAATTTGATTCAGTTAAGAAACTGACTGCCAACAGCAGAAATCGCCAATGATTACATGACCGACCATTCAAAAAAGGTTACAATAACATTTTTAAGATCACATACCTCTTCCCTTACTGGTGCCTCTTGCACCACGCCCTCTGCCTCTACCATGACCTTGACCTCTGCCTCTACCTCTAGCTCGTTTTGGAGGCTGCATTGCCTTTAAATCACTGTCCTCACTTGTGACATCGGACTTCCTCTTTTTTCCAGCTGAAGAAGCGACTTTATCTTCTTTGGCACTTTCTTTTGGCTTTGGAAGACATTTTATTTCCATCTCCTCCTCTCCTTGGTTTCCATGGTGGTCAGTCATGTCTAAATGACCTTGACCTAATTCTGCTTCTTGAAAGTTTTCATCAGTGGGAGGAGTTTTCTCAACGTGGGATTTGTGTGAAGTTGTCTCTAAAGTTCCCTGTATGAATGGGTTTTCACCAGGACCTATGAAATCACTGGGACCTGGTGATGGCGACGGAACAAAATTTCGTGGAAGACCTGGTGAAGGGAGGTAATTCCTGATGTCTATTTCCGGGTTCACATCATGGCTACCGAATTCTGTTTGAAGCACAAGTTGATCAAAAAGTCTCTTCTTATTAATATCTAATACAGATCCTGTGTCAAGAAATTGGGAATCAGATGTTGGTGTCAAAACTCTTGTGGCTGCTGGGTTGATGGGAGAAAATGGAAGAGTATCCATGGTGGCACTCTGAAAATCAGTTAAAATCATGGTTTCACTTGGCTGGGAATCAGAAGTCTTGTCCCTAGCTGCCAATTGGACACCACTATCAGCAGTTGAAACAGTTGGCACACTGGATGCATCTCTTGATGAATTTTCACGATTTCTTACACTATCAACACTACTGGTGTGTCTCGACCTGGCTGTTGGATTCCAACACCGCAACAAGTCAGCGACTTTGTATTCAATTACGTCTTCATTACACACTGTTGGTTTAAGCACAAATGGTTCGTCATTTTCAACAGGTTGTTGAACAGGACTCACTTGCATAGACTGGATTGGTTCAAAATGTGAAGTTGATGTTGTTGTGGCAGTAGCTGTAGACAATGATGTATTGGTTGTCACGGAAACCGAGAGTAAATCCCTGATTGAGTGTGGTGAGAAGGTACCAGATGGCCTTGACACTTGTTGTTGACCTTGAGGTCTTGACACTTGTTGCTGACCTAGGATACTCTTCTCGGAGGAGGGAGGAAGATACCATCTTCCTAGAACTTCCTTGTCACTGGTTGCAGCAGACGACATCGGAACAGTAAAAGCAGTCTGTATTAATGAAGCATCATTTTGTGAAACAACTGGCTGTGTAAAAGCATTTGAGCTGGATACTGGGTACTGCGTTGGGTAAAAAGGGGCAGTTTGATTTGGTGGTCCGGATGACCTGACAGTAGGCAAGGCAGAATTAGGTGGCGTTTTCTGTCCCATTTGTTGCATTACAGCCTTGATAAAAGCTTCTTTTTGATCTGGTGGTTTATTCGATAAAAATGACGCAAGTTTCTTTCTAATCTGCAGCTGCCGATGAGCTTCAAGTGCACTCTCGGAAATAACATGTTCCATACGAGTAGGGTTTCCATTTTCACCTAAATTTGCTAAAGATGCCGCAACTTCAGCAATATTAATTCCTAACGGAAGATTTTGTTGTCTTCCAAAAGCTGGATGGACTTGACCTTGACCCTGACCTTGTTGGTTCATGTGACCGACAGGAACTCTTTGTGTTCCTCTTGGTGAAAATCTGTCTTGGCTTTGTAAAGAGGGCTGTCCAGGTTTATTGCTCATTCCATACTGATTAAGTCCAGGACTCAATTGATCTTGAACACTGTTCATACCTCTTTGACCTTGAACTTGAGCACAGGGATTGCTGATGTTGTAACCTTGAAATGAACTTAAACCAATATGACCTTGACCTTGAGGATGCATACTTGTTTGTGGCTGCTGGTGTGCTGGTGGTGGAACTCTTACGGGTACATTCTGATAAGCGGGTGGCGGTAACCTTTGACCTTGTTGCTGACCCAGTTGCCCTGACACCTGATATGGGTTGGAACTGTAACCTTGACCTTGATGAGCTGGCTGACGCATTCTACATGAGACATCAAATCGAGGATCAGTCACTTCCCTTGGTCTGCCTTGTGGACTTACATGGCTCGGTACACCACCATGTGAAAAGCCTTGGCCTGGCTGGGTATACTGCTG
This sequence comes from Corbicula japonica, assembly GCA_038501625.1. Taxonomy (NCBI): domain Eukaryota; kingdom Metazoa; phylum Mollusca; class Bivalvia; order Venerida; family Cyrenidae; genus Corbicula; species Corbicula japonica. The sequence continues at coordinate 857,485 of JAZAYU010000197.1, forward strand.
AGGTGACCTGCCAGCTGTCTGGAACGTATGTGGTGAGTAGTTCTGTGATGTGCTCTGGTGGACTAAAGAAATGTTGTGTTCGTAAGGATTGATTCTCTCCCTGAGTTGCTGTCTGATTGCCGCATCTCCTGGTACCTGAGGTTGCGAGTGCTGCCAACCTGAAAAACACAAAATCATGTTTTTGTCGTTTGTTTTTCTGGTTTTAGATGGATTTTCAACTAAATTAAACAATTTTGCACTATTTATAAATATTTTTAAAAAAAATTAATTCTTGTTAACTTTTTTCTTCATGAATGCAACTTTCCTTTTATCATGTTTGACAATTTTAGATCCAGATCAGCTATCCCAATGATCACCCTTTGTGATATTGGCCATATCCCATGATGTAAAACTTTTAAGTCTCGTTGCTTGTAACAAGTATGAGTCCCACCCAATCTCACAAAGTCAGATCTAACAAAATGATAGATCTGATGACGGCCTGCAGATACCGTACATAAGTTATAGCGGTTTTCCCTGATTACTGTTTTTAGAAATTGTCAACACAGGAAGCATGATTTATAACGCTCGCAAAATGAACAGAAGATGTCAATACTTTAGAAATGAATGCAATACTACATAAACAAATATATCTTGAGTAAAATATGTCTTAAGGATGTCAACACTTTCCATGATTTAAAATACTATTTTTACTTTCATTTTTGCGATTTTGTAGGCGACAATCTGATTGGTTTAAAGGGTGACGATAAAAGCACGTTTAAGTTACTCGTTGTCAGATCCAGATAGCGTAGCAGTTTTCAGTAAATGATTTTTATCAGATTGGAGCCCCACCATAAGAGAAGTTAAAATCATTTATTGAAAAAAAAACAATTACTTTGATGAGCAGACGATGATTCTTTTAAATTAATAAATGCACTTAACAATTAAAAAATATTTTTAATCACATTGTTTTCCTCCACCATTAAGGGAATCCAGCCTTGGCAGGGAAAAAGGCATTGCTTTTACTTAAACTGAGATTTTTAACTTTTCTAACCATTTCCTCCACAGATTCACCTTTATTGCGTGGGTGAACAGTGTAGATCCAGATCAGCTGGCTCATCCATGCTGTCTGATAAGATCTCCACTACACTGGTCACACATGCGTCAAAATGCGTATATATGGAGGAAAAGGTTCAACAAACAAGATTTCTATCAGGTACATTTATTACTTATCTCATCATTGCACAGTCATCGATAAAAAGAAATGTGAAAAAATCTCTCTAATGGCAAAACGCAGTTCAATAATACTTTGCCCAAATAAATGTGACATGTATTAATATATCTTTACTTTAAATAGGTTATGAAAAGTTACAACAGTAAAGAAAAATAGCTAGACCTAAAATTTCCCTGATATTTTATTAACATCCAAACACAACAAGAGCTGTCAGAGGAGACAGCGCGCTGGACTACCGGGTATTCGAATCAATTGAAACAAAAGCAATTTTAAGATTAAAACAATAACAACTATGGCTGTACATTCATGTGCAATCAGGAAAAATATTAACAAGTGAATGGTAAGGGAGAAATTCCTTAATGTACCATAAATATTAAACTGAATAGGGGAATAACTATGAAATATTTATGGATTTGTTAGAAAACTTGTTAGTAATTTTTTATTAGAGACATATACTTTTAGTTCAATATCAATCACTTCAGTAATGTAACAGAAAAAGAACTGAAATGAAAGTATAATGGAAGTTTGAAGTTGATACCTTAAGTATTTGCAAAGTTATCGATGAAGTGCACTTAAGTGAAAATATAAGTGAAAAAGGAACAGTGGAAAAAGGGGCATAACTTGTAGAGTAATTGTATTACAGTTATGGGTCTTGTTGGTTATGATGTAGATTTTGATGGTGAAAAAATATTCAAAGTTTCAATGAAATATCGAATAGTCGAGGTAAAAACTAAATGCAAAAGGGGCATAACTTAATATTTCCAATAGAGTTATGGATCTTGTTGATAATGATTTAGAAACTGATGGCAAACATATATTCCAATTCTCAAAGTAATATCTCCTGTTGTTTTAAAATTATGGGACAATTGCATAAGTGAAAAAGGGGCATAACTTGAAAAATATTGGTAGCAGAGTTATGAGTGTTGTTGATAATGACCTAGATTTTGAAGGTGAATACAATTTCCAGGTTTCAAGGTGATAGCTCAAGTAGTTTTAAAGTTAAAGGCTAAAGTGTATATTTTGCTTAACACAAAATTTAAGTGAAAAAGGGGCATAATTTGAAAAATATTGGAAGCAGGGTTATGGGTCTTATTGGTTATGATGTAGATTTTGATGGTGAAAATATATTTCAAGTTTCAAGGCAGTATCTCAAATAGTTTTAAAGTTATGGGCAAAATGCATATTTTGCTTAACACAAAATATAAGAAAAAAGGGGCATAACTTGAAATATATTGACAGCAGAGTTATGGGTCTTGTTGGTAATGATGTAGAATTTGATGGTGAATATATATTCCAAGTTTCAAGTTGATATCTCAAGTAGTTTATAAGTTATGGACCAAAGTGTGTATTTTCCTTAACGCAAAATTTAAGTGAAAAAGGGGCATAACTTGAAAAATATTTGTAACAGAGTTATGAGTGTTGTTGGTCATGATGTAGTATTTGATGGTGAATATATATTCCAAGTTTCAATTTGATATCATAAGTAGTTTTCAAGTTATGGACCAAAGTGCATTTTTTGTTTAACGGACGCCGACTGGGACGCCGACGCCGACACCGGGCGAGTAGGATAGCTCCCTTATTCTTCGAATAGTCGAGCTAAAAACTAAGCAACACAAAACATCAATTTAAATGCCTACATGAGTAATATGTTACTGAAAATAATTATGTGAGGTGCTTTTGTCTAACAAAAATTAATGTATACAATATGAGCTATTTGTAAAAGTGTGTTTGACATTATTAATTTTTGGTTTCTTAAATAGATGCCACAGTTTATGAAGTGGGGGTCCACTTATTAAAAACATGTGGGAAATTACCAAAACATTCTAGAAAAAATAGATTTACTATAAATAATAATAGTTTTACATTTAAATCAAAATTTAAAAATCTATTGAAATGTGCATTTCAGTTTTTGTTTATATTTATTTTTATTGTTTAATAATAAGTGGGGTTCACTTATTGAATGGTGGCATAGATGACAAAAAGGCTGATTTCTCTCTTAATAATTTTTTCATTTCAGTAAATCAGAAGCTTCAGTGTTGAGACTGGTCTCCTTTCCCAGTTTTTATTATTTTGGAGCCTGAATGATCTAAGCAACATTTTCAGAAAAGAATGTTCATTATCTACATGATGAGTGCACAAGAGCTGTCAGAAAAAAAACAACATATTCTCAACTATATATCAAGTTCAAATTAAATTTATGGTATACCATTTTTAATTTTAAAGTTCTTGACAGTTTTAAACTACAGTCATTTTAATAGCCACACTTCATTAAAACTACTTTTTTTATTTTAATACCTCTAATTCCAATTGCTTTAGATATATTACAAGAAAACATAAAATAAAAGAAAATGTGTGTGTTTCAGTGAAATATTAATTTTAGTTTACGTGTGAACTCTAAATACTGACACTTTCACTTGAGGCTACCCCACTTGTGAAAATAGTTTCTAGTGTCCACTCATGAAATAAAAAGCAACATTTCACTGAAAAAAAAAACCTCTATTAATTTACATATTTTTATAATCCCATCAAATATGAACAACCACCTGTAAACTGATCTCCCAATGCACCATTTGTCCGACCCCATACTTCCTTGGTCAGCATACACTCCTGATATCTATTTCGCATTGTATCACTAAATCGCTGATCCAAATGTTTTTCAAATGTGTTCAGCCAGGAATCGTCTTCCAGTTCATGTCTTGTACTACTTAATAACTGTGACAATAAATACTGACTGCCACTCACGTTTGTATACATCTATTTAAGTGGCCAAAATTATCCAAAACTGTTTGTCACTTTTGTCACCACTAAAATGATCTACCAATGTTAAATTGTTAAATTTGTGAATTAATTATTAAATTATCCATAACTGTCTGTCACTTTGTTACCTGTACCCAAATTACAAGAATTGTTTTCAACATTTATTTCTTAGTTTCGTTCGGATTTTGACAAAAACATGTGACCTTGACAGAATGTAGTTTTTTTTGTATCCAACAGACTGTTAAGTTAACACAGTTTGGTATCCATATTAAATAAGAACATAAGTCACTTATATAAATGCAATAATATTTGTCAAATGCATATTCACACCTTTCAGTCACTTGACAGCTGTGTTTATTTCATCAAAGAGATTGTAACACAGTAAGTTATGATTGTATTATAACAATAATTATTATTCCATATATGATTATATTATTATTATTTCCATGTACGATTTTATTATAATTGTTATGTGTATGATTGTATTATAATTATTATTCCATATATGATTGTATAATAATTATTATTCCTTGTATGATTGTATTATAATTATATTTCCACGTATGATTGTATTATAATTATTATTCCATGTAAGATTGTATTATATTTCCATGTATGATTGTATTATAATTATATTTCCATGTATAATTATTATTCCACATATGATTGTATTATAAATATTATTCCATGTAGATTGCATTATAATTACTATTCCATACATGTATGATTGTATTATAATTATTATTCCGCATATGACTGTATTATAATTATAATTCATTGTATGATGGTAATATAACTATTATTCCATGTAGATTGCATTATAATTAATTCCACATATGATTGTATTATAATTATTATTGCATGTATGGTTGTATTATAATTAATTCCTTGTATGATTGTATTACAATTATAATTTCATCTCAAATCAGTATCTTAGTTTACATATTATGCCATGAAACTACAAAATAATCGCAGAAATTTGATAACTCTATGTTCAACAGTGTCAAAGTTCTCAAAGATAACCCCTTTAATGTTACAAATTCCAACAATGCTAATAGTTTCCCTTTTTCTGATGTGAAGATAAGATAAATAACCTCCTTTTAGATAATTATGTAATAAAACTGGTCGATGTACATGTATGTGTTAATTTCTAAGGGGCTAACTCTATTTGATAAACCCCTAAACCCCTAGAACATTTATTTTTAGCCACAAAGAATCTATAATAATTAAACTTTCAACTGCTAAATTAGTTAAATTGGTTCTATTTTAGCCACAAAAAATCTATAATTTAACTTTCAGCTGCTAAATTAGTTAAATTGATTCCATTTATGATACGGAGGGTTTATCTTCAAACCAGCAATGAAGTAAAATATGCATATCAGGAATGGTCATGCTATTTTCATGCAGAATGACTTTTTATTTTAACCCTTTCCTACATAGATACACCTTAATTGCATGGGCGACAGTTTAGATCCAGATCAGTCAGCACCTCCATGCCATCTGATCAAGATCTAAACTGTTCGCTTCTAGATTCATTAGGTTATTACTGACCAAAATGCGACCAGTGCAAATCTTGATCAGACGGCACAGATGTGCCGGCTGATCTGGATCTACACTGGTAGCACATGTGTAAAATTGCGTATATATAGAGGAAGGAGTTAAATATGTTATCTTAACCATTTCCTCCATATATACCCCCTTTATTGCTTGGACGAACAGTGTAGATCCAGGTCAGCCAGCATGGATAAGGATCTGCACTGTTTGCTTTTTGGTCAGATAAAAAACACATCATAAATCAAAAAAACAAACAGTGCAAATCCTGATCAGATGGCATAGAGATGCCAGCTGGATCTACACTGGTTGCACAAGTGATTAATCACCTATATAATTATGGAGTTAAGAGTTACAAAAAAAAAGTTCAAAATTTAACTTTATAACATCATTTCAAAAATTGATGTCAGCTGTCCGAAGACAACTTTAACTTTTTCTACAAAGGTTCCAATTAATGAATCCCTAAAACAACTGACCTGTTAGAGATTGTAGCTGGCCTAACTCGGGGAAGGCAGGAAGATTAAAGCCTTGGTTGGACGGAGCTGTAGAACCTCTCTCCATTCCACCCGATGATGTACTTACTGAAATGAACATGTATATTATTATCCAGTGAAAAACGATTAGAGTATAGATAAATATGTACTTTATTTACTGAAATAGGCATGTATATAATCATCAAGTGAATATGATGAGAGTATGTACATGTATAACCCTTTATCCCTTTCCTCCATAGATACACCTTTATTGCAGGGGCGAACAGTTTAGATTGAGATCAGCCGGCACATCCGTGCCATCTGATCAGGATCTAAACTGTTCGCTTCTAGATTCATTTGGAAATTTCTTACCAAAATGCAACCAGTGCAGATCTATATGGAGGAAATGGTTATTCCATATATAAAACCCTATTGCAAGGACAAACAGTGAAGATCCAGATCAGCAAGCACATCTGTGTCATCTGATCAGGATCTAAACTGTCAGCTTTTAGATTCCTTAGTTTATTTCTGACCAAGATGCAACCTGTGCAGATCCAGATTTGATGGAATGGATGTCAATGATTTTTTTACAATTTAAATAAAAAGAAAAGGATTTCACATGAAATTTGCAATATAAAATTAAATTCTCACAAATATTATTAAATGTGCATCATCTGTTCTTAAAAATACTTCAATTCTTGGTTTACAATCTGCTTTTTAATTTTGTTATTTTGTGCATGATTGTAAATATTTTTTTATTTTATTTTGCTTTGTACAAGCTGTTGAATTCAATGAATTTTATTGTACATCATATTGAAGACACATTTAATTTAGTCTTTTGGCTAATTGGGTTAACCTGTGAACAGATGTGGTGTCTGATCTGGATCTAGGCTGGTCATCCATGTAGATAAAGAAAGTGTTAAATTATGATATACGCCTTTCCAATAATTCGATGAATTTATTTGGTTACCTCCCCTGTCCAGTCACGTGACTGCTCTACAGGAAAAATGATTGCTCGCTGTAATAACGTTATAGGGAATATGTACCTACAACTTTCTTTTTTATAATAAAATTCTTTTTTGGAAAATATATTTTCTCTTTGAATTAGTAATAATACATCAGTGTCATGATATTTTTGAAAATAATTTATAAAACAATCAGGTTTCTGACTAAAAGTGTCAATTCATAATTCCTCGCATTAAACACTAAACGACTTGAACTAACAGACAGTCGCAGTGTTCTCTTCACGGCTTAATTGAGTCTCGTTTCCGGATTAGCGTGTCTATTCAACTACTGACATCATGTTGTGATAATGTCGGCGGCGATTGATTTTGAAGGCGGCATGCCATAAACATGTCAAACTGTCTCGCACACGGGGTCATCTGTCAATTACTTAAAGGGGCAGATATCATTGACCAATAGAGATCGTGTAATTTCTATTTGCAATGTATCTACACCTCCCAATTCTTAAGTATTTCGGAGTCCTTTAACTACTGGATGTGCCAGCAAATGTATTTGATTTAGCACTTAAATGGATTCTTAATCAACATTACGACAAGTTTTAAAAACAAAAGCCGTCAATAAGAAACAAATCTTGTCAAAACATTTTATATATGTTTAATTAAGAGTTTGGGCTTTTATGCCAAAATTTCAATCTGTCAAACCTAAGAAATCTAAATTGGATATGCAACCATATTGTGATATGAATATTCCCATCTTTTTGGAAGCCGGCATCTAAATCCTTGGATTTTATTCTACGAATAATACTTCTACAACAAACAATCAGATTACCGATCCTGTTTTATTTCAAGACAGAATCAATCATATTTGCGTGTGAAGTATACGTAACATTTTAAATATTCAAATTATTTATTCGTTGACCATAAACGCCTTAATTTTTTAGGACAATTCTGTATGTGTAAGTATCAACAAATTCAGATTGTATTTTTTTGTCTTCAGATCATGTAACCAGATGTTGACATATCACGATTTCAGGATATTAGTGCATTACTAGCCTTAGCAATTTGCAACATTTACACCAGTAAAATATATTTTCAGCAGAAAAGATATTAAGAAGAAATTGTTGTACATAATTGGTAAAATTAATGCTTATGTTTGTCCAAATTGCGTTTCATACTGCCTACTATCAACAAGAATGGTACATGTTCTTAAATCATTAAAAATCTAAATATCTAACAAATAGTAAATATAAAAAAGTCTGGCTAGTATAACAGATCAGCAACTTATTTTTTTACCGCCGGCGACGAACGCAGACCTGCAATATAGCGGATAAGGTTAGCTATTATGTGCTTAAGCCATTAGCCCGATTGTTCAGCTATCCTGCAGAGCCTCGTTTTGGATTGATTTTCGGTCGCGGGAAGTAACTCGTACAGGACTGCGAAACTGTTTATTGGAAAGGCGTATAGGCAACATCAGAAAGCTATTGCCTGCATTATTTTATGATGTAGGCTGTTCAAGTGTTTTTTACATCAGGGGTAAATGATCTGTGTCAAGAATTTTGATTGAGTCTTCATCTTAACTTCACATGACATATGTCATAACTGATTATCTTTACAGAATCAATTTAACTTAATAATTGATTTATTTTCTAGTATTGCTTACAAATTGATTCTGTATTAAAAAATGAAAAAAAACAACAACAAAAAACACAGATCAAAATTACCTAGCTTGCATCAAAATGCAAGAATCCATACAAGATAGAATAACAACGCAAAAATAGTTATAAGTCAGGTTTAAACATTCATGTATTGAATCCCATTGACATAAATCCCATTGTTGCATACAAGATAGCTTAACAATGCAACACTAGTTTAAAGTCAGGTTTAAACACTCTGTCTTGAATCCCATTGTCTAAAATCCTCTTGTTGCATACAAGATTGCTTAGCAATGCAACAATAGTTATACCAGTAAGTAAGGTTTAAACATTTCTGTATTGAATCCCATTGACTGAAATCCCATTGCGCCATTCAACATAGCTTAACAATGCAACAATAGTTTAAAGAAAGGTTTAAACACACTGTATTGAATCCCATTGACTAAAATCCTGTTGTTGCATACAACATTGCTTAACAATGAAACAATTGTTACACCAGTAAGTTATGCTCTCCCACATGGAGGAAATAAAGGTATCTATCTATCTGTTTTAACATTTTCTGTATTGAATCCCATTGACTGAAATCCCATTGTGGCATTCATCATAGCTTAACAATGCAACAATAGTTATGTCAGGTTTAAACATTTCTCTATAGAATCCCATTGACTGAAATCCTGTTGTTGCATGCAAGATAGCTTAACAATGCAACAATAGTTATAAGTCAGGTTTAAACATTTTTGTATTGAATCCCATTGACTGAACTCCCATTGTTGCATACAAGATAGCTTAACAATGCAACAATAGTTGTAAGTCAGGTTAAAACATTTTTGTATTGAATCCCATTGACTGAAATCCCATTGTGGCATTCAACATAGCTTAACAATGCAACAATAGTTAGGTCAGGTTTAAACATTTCTCTATAGTATCCCATTGACTGAAATCCTGTTGTTGCATACAAGATTCTTAACAATATAACAATAGTTATAAGTCAGGTTTAAACATTTCTGTATTGAATCCCATTGACTGAAATCCTATTGTTGCATACAAGATAGCTTAACAATGTAACAATAGTTATGTCAGGTTTAAACATTTTCTGTATTGAATACCACTGACTGAAATCCCATTTTTGCATTTAACATAGCTTAACAATGCAACAATAGTTATGTCAGGTTTAAACATTTCTATATAGAATCCCATTGAATGAAATCATGTTGTTGAATACAAGATTCTTAACAATGCAACAATATTTATGTCAGGTTTAAACATTTCTGTATTGAAACCTTTTGACTGAAATCCCATTGATGCATACAAGATAGCTTAACAATGCAACAATAGTTATTAAGTCAGGTTTAAACATTTCTGTATTGAATAAATTAGAAAAGAAATACACCTGTCACATTTTAGATTAAGTTCACATAGTCTTGAAATTCAACAAGGGAGGTTCATAGGAAATGATAATTATTGTAAACTTTGCACACGAAATGACATTGAATCAGAGTTTCATTTCTTGCTGTGCTATCCACCCTTTAGTAAAGTAGGTAAACATTATTAGGAAAATCAATCCTTTCCAACAATTCAATCGTTTATTAATATTTTGTCTTGCCCAAATCCATGTCAAGTAAAAAAAAAAGCAGCTAAATTTATTTATAATGCTATGAACATAAGAAAGGAAAAACTAAATAGTTTACCTGCTTTGTAAATAATTATTGTTGTCATCCTACAGCAATTTCTCTGCCATTGTGTCTGTTTGTGATTTATTTGTCTTTTTGCATTGTGAAATTGTAACTGTTTATTTCATAACGCACTTACATTGTACATTGTGTATATATTTTTAGAAATGTCTTGGCCATATGTCTTTATTGTTAATGGCCATAGGCAACATAATGCATGCCAATTTACCAATAAACTGGAAAATGATATTTACTGATTTATGTTAAAGATATAAAACAGGGAAATCAAAATTGAGGTTTTGCAGGTGTGGCCTTTGGTAAACTTTGTCAGCTGCTAAATTAATGATCCATTTGACACAAGTCATGTGCATTTAAAATTAACATGTGAAACAAATTTAGCAATTTGCAATAGCCTTATTTTCAAAGGACAGGTTGTGAACAACTATACAAAATAAACAAAGAGATTGGTGAAAACATCACCATGGTAGGAAGTAAAATCATGTTGAAAAATCCAAAGAAAGACCCCTTTCCTCTGCATGATCTTATTCTTCCTTTGTAAAGCTTCAAATTTATATTAAAAACACAAAAGAATGTTTGGAGCCATATCATATGCAACACTCACTGCATTTTAAAAAGCTTTTTTCAGGCAAATAATTTTTGTGAATATTAAGAAGGTATTTAAGGGTCAAACCCTTAAACACTTCATTTTTTTTTTAATTTCAATGGATGAAAGGGGAACTTTGAAAACCACTAAACATGACAAATATGAAAATATTTTAGGCTCTGTTTGATTATGCTTTAGGCAGTAATGAAAATGCAGATTGCATGTTAATTGTGCATTTGACCTTTGATAACTAGTATTTGTAAGGAAAGAGTGATCCCCTACAAACTTAATCAAGCATTACAAAAATGTTCATTTTAACAGTGTAAAAAATTGGTGATGGAATGAAAATGGTGAAAATTGCTTGAAATTAGAAATTTACATGTCAAGCCAGATGAAGATAAGCAGAAAATGTCTTCATTAATAATCAAAAGAAACTATCTGTTACTGATACATATTAAATTTTCAAGAAGGCAAATTTACGCAATTAAAATTCCAGTGCAAATTTTGTGTTCCTTTGAAATGGTGGGGGGGGGGGGCAGACTCCATAGTAATATTTAAGGCATTTGCTTAAATATGGAATGGTGTGTTGGAGTGGAGTGTTGGAGTGGAGTATGGAGTGAAGTTTGGAGTCAGATTTTGGAGTCGAAAATTGGAGTGAGATTTTGGAGTCAAATTTTGGAGTTGAATTTTGGAGTCACCTTTATAAAATTGTTGAAGTATATGATAACTTGAGCGTTAATTATTTTATCTGGTATAGAGGTTAGATTAGATTTCTATTATCTTTGTACAGAGTGTGGAAATAATTTTATATAGAAAACTGGCTCTTGAGACTTTGGAACTGATCTAAAACAAGTTATGTGTAGAGAACTCGAGACGAGTAAATCAGTACCACCATTCAGGAGTATCAAACTATTTTTAATGTTCTGTAGTAATTTTCTTGTTTACATTTACTTGTGAATTAATGTTTTGAGGCACCTACTTGATTGTGAAATAAAATTATAATATGTGCTTGAAGGCTGTAAATTCAATAAAAGATATTTTTGGAAAAAATATTAATTCCAAGACAGTGCCTTAAGATTCCACGAGAAAGCCATTTTATACATTATTGTTTTCATAAAAAATAAAAATTTACTTTCTTGTACCAAAAATTTACAGTCTAGATCGAAATCTTAAAACACACAAACATTCTGCCAAAATTTATTACTAATTATACACTTTCTTTTTTCCAACAACCTAATAAAAGTAATGGAATCAACAATGACTCTTGAAATCTTGTAATTAAAAATGTTTAAAATTTGACTCCAATTTTCAACTCCAATTTTTGACTCCAAAATTTGACTTCAATTTTTGACTCCAAAGTCACTCCAAAATCTGACTCCAAACTGCACTCCAGACTCCACTCCACTCCAACACTCCACTCCATATTTTAGCAAATGCCAATATTTAACATAAGTAAAACCTCTCTTTAAGACCACCTTGAACTTAAGACCATCCCCCTAATAATACCACTACTTCAAAGTCCCTTTCAACACTTTTGTACTTTTTTCGACCCCTATATTAAGACAGCCCCACTTTAAAGACCACTTAAGTCCAGTCCCAGTGTTGGTCTTAATAGCGAGGTTTCACTGTAATGCAAGACGACTTGATATAACAAATCTGAATAGGGCCTTTACAGTACAGTTAAAAATGTTAACTTAAGATGAAAAGATGCTGGGATATTTTATTTATAATGTTACAAAAACACTTAAAGTTCTCAGTATTTGAGAGTCTATTCGACAATTCTACATGACATTTATACATACATTTACTAGGAAAAGAAATGTAAGAGAATTATATAAATTGCACTTGAAAACTTGAAACTTTTCATTTAAGTGGCAAACATGCTTTTAAATTTGAAATGTTATGGACATGTACGTACTTCATAGATCAGTAGGATTATTAAATAAGTCTACAAGAAATTAATAGAAAATGTAAAACAAAAACAACTGACATACCTTTACTCTATCTATATGCCCTTATAAAGTGGGTGAACAGTGTAGGTTCAGTGCCCAAGGTTATAAAACTGAGCATGGAAACCAGTCTCAAATCTCAAGCATCTGATTGGCTGAAATGGCGACCAGTCGCCATTTCAGCCAATCAGATGCTTGAGATTTGAGACTGGTTTCCAAACTCAGCTTTATAACCTTGGAGCCAGATCGCTCAGTACATCTATGCTGTATGATCAAGATCTACACTGTTCAGTTGAAGATTCATTAGGTTATTTTTGAACAAGAAGAAACTAGAACAGATCCAGATCAGACAGCACAGATGTGCCGGATGATTTTGATCTATGCTGACTGGGCAATATTCAGATGTGGGTATGTGAATAGTAACCTACCGATTCCAACTCCAGCACTAGAAACAGGGAACTGGGAAAATGTGCGTCGGAAGTGATCATCAACAGTGTTAAATGTATCTGAAATGAAGCAGCAACGTGCAGCACTACAGCATGTATCTACAGTAGGCAGAAGCAGAGATGCAACAGCTTTAACTTTTCCTCCATATATACACATTTTTACGCATGCCGTCTGATCAGGATCTGCACTGGTCACATTTTGGTCAGAAATAACCTAATGAATCAAAAAACACACAGTTCAGATCCAGATCAGACGGCACGGAAGTGCCAGCTGATCTAGATCTAAACTGTTCGCTCACGCAATTAAGGTTTGTCTATGGAGGAAACGGTTACATGCTGAATTAATGCAATGGGGCAAGCCACGGGAAAAGGTACCTTAGGTCATCATTTGTGACACAGTTGTTACTATATTTAGAAAGAACTTAATAAAACTATCTATTATTTTTTGCATAACTAAACAGTGATTTAGTTACAATTTGTGACAATAAAATGGTATTTTTACAGCGAAATGCATAAGAATTAATGTTGTCTGCATAAGGAAAGGACATGCCAAAAGGTCCGTAACATTAATTCAGCACAAAATTTTAAAGGGTTAAGGGGTGGCACACAACAGTTTAGCAATCAACACTGTTAGTCCATCAAATTTTATAGTTCTGTAATGTTTTATCCCTTTTCTCCATATTTACAAATTTTTACGAATGTGCCACCAGTGCAGATCCAGATCAGCCAGCACATCCGTGACATCTAAACAGGATCTGCACTGGTCCCTTTATGGTCAGAAATAACCTAATGAAACAAAAAGCAAACAGTTTACATCTAAACTGTTCGTCCATGCAAGAAAGGTGTATCTATGAAGGAAAGGGTTGAAAACATTCATTAAAGTAGAAGAGAGGTTAATGAAAACAGAAGTAGGGTCAAAATGAAAGCTCATTTACTTAAAGTCATATACATGTCGAGGGTTGCACGCAAGATTGTCGTAACTACATTGAAATAAAGAAGGAGTTACGACAGTCTTGCATGCAACCCTCGATGTATTCAATAATACTGGTGAAAATCCCTGGTCCCTGACTATTAAACCATTAAACATATGTTGACCTTTTAGACCCAAAAGAATTAATGGTTAAACCTTTCCTCCATAGATACAGCTTTATTGCATGGGCAAACAGTTTAGATCCAGATCAGCTGGCACATCCATTCCATCTATTCAGGATATAAACTGTTTGCTTTTTGATTCATCGGGTTATTTCTGACCTATATGCGACCAGTGCAGATCCTGATCAGACGGCACAGATGTGTCAGCTGATTTGGATCTACACTGGTCGCACACGCATTAAAATGCGTATATATGGAGGAAAGGGTTAAGTGTAACAAATACAGGTTTCCCACTTAAAAAAAAATAATTGTATAATCTTAATAGGAAGGACAAGATAAACTTTTTTAATATAAATAAGACATTCAGTTTAACCCTTTAATCTATGGGATATAGCTGTTATTCATGAGTAAATAGAGTAGATCCGAATCAGCTGGCACATCTCCATTACAGCTGATTCTGATCAGGATCTACACTGTTCGCTTACTGATTCCTTAGGTTATTTCTGACCAAGAAAGTTACAGCATAGATCCTGAAAGGGTTGCACTGTTTTGTGACATTTTTATTTTCTCAATCATTTGGTAAGCCTTTCTGAACTTTGCTGGACATGGTTGTTCTAAACCTGGATAAATTTTATCCCTGGGTTAAAATTTATCTGCGGTTAAAAAGAAAGAAAACGGGTTGTTCAAAATTGATCTAAAAGTTACATGTAAGCATAACCAAAATTTGAATTCTTTTCACGCCGGAATTCATGGAGTTAAGATGTGGACAATGTATGGAAGATTTTTGTGTATTGTGTAAGACTCCGTGACTGTTTTAGGATATATATCGATTACCATGTGTTTGAGATATGATGTATGGAAAGCCAGAGCTGTCTTATATTGTTGTTTTCGAATGTATTCAACCGCTTTGGTATTATATCAGTTCATTTCTATAATATATAAAACCAAAACATGTATTTATTGAACCAAAACTCATTATATTAATTCACACGTACAATATATTATACGGACTCGTCGATATATGAAACCAATATACCTTTATATAGATTCAGTCTTGCTTTGTTTGTATTGGAAACTGTATTGAATGAAACCAATATGTTCAAATATGAATTCACATTTTAATATATACAACCAACTGCCTTTGTATACTGCCAACTTGCGCATATATAAATATATTTTTGAATTGTATTTAACGAATGTATTAATATTTAAAACCGAATTAGACATACATAAATCCAACTGTCCTTATGTGGAATGAGAGTATCATTATATTATATCATTTTCACGATATATGAAAGTAACTGTTCATATATAAAACCGAACAAGAAATATATATATTCGCTTCGTCCTTGTATGAAATCGAATAATACTTATATTATTTCGATTCATCATTCGTTGAACCAACCATTCAAATGTGTAACCAATGTTGCAATATATCAGTTCATATTGACATTGTATTTAATGACTGCATCTTTTGATCAAACCAAAGTAGACATATATGTATCAATCTGTCCTTGTGTGTAACGAGTGTAGCATTATATGATATCATTTTGACAATATATGAAAGTAAACTGTTCATATATAAAACCGAATAAGAAATATATATGTTCGGTTTGATATACAATAAGAGCAGCTATCATTATACTTAACCGAAATGCATTGCTTTTATTTCATTTAACATTATATTAACTGAAAACGTTCTTATATTAAACGTAAGATCAATGTATGGATACAATAATTCTTTATATATATCCGTTTCGACAATGTGTCGTACCGTTCTTCGTTATATGAAACCGGCTTGTCATTATATTGACGAGACTATTCGTTGGGAGATGTATTTTTCTTCGACACCGGCTAGGCATGCAGAAGACGCCGCAAAAGACAGTCCTGAACTTGTCAAATGCTAACAATCAAGCGAAAAAAAATGTGAGTGTGGTGTATAAACACGTTGCTTGAACACATCGAAAGTTATGTTTTAAATAGCATAGCTATTTTGGTTTAATATATTGATGAAGTTGTATCATATATTCCAAAAGCCATCTTATATATTGTTTAATCGGTTTCAGTTAAGGACACCTGATTTCATACATTGATTGTTTGTTTTCATACCATACATTATAACTATCATAGATTGTGACAATGATATTACACAATGCTACTCTAGTTCCACACAAGAACAGATCGATTTGCAAATCTTTACTTTGGTGTGATATAGAGATGAAGTCGTTAAACACAATATCACTATGAACCGATACATCGCATCTTTGTTTACATATAAGGAAGGTTGGTTCCATGCACTGATAAATCAGAACAATATAAGCATAACGTTATTTCATACAATTAAAAAACGAACATATATATTTCTTTTTCGGTTTTATATATGAACAGTTTACTTTCATATATCGTGAAAATGATATAATATAATGCTACTCTCGTTCCCCATAAGGACAGTTGGATTTATGTATGTCTAATTCGGTTTTAAATATTAACACATTCGTTAAATACAATTCAAAAATATATTTATATATGCGCAAGTTGGTTCTATACAAAGGCAGTTGGTTGTATATATTAAAATGTGAATTCATATTTGAACATACTGGTTTCATTCAATACAGTTTCCAATACAAACATAGCAAGGCTGAATCTATATAAAGGTATATTGGTTTCATATATTGACGAGTCCGTATAATATATTGTACCCGTGGATTAATATAATGAGTATTGGTTCAATAAATGCATGTTTTGGTTTTATATATTATAGAAATGAACTGTTATAATACCAAAGCGGTTGAATACATTCGAAAACAACAATATAAGACAGCTCTGGCTTTCCATAATGATGATTCACAAAAATATGTTTATCTGAAACCTGGACTATTACTGAATGTTTTAATAGCCTTGTGGAATCTGAGGAAACATGGCACGCCTATAAAGATCTATTGGAAAAAACTAAATTCGGGCACACTGATAGTGATCACGGTAGCATTTTAAAACGAAGTGGAATTAACACCCGTTTCAAATTTGAAACGGGTGTTAATTCCACTTCGTTTTAAAATGCATTTTCCAAAAGCATACCGAGCATAGACGACAAGTGGGCTGGGAGCCTGCCCCCGCCCGTCTTCGAAGGTTCTTTTAAGACAGTTCTATATTCCTTCTTTGCCTTTTCCCTCTCAGCCCACCACTTTCTCTTTATTTCAAGCACAGTTCGTACTTTTGATCCCGCAGCATTAACCTTCTGCGTGATATTTTCCCATACTTGTTGTTTTTTAGCTTTGGTAACCTTGTTCGAAAATTTACTCTCTAACAGCCATCTATTTTTCAAAACTTCTTCCTCTACTTTTACTGTTTCTGACGCCGTTTTAAATAGCTTCTGCTTTCTTATCTTCTTTTGAATACCGTCAAGTGTCGGCTGCATGTCAGCCATTTTGGATAAGAATCATGCATTCTGGGATTGGAATAAACTATATCCGTGGGTTAATTTTTATCCAATGTGGGATAATTATCCGACTGGATATTTTTTGTCAAACAACTTGTTTAACCTAGGTGGTTAACTAACCAAGTAAGAATAAATCTAACCCAAGGGTTAGTACTAAAGGGTTAAAAGTACTAACCCAGGGTTATATTTATCCAATATTTGAACAACTAGGTCCTGAAAGTTAAGTGTCAAGTTCAGGTCCAGTGTTGTTCCTGATCAGATGGCATGGATGTGTTGGCAGATCTGGATCTATGCTAGTCCCACATGCGATTTAAGCCATTCATATGAAATATATGATTACCACTGTCAATCAACCAGAATTCGTCCAAACTGTTCATAAAAATATTAGTCTTTAAAAATTAACATGTTTTAAATATAAACACATTAATTCCTCCTTGTTAATTCCTTAAGTCCTTTTGGTTCATTCTTTCTTTTGACTCCTTTTTAAACAGAAAAAGGTTCCGAAGTTCCTCTAAAAAAATGTTTCAATGTAAACCTTTTTTAACACTCAATGTCTTAACTGATACTCCAAATAAGAAATAAGTCCTTTTAAAATGATGTTTCTTTCTTGTGTATCCCTTTTTTAACTCTAGATTTTATTAGGCAAAATATTGTATCAGGTTTATTCTCATCAATAAGCTGTCATCTTTTTAACAGACAAATTGTCCATAGGGCTTTCAAGCAGACTATTTTTGACAAGTGTGTTTTCTCCTTACAAAACTGTCTTAGATTGACATTATTATCTGGTGTTTGATCAGTCTAAATATCAATGTATAGTAATTTTATATTAACTCATTCTTCCCTATATACTCCTTTATGGCATGGGCAAACAGTGTAGATCTAGATCAGCAGACAAATTTGATCTGGATGTACACTGTTTTTTTTTAATTATTATCTTCTGATCAGAAAATGAACAGAGCAGATATTCACCAGATGGCATGTATGTGCTGGTTGATCTGGATCTACACTGTTTGCTCAGTGCAAAAAAAAGGTGTAAGAACAGATTTGTTAAGTAAATCAGCCAAAAAATTGTCTGAATTTGACGTGCATGCCTATCTGGATCTATAATGGTCACCCATGGAATAAACATGTGATCAACATCTCAGAGAAAAGGGTTAAGGCTGAAACTATGAACAAGTAGATCTTGATCAGAACCTACAGGGCCCAAGATCATAAAACTAAGTTTTGAGATCAGTCTCAAATCTCAAGGATCTGATTGGCTGAAATGGCAACTTGTCGCCATTTCAGCCAATCAGATCCTTGAGATTTGAGACTGATCTCCAGATTACTTTTATGATCTTGGGCACAGATAAGCATGCTGATCTGGATCTACACTTGTCACGCACTGAATGTACATGTAAGTAATACCTCACAGAGAAAGAGGTAAAGTTAAAGACATGAACAAGTAGTAGCGGTTAAGTATTTTATAAGTTTTAATACACATAAAATATATGATAACTTACTAGGAGTTGAAGATGGGGCAGATGAGGTATTGGCGCCATGCTTTACCAGAGGGGGTGGAGGTGGTAAGTTTCGAGTTGTCTCATGCCCTGTAAAAGCAGAAAAGATCAAATGTAATTGTCATTCCAGGTTATTGTTGGTGTATAAGGTGTACGAAATACTGAAAAAAAGAACACTTTACCCCTGATTTCATAGATAGAACTTCAGTCCCTTATATGACAGTGTAGATCCAGTGCCCAAGGTTATAAAACTGAGCATAGAAACCAGTCTCAAATCTCAAGCATCTGATTGGCTGAAATGGTGACTGGTCGCCATTTCAGCCAATCAGATGCTTGAGATTTGAGACTGGTTTCCAATCTCAGTTTTATAACCTTCAGCCCAGACCACAAAGCTGTCCATGCTGCTGATCTGGATCGACACTGTTCGCTTTATAGTCAGAAATAACATTATTAATCTAAAAGTGAACAGTGCAAATTCTAATCAGACGGCACAGATGTGCTAGCTGATCAGGATCTACTCTGTTCATGCATGTGATAAAATGCGTATATATGGAGGAAAAGTTTAAGAATGCTTCTCTGACAGTTGAGCAGTGTAGACCATATGGCAGGTATGCACATGCTGATCTGGATCTACACTGATCACACTGACCAAAAGCCCCAGTTTGTCATGGTGTGTGACATGTTCTTGTAGCTATATACATGTATATTTACATGCATTGCAGAAAAATAAGAAATATATATCAATAAGTACTGCTTTATGTACATTTAGAATGCTAGACAATTATCTCCCCCTGGCTTACCTGTCCCATATGGCATGCCAGCCATGTTCTGTGGAAAGCCAAACCTCTGGTTGGATTGTCCAGGAACATGACCTCTCTCCATCCTAACTTCTCTCCCAGCTCCCTGAAAATAACAAACAACTGATGCAGTGGTTTCATTTTCTTCAATAATGACAACTGACCAGCAAAGGCTTTCAGTGTAAAGGTCATTCACGAATTGATTATTGATTGGAAATTTTTCTTCTTAGAGGCCACAAGCCAGTTATCTACAATGTCTTGGCATTCTGAAGAAGGGTCGATGCTATGAATGCTGCTTAGGAACAGGTGGTGCGAAAAAATGAGACAAAGTATGGTTGTGCAACATGTGTGAAGAGACTGTGCCCTGTCTTGTGTCATGTTAACTACCACAACAGAGTTTTTAGACTAGAAAACAACTAAATTTACTCAAAGCTACAAATGTACTAAGCATACAGTTTATGAGATTGAAATTTGCATAAAAGTTTAAATATAATAAATCAACAGTGGTCAGGTATTGGCCACAGAGAGTTAATACATTACATCCGCCCTTTCTTTAGATAGAACATTAATTCTAAGAACATCAAGAGTTTAACAAGAAACCATAAATATCATTAAGCGCGCCTTAATGTGATATTATGTGATAATGTTTATACATCTGCACAATTAATAGCTTTAGAATGTCATGGTAATTTGATTAACAATCTTTTCATTACTTGACTGACATGGATAATTATTTGTACTGATCTGACTGTTTTTATTTCAGCAGTTTCACATGCTATTAAATTCTCAGAGAACAACTGTCATTAATTTTATCAGTTTTAATGGTCATTTGGCATTTTCTGCAAGTTCACTGAAAGTTTATTTCTGATAGAATGGCCTGGTCTGGGAAATGTTTCTCCTGAAAATGTCATTGAATTTTGATTTAAGTTTAATTTGATTTCCTTTCTGTCCAATAACAGTGTAAATTTCACTACTCCACTTTGGATCTAATTTTCCATTGTTTTTGTTCAATATTAGAACTTTCTGTCCCAGTTTATAATGTACTTGACCGGTACTTGATCTTCTGTCGGCATAGGTTTTCATCTTCTGCTTTTGAAGCGCATCCTTTCTGCGAGTTTGAGAATCCTCTAGACTTTCCTCTTCTCGAAATGAGGGAGTTTGTTTTTCACTGTTCTGTTGAATAACAGCAATGCAGGTGCGGATCCGGTAGTAACGTGACGAGTCGTTCTGTATGACATTAGGAATTTGTAAAGTTCAATTCGCCAGTTTTTTCTTCCGGCAACGGCAGTTTTCACGAATTTTCCTAATGTTTTATTGAAGTTTCTACCAATCCTGCGGCTTGCGGGTGATAAGGGGTTACGCGATGATGTTTAATTCCATTTGCCTTGAAAAAGGATGTCAGTTCTTGAGATACCATATTTGGCGCGTTGTCAGTTTTGATTTCGTTCGGCAGTCTGTGCGTTGCGAAGATTTTCATTAGCCTTTGCTTGTTTGCCTTTGACGTGATTGATTTCATGATTTCGACTTCTGGAAAGCGTGAAAAGTAGTCGATTATGACCAGTAAATATTCTCCACCGGGAAACGGTCCTGTGAGATCCATTCCAACGCTTTGCCATGGTGCTTCTGGCATTTCAGTCGGTGTGATTTGTTGTTGTTGAGGTTGCTTTGAAGTAAGCTGGCACTGATAACATGTCTTAATTAACTGTTCAATTTCACTGTCTATGCCTGGCAAATAAACTTTTTCTCTCAACATTAGTTTTGTTTTTACAATGCCTTGGTGAGTTTCATGAGCTTATTGTAGAACCGTTGGTCTAAGTCTTTCTGGAATTACCAATCTGTTACCTCTAAGAATAACATTGTTATGAATAGACAGCTCATTACGCAGCTTGAAAAATGTCTTGAATTTCTCGTGTTTCGGCCATTTGCCCTGATTAATGCACTGAATCAGTTCTTGAATGAATTTGTCCTGAGATGACTCTTTATCAATGTGATCTAAGGTCATGGCTGAGGGTACCGCATTTTCACACAGGTAATCCATGTATTTCTCTGTAATGCTTGATATTTCACATTTTTCTTGCTTGAATGTTGACCTTGAAAGGATGTCGGCAGGGTTTAATGCTCCTGATTGGAATTCTACAGTGAATTTGTAACTTTGAAGGTGTAATAACATTCTTTCAAGTCTTGCTGGAGGCATGTGTGTTGGCTTGAAGATGTTGATCAGTGGTTTGTGATCAGTGATAACCTTGAATGTTAATCCATACACATATGTTCGAAACTTTTAGATGCCCCATGTAACTGCTAAGCATTCATGTTCAATTTTACTGTAACGTCTTTCAGTCTGATTCAATGTTCTGCTAGCATAAGTTACATATGTACTTGCTTAAAGTGTCCATCACTTTGTTTCTGAGATAAAATTGCACCTAGTCCAAATGGAGATGCGTCTACAGAAATCGTAGTTTCGGCATTTGGGTTGTAAAATGCCATAACACTTGCACTTGTTAGCAATGATTTCAAATTTTGAAATGCTGTTTCTTGTTCTTTTCCCCATACGAAGGAAATGTTCTTTCTTGTTAATTTTCTGATTGGCTCAGATTCTGTCGCGAAATAGTTCAAGAGTCCTAAGAAGGATTTCACTTCTTTCACATTTTGTGGTGGTGCTGTGTTAAGCACTGCTTCAATTTTGCTTTCTTGTGGCATTAGTCCTTCAGCGGTGACGGTATGACCCATAAATTTCATAGTCGTTTTGCAAAATTCACCCTTTTCTTTATTCAGTGTCAATGTTTAAAATTAGGGTTTTAATAGAGCCATAGCAGTTTGTTTACATTCGAGTTACAGACCTTTACAATGTTTATGATAATGGTCATCAATGATAAGTTGTTTCTTATTATATATGGGAGGGAAACATATAGGAGGGTTGTAGTGATGAGATAGGGGGATGGTGGACACATGCGCCGAGCACCTGTGAATAACAGGAGACAATTGTTGAAAAAAAAAAGAATTTTGTAAGAAAAGTAATTAAATGTGGTACCTGCTATGTTGTCTAATCCTGGTGTCAAAATAAAGCATTTTGCACTTAAATAGATCCAAAATAATTAATTACAATATCCAGTTCAATGTTCCCTCTAGTGCCAACCAGTGTTACTATTACTATTCTAACATAATTCTTTTTTTTTCAACAATTGTCTTCTGTAAATATCAATATTCATCTGTTTATAACAATATAATAACAGTATTTGTGAAAATTGTTTAAAAAAATGATCATTTTATTTTCACAGATCATCATCACTAAAACTGTATTATGAGCAAGTATGATGTACCTTAAAAAATTTAAAGGTTGCAAAAATTCCTGTAAATTAGGTCAAACAACGTTTTAGAGTTATGCTTGATCTGTTCCATTTTGGTTGCATATATACATATAAATTAGTAATTTTAGTTGTCTTCTTTCTTTAAACATAGTAAAAACATCTTTGAGATATGAACGCATTGAGAAATCACGGTAACTTTTGTATGGGATTTCTCGGTTAAGTCTAATAGTCGCATCCGAAATATCTTACACTTCATCTATTTGACAGCCTGGGAATGGATGGTTACAACTAATTAAACTTCACACTGCAGTTACCTTGAAGGTGTTGTATTTCCCAAGAAGTCAATAAGATATTTATTCATTGAAACATGTTAAGAAAATAAAAGATTTAGCGATAATTGGAAATTCCATCATTATTTTCTGGGTTAGTACTCCCAAGATATTTTATCTCCAACAAGAGCTATTTAAACTCAAGAAATTAAACACCACAAAGAAGCAAAATGTTTGTCCGCTTTTTTAAAGTTTTTTTTAGTGCTGTAGAGCACGATAATTTTGACATAGGCGTAGACAATGGGGCGGCAGGGGCGGCGGCCGCCGACCCAATATTTTGACCAGCCGCCGTTATATTTTAACTTCGCCGCTCCAGTATTTTTTGGCGCCTTTAGTATTTAATAGTGTTATACATTCATTAAGACACTACTTAGATCAGTTAAACTTCAATCATTTGGCAATAAAAGAACAGAATCCAATTCAACCAGTAATATGTAAATTAATTATGGCTGGAGAAAAAGAAATTTAGTAAATTATTACCAAAATCTGCAGTTAAATGGCAAAATGAGTTTAATTTGAATAACATGAATTGGCGTGAAATATACAATTTACCTTTTAAATCTACAAAAGATTCCAAAATCCATTGGTTACAGTACCGAATCAATCATAGAATTCTTGGGACAAATTACTTATTAAACAAAATGAGATTAAGGGATAATAACCTTTGCACTTTTTGTAATCCATATTTAGAAACATTAGTTCATCTTTTTGGGGATTGCCAAACAGTACAAGTTTTCTTACATAATGTGAAAAGGTGGATAAATATGTGTTGTCCTTTCATAGCATTAGAGTTAGAAAAGGGGATTTTATCTTGGGCTGTCATCATAATTTAGTAATCAACAATATCATTCTGCATAGATATTGTGTTTTTTCCTTTTAAATATAAATTAAATGTTTATTTAAACCTTGAAAGTAATTTAAAATGAAGTTAATAAGAAGACCATTTTGAAATTTCAAGAATAGACACCCCCGCAATCTATATTTCTATTCACTTTGACTTTCATTTTCAACATATGAATGGCTTCCTAATGTTCATTAAAAATTTGGAAGGATCTGAATGCGGGACAGACAATGAGCTTATTCATTGTTTTTTCTTTTGTGGTGGAGATTGGATTCAATCTAATGTCGCCTTAAGTTTTGGCTGCACTGAAGGCAGGCATCGATAGGCCTACGCTAAATTACTGTGGTATCTATATTTCGCGCGGGTTTAAAATTGGCGCATTTCGTGATAGCGCATACGCGCGAATTTAATCGAAATTACATTACTTTGTAACACGGCTTAAAAGGTAAAAGAAATTGCGCGAATTTATGCCCGCGCAAATATGTCATTTGCGATTTTATTTCGAGAAAATTTATCCACGCGAAATTAAATGATACCACAGAAGCTTTGCGCGACAAGGGATTAACGGCAGCGGATAACCGCAGGATGTTCACGGTGCTCTTAATGGATTCTCATTGTGTTTTGATTGAACGTACATTGGCTGAGAAGTATCAAATTAATGATTTTGTTTATTGCAACTGTCATATGTCAATCAAAACGATAACTGGCGTCATATTATGAAATTTAGTGTCCTCTTCACAAGAACATCATTTGTGACGGATGATAAAACATTTTTAATCGATATTAAGATGTGATCAGATATGTATGTTCCTAATCAACCTAAGCATTTTTAAATTCTTAAGCGCAATCTCGAAAATATAACTTTAAAAGGTTTAAATATTTCTTTAAAATAAACAAATTTTATACAGTATCTTTTAAGGCCCTATCACACTACAGCGCGTTTCCACTGCGTTGCCACGGCGTTGTTTAATTTTCCAGAACGCCGTGAGATCGCAAGAAAAATCTGACTTTAATCGTGAAGATGGTGACTGCACGGCGTCCTCACTGCGACCATGGCTTTTTTCTTCGGAGTTTACATGGCGTTCTATCGCGTTCCTATGGAGTTCTTGTTGGCGATTGCCTGCGCTCTTACGGCGCTTCCACTGCGTGCACTGCGCTTTCACCGCGTTCACGCTGCGCCGACGGCGTGTTGATGACGTTCTACCTGACGTGTGCATGCATGGGGCACGTTCCATCTGCGTTCAAATTCAGCTGAAATTGCTCTCCATTCTGCTTCGGTGGTAGAACACTAAATGCACTCGTTTCTGTACCCATTAAAATTAGCCTGGCATACTTCACACAATGACATTGTACTGTGAGTTATTCTAAAATCGAATTCCATGCTGGCACATCTGCCCCAGATGCAAGATGACGCATTGTCATAGCTAGTTTTGATCCTTGTTCAAATGCTTTCCTATACCGGGTGTCTTGTTGAGTGTCTCTCTAGAAGCTCATGAAATAAGGCGGGCGGCACTCGGAGATAGTTGAAGTAACTGACAGGGTCCTCTTATCGCAGCTTAGGTATGAGCCGATGAAAGTGGCCATGCTGCAACCGTCTGCCTTCGTCCAGCCATGGTCGAACCCAAACCCCCCTACGCCCTTGAGCTCTCCTTCTTCGTCGTATTACAATGATGTTCAAAATGTCTTCATCTTGGTATGTTTGCTTGACATGCATGTAGGTCAGCAATAGCCCGACTTGCTGCCGTACTTCAGTCATGATGAAATGAATGTTTATTTGCCAATCTTGTACATTTATACAATTTTGTGTAGAAGCGCCGATGAAATCAGTAGAAGCGCATTGGCAGCGCAATGATCGCTGTGACAACGCAGTAGAAGCGCACTGGGAGCGCAGTGATCGCCGTGACAACGCGGTAGAAGCGCATTGGGAGCGCATTGGGAGCGCATTGATCGCCGTCACAGCTCCGTACAGTCGTTGAAAGAGCGCAGTGAAACAATTAACACTCCGTATAAGCACCGTAGACGCACCACAAAGCGCTGTAAAGACGCAGTGATATCTCCGACAACGCCGTGCAATCTCCCAGCAAGCGCCACCGATTACCAGAGCGACCTCTGTGCGCGCCCGCGGAGCTCCTGTTGCGTTGTAGGAAACCTTACTGCGCTGCTACGGCGACCAAACGGCGATCCCACTGCGCTCTCATCAGAACGCCGAGCGACGGCGTTTGTTTTGTGCATGCTCAAAGTGAGCGCCGTGGCTAGGCGTTCTATGCGATCCCCGGTGACTGCGTTTACTGGCGATGCCACTGCGTTGCTGCGTCGATGCTTGTGATTGTACTGCGCGCACCTCGGTGTGACAGGGGTTTAAGTAACCATACGTGCATCTCTAGTTTTATCATTTAAACGTTCATCAATAAATAATGTACAAAATTTACACCGCCCCAATATCCAAAACTTGCCTACACCACTGCGCACATTTTCCGAAGTTTTACCCAAAAAGGCAATGTTTGCCAATTTAAGAGTCTTTCCGAAACGTTTTCACCGTTCTTTCTCTTTTCGGTGTTGAAGTCAATATTTGTACGGTTTGTTCCAGGGTTACTGGGCAAAACTTAGAATCCTGTTTATAAATATGAACCAGATTCATTCACAATTTAATGTACAAAAGCAATTTCTTTCCATAAAGGATGTAAATCGTCTTGTCCATTAAATTGGGGCTAAGTTTTGGAGTGTTTTTATACACAAAGGGTTTCCCAGACTCTCGAAACTTTTCGGGAAACATCGATTGGTAAGAGTCTCTGAGTATTTGAACACGGACACCGTTGAATCATTCTCTGTCAATTTTTCGGGGCATATTGGTTAGAAGCTGTGGGCTTCGTAGATTTCAGGGGGATAGGCCAGGTCGACGTCTATGATAAACCTGTAATAAGCAATTCCATTTAAATCAAAGTTTTTTTACCTGTTACTCTGATAACCATTGGAGATCGCCCACAGACAAGGGCTCTGACACGTCATATCGGTACAGGTTGTTAGTGTGGAGGTAGATTATGAAACTGTCTTCTTTTTCGGAGTCACAGTCATGCGTGTACTTGTTGTTGGCTTGACAGTGACGACGATTGATGGAGCTTATTTCACCTCTCATCATGTATACGCAAAAGTTATACTTTGAAGTCATTTTCAAACAAGCCGCGAAATCGAAGGTTAAGTAAGAAAATGTAGACAGTTGAGACCGGAATTAGTAAATCAAATCTCTGTGAAGGAATCAACAACATCCGCAAACAGATGCGTATTGCAGTCGAGGTAGAGATCATGATATACCCCGAGGGTTTGCACATCAAAAGCCCGCCAAATCTCCTGGGCATTTTAATAGTCCTCTTCTGACAGAGTGGGTGGCATGGCGGAACTGTCCGTTAAATGAAAATGACCACTCACAAAGTCGGCACCTGACGACTTCTTGTAGTAAGTTTCACTAAAGATCTCTTCGATCTCGCTTTCGACCATGAGACACTCGATGAAATGATTTATAACGTCCGGACCATAGTAAACCACCGGGGTTTTACAGTAGTCCTCATCTTCACTTACTACCATATGCCAAAAACCGAAAGGAGCGTACCCGTGCGTGAGTGTTGATGCAGCAGTAGGTTTTTAATTGGCTCGAGAAAATACTCGAAATTATTCCAAACGTTTTCTTTCAATTCATATTAAAAGATTGAAAACATAGATGCCGCCCTTTTCATCGGGCATTTTCATTTTCTGAGCTTCATGTATCCTTTTTACACAGAGCAAGTTTACCGAACCGATGAAGACAATATGAACAGTAATATGCGGCGCTATTATGTTGGGATATATGACTGAGAAAGCGGCTCGTGTTCTTTGTCCAAACATAATGTGATTTGCCCCCCCCCCCCCCCCCCCGCAAGAGAAAGTCAATTTTCTTGTTGTGATCAACGTTTGAAATGCTTTATTTCACCTTCCTCATAGCCCAACAGATTGGTGGAGGTGTCGATGACCATTCTACATTTCAAATTTTGGTACATCGAAACTGTACGGGATACGAGTTCCCGGTCATATTGAACTCCAATTGAAATTGCTCGTACTAAGAATCTCTGTTTGGGTGTCGGTCAAATTGCTTTAATGCCGATAAAACTGCCCATGAAAAACGCGTGTTTTGATTATTGTGAACATTAATTATTATAAATGCTTACAACGCAAAGCGGAAGGGTCGGGTTGAAGCTTCGTCCTTGAAAAGGAACATAACGCGCAATATTTACACTCATTTTCAAGATGCCATCGGGAATCCATCCCGACCCCTCACGCACGAAAGTTTCGAATGACGGAAAGATTTTCTGTTGAGCTTTTGACAAATCAAGTTTTGTATCGTGCGGGAGAATAGTTTGTTGTATAGACCTAAAATGCGGAGAAGAATAAATTCTTCTATTGTCTTTTTCTTAATAAAGGTGTCCCGAACATTACCATTGAATTTCACGCCTCTTTATGTTAACTTCATTCCAAATAATTTCGTTCAGTCTAGTGCTCGTAAAATATATAAGTAAGTCATACTTATCTAATTCGTTCGAGAAAATGGTAACAGTTCGAAGTTTATTATTAATAGAAAATTGTAAGATTGTTCGATGTAATAGTTGTTGTTGTTTTACCTGTTGAATTTTTTGCTCTTCTTGCTGCTGTTGTTGTTGCGATACTTGTTGTGTTTGTTCCTGTTGTTGATGAGCCTGTTGTCGTTGCTGCTGCTGATGATGATGATGCTGCTGGTGTTGTAGCCGATACTGCTGATTATCATCTTTTTGCTGTTGTTGACGATGATCATGATTATCATTATTTTGTTGCTGTTGCTGATTTGTACAAACATAATTTTTGTGTCTATACAGGCTGGCCTTAAGTGTAAAAGTTCTTCCACACGAATCACAGGTGAATTTCTCGCCGTCATGCACCGATGAAAAATGCCTGTCGCGGCTCCATGCATTTGCAAACGATTTTCCACATGCTTGGCATCTCATTTTCTTTTTTTTAAAAAGAAGAGAAAAAATAGCGTCATTCTCTATAATATTTGCAATTTAAAACTTATGTCAAGCAAACACACTTTATCAAAATTCTCTGTCGTTTAAAATTATTATATCAATGCAAGGAATTGATCAATTGTTTAAGTAATTAGATGCAAACGATAAATTTTTAATTCAGATATGTTTGAATTTTTTTTTACATACCTTCAATATGTTCGTATTTTTATGTTGTTTTTTTTTTGTATTCCTTCAATATAACTTCTAAATTTCCATAAAATCATGAAGTCTTTCCGCTTTGTTGTTTTTCTCTGCACACGAATGTCTATGATAATTATATACTTAAACCATCTCAACCAAAATCAAAGATGTTGTCATGACATTTAGAACTCCAAACAATTGGAGTGATTTGCCTCAAATAAGTGTCAAACAAACATTTGGAGTTGTTAATTTTCCATTCTATAAACGACTTTTCATTAATGCATCAGTGAGCAAACAACAGTTCGCATATGGCATAACGAAAAATAATAAAATTATCATTTTTTTAGTGATCTAGTGAAGGACCAGGGTAACTGGGAGGATACCTGGATAGGAAAACAACATTTTCTTTTCCGAGTAATATTTCATGTTCGTACAATGGTATTTGTTAACATTTATGAAAATATTGTTTCTTCATCGATCTTCTTTATGTAATCACGAAAATAAAACTGAGTTTTAAAATTATGAAAAAAAATTATAATCTTGTTATAATATTGAGCAAATTTGACAACAAACTTTGACCAAACTTGACAACACACATTTATGAAGTACGTCCCGTATGGTACCGTAATAATTGCATATCGTTAGTTACTAAAACGCGAATGGTATTACGGAAAAGTCGAAGTCGCGATAACTCGAAGGTCGCGATAATTCAAAGAAAATCGTCGGTCCCTGGGGACTTCGAGTTATCGCAATTCGACTTAAAAGTTTCGATCCCTTTTAAAGATTCTGAAAGACCCCCCGTTACGATATTTTAGTGAAATAACGACAAGTACATAATAATTATTATTTACTGTTTAATTGTTTAGGGTGACTTAATTATGTCTTTTTATTCCCCCTTTAGTTTAATAATCCGCCGTAAAATCAACAGAGTTTTATCTCAATAAGTTCTTTAGTGCAAAGACCTATATATACTATTATCCACCCTTGAGATATGCTTTTTTCGTGTTTTTGCTGCGCTAGGCCTAAATTTATATTATCATACTAGTGCTGTTCGATTGTTGAAAGACCCCCTCTTGTTGGGATGGAACAATTATTTTCGGCATTTAAAATTACTTTAAGTATCGGTAAACTGGGTGGTGCCTAATTGTTACCAATCTTGGAAGCGTTTTTCACCAAAGCAAATTCCAAACTTAAAAACCCAACAGTATACAAGCTATATGTGTCGAGCAAAAATAATATGCAAATCAACCTATCATGAAATCAAATGGAACACAGTACAAAGCAATTCTTTAAATCTGTTTAAAAAATCCCGCCATCTGTCAGTTGCTGCTACTAATCCTAAGCTGATTGGCTATTCAAATAGGCCAAATCGGACTGTTTGGACCAATCGACGAACAGGCCGAATATCAAATGCAAGTTCGTAATTGAAATAATGGTCAAAACTGCATTTTTTCAGATAAAAGAAATATTATTTAAACTTATAAAAAATAACCATGAATAAGTATTGCTTTAGAATCATATTTAATATATCCGTAGTATATTCGACGTTACGGTTGTGCATGTCACGTGATTTTTGTTGACAATATTTTAGGTTTCTTTCTAATTTTTGCGTATGTGATTATAACTTAAGGTAATTAACACTTTTAATCGCTTGGTTAACTGTTGGCATTTAGGAAAACAGCAACCCCTTATGTCAGATTTTTCTTTTATACTCGTTTAAATTTAAACGTGAACATGTCAGTTGATAATATGCACAATAAGTTGAGATGTTTCTATGAAAATAAAGGTCATAGACCACTATACAATTTTTCATTCTGTGATATCAAGATATCTTATTTGTGATTTTTCTCAGCGACTTCAGGGCTCTCACTAGACTTGCAAATCAGGGAGAGGTTTTGACATCATTTTACTGAATTATGGAGAAGTTTGAAGTCAAAAGCATTTTTTCCCTATATAGTTACTGTATACAAAATGACTTCTCCATTAGCTCAAATAAGGGAGAAGTCTGGTTACTTTTTGGAGAATACTTCTTCCAAGTCTCCCTCTAGTGAGAGCTCTGGACTTATTGACATAAATGTTAGGCTTCCATAAATGTTAAGAAGCCTAGTCCAACAACAAATCACCACTTCTGCAGTTAGTTTTAACATGGATCCCAATCAGAGAATTCATTCTTTTGTCATTGGCCAAACTCCAATATTAGCCTTTTGGCTGGTACCTAGATTACAGACCAGTAAACTGGTCATTGACTTTAAGACAATTGACATAGTTTTCGATTTCCTGTTGCATATTATGAACTTTACATGCGTACTGATGGCATAACACAGTTGCGATGGGCAAGCTCTGTCGATGACTCAAGACAAGTATTAATAAACAAGAGTCTTTCTATTGCCAGTTTACAATTCTTTGAGAATAAACTATATCAAAGACATTAACTATACAAACGGTTTGCAAATAAAATTCATTAAGCTTTGAAGTCTGAAACTACCACAATTGTCTTAAAAAAAAACATTATTTCATTGGTATTTCTTATATGACTGTAATTTTCTCTTAAGGTGTGAGTGAGAAGTGACGAGACATGTCGGACAGTGGGGGAAGCTCATCACCTGACTGGGCAATGGTAGATGACCATGGCAGCTTAACAGTAAACAGTTTTACTTTTTTTTTTGCTTGGTTGGGTACTAGAATGCAGGGTTGAATGCAAGACTTCCTGAAAGGTGTTTCATTGTGGTTGCTTAAGCCACATTTTTTGGCAGCAATATTTTATTTTTATTTTCATGGTGTATTCGGCCAGAAAGTCGAAAATTGTCAAAATGCTTTTGACTTCAAACTTCTCCATAATTCAGTAAAATGATGTCAAAGAAAGTCGGAAATTGTTACCATAAAAGTAAAAATGTGCCAAACAAATCCCATTTTCTGAAATCTTGCAACTGACTCTGTTCTTTAAATTTTATTGACTTTAAAAGTATTTGTAACTGTACATTGCTCTTCAAGAACTGTAAGCTGTTCAACATTTATATCATTGTCAATAATAGTAATGACGTACAAGAGAGCATTTGCATATATATTTTGTAAATGGGATATGTTTATGGTTTGTTTTCGTCTATTTTTACTGAAGAAATTAGTTTTGACAACATGTTCATGAAGATTAGCCATTTACAACTTACATTACAATAATTTACATAGCAAAGTGTAATTAATTACATACAATTATATTTTCATTAATCCCTGCAGATATGCAGATATGGCTTTCTTTGCATGTGTGAAAAGTGTAGATCTTGATCAGCTGGCACTGATGTGTCATCTGATCAGGATCTACACTGTGCACAAGTAACTTCCCAAGATCATGAAGCTAAATCTGGAGACCGGTTTCAAATCTCAAGCAAGTTGAAGCATCTGATTGGCTGAAATGGTGACTGGTTGCCATTTCAGCCAATTAGATGCTTGAGATTTGAGCCTGGTTTCCAATTTTAATTTTCTGATCTTTGGGCCTGTTCTAAAGATCTCTTCTCTTACATAGGATGATGATACCACCAGCACAACAAGCTCGCTGGAAGTGGTTAATGATGAGGAGGATGAAGAGATGAACCAGGAAACTCACATAGTGGGAAGTCCCTCTGCAGTTGGACCGTGTTTTGTTCTCAGAATTCCAAGCCACAAGTCAGAAGGTACTGGTTTGTTAACCCTTTCCTCCATGTATACGCAGTTTTACTCATGTGCGACCAGTGAAGATCCAGATCAGCTGGCACATCTGTGCCATCTGATCAGGATCTGCACTGGTCGCATTTTGATCAGAAATAACCTAATGAATGAAAAAGCGAACAGTTTAGATCCAGATCAGCCGGCACATTTGTGCCATCTGATCTGGATCAAAACTGTACGCCCATGCACTAAAGGTGTGTCTATGGAGGAAAGGGTTTAGACAACAAGGCAACATTGCATTTAGAATGTTCCATGTGCTGAGAATGATTATTAGGCCAGGAATATTCTCTTTTTTTTAACCTTTACTTCATATGTATATGTTTTAATTCTTGTGCACCCAATGTGGATCCAGATCCGCTGGCATATCTGCGATGTCTGATCTGGATCAACACTGGTCACATTTTGGTTGGAATTAAACCAAAGGAATCTAAAAGTGCACTGTGTAGATCCTGATCAGTGTCCAAGGTTATAAAACTGAGCATGGAAACCAGTCTCAAATCTCAAGCATCTGATTGGCTGAAATGGCGACCAGTCGCCATTTCAGCCAATCAGATGCTTGAGATTTGAGACTGGTTTCCAAACTCAGCTTTATAACCTTGGAGCCAGATGACACATCAGTAGCTGGGATCAAGATCTACACTTTTCACACTTGCAAAGAAAGCTGTATCTGCAGGAGATCAGTAATTAATGAAAACCAGTTTTGACTGGTGATTTCAATATACATGACTTGCAAATGATGATTAGAAATATAAAAAACAATTTTTCAATTTCAGACACAGATGAAGATACAAATGAAACCTTAACAACCCTTAATATATCACAGTACAGTGATCTGGGTACAGTCAGCTCATACATGGATACAGATCTGTCCAGTGCAGTATCAACTTCATCCTCAGTTAATGTTCCCAAACAAGCTGCAAAAGTGGTAAATGTAGACCTATGATTTTTTTTTGAAATTTACTAAAATAATTTTGTTGATTTATCAGAAATTCCACTCATTTAGGACAACATTTTATGAAAAAAAAATTGTACAATAAAACTGTAGTGCCACTTGTTTTACTCTAATGTATCATCCAGGGGTTTCGTTACACCCGGAAGATGACGTTTCGACTCTTGAAATTTAACAAAAGCCTCATTTTGTCCCATACAAGGTTAGCTGAAGGGTCATTTTGTCCTTAAATTAAGGGTATTTCGGCGATTAATTGGTTGAAACCCATTAACCCATTCCTGTATAGATACGCATTTTTACGCACGTGCGACCAGTGCCATCTGATCAGGATCTGCACTGGTCGCATTTTGGTCAGAAATAACCTAATGAATCAAAAAGCGAACAGTTTAGATCCTGATCAGACGGCACGGATGTGCCGGCTGATCTGGATCTAAACTGTTCGCCCTAGTAATAAAGGTGTATCTGTACGGGAAAGGGTTAAATGTGATGAAAATGACTTTTCAGATTCAGCTTCTCGTGGAACCCCTAAATCATCTTCAAGTTTAGTATAAAAAAAAGAACTTACACTTATATTTACTTTCACCTTGAAAACCAGAGCTATTTGGATCTAAACTGTTCGCCCATAGATAACAGCTATATCACATCTCAGGGTTAAGGATGGCCTAATGGAAGATTAATAATTTTGCTGCTTTTTATAATACAGGAAAGTCCAACATCTACTCAGATTTCTGCAGAGCAGCTAGAAGACCTGATGCGGACATTGGATGCACTGAAAAAACAAGTTCAGTCGCAAGGACCAGCAACAGAAGGTGCTGGTAGAATAGAGATAGACAAGAGCTTGGAAGGGTCTCCAAACACCTCAATGTCTTCCATGCAGCTGTTTGGTGATGGGCAGATGGACAGGCAAGTTCTTTTTTTGACTTGTTAATTCTGTTTCCTGTAACCCTTTACTCCATTGGATATGGCTGTTATCCCATGATCTGACAGCAGATTCCAGATCAGCAGAAACCTTTGGATCTAGACTGTTCGCTTTTAGATTCATTACATAATTTTTGTCTAACCTGGAATCGACCAGTGTAGATCCAGATCAGACAGCATGGATGTGGATCTACACTGGTCGCACATACAATGTATATAAGGAGTAAGGTGTAATATTTTTTAAGATGTGGGTCAATCAGATGCTTGAGATTTGAGATTGGTCTCCTGTCTCTGTTTAATGATCTTGGGCCATGGAAACTTGTCTTGTGTCAGTTTTAGGACAATTCTCTTTTTCAACCAATCATAATTATGTTTGAGATTGGGCTTTAGTCTCAGTTTTGCGATTAACTCTTTCCTCCATAAATACATGTTTTTACGCATGTGCAAACAGTGTAGATCCAGGTCAGCCTGCTTGTCCGTACTGTGAGATCAGGATCTGCACTATTTACTTTTCGGTTAGAAATAACCTAATAAATCAAAAATCAAATTCTGATCTTACGGCACTGATGTGCCGGCTATTCTGGATGTAGACTGTTCGCCCAGGCCTTAAAGGTGTATTTATGGAGGAAAGGGTTAATTTGTAAAGCTATACAGAGAGAAGCAGAGTGGGTTTAAAAATAGAAACAGGTCATGTTTATTTTGCTAAAGATGCAATCCAAATGTGTAACATTTCATAAACTGCAAAACAGAAGCTTTTTTTAATTATCTGTTTTTGTTCTTTTTAAAGTACAATATAACTGTTGCTATTTTAGGAACATGTTGGTTGAGAATATAGGTGCTATTATGGCTCAAGAAGAATCTTCAGCTGGGTCAAGTTTTCTTTCTGTAGATGCAGGTATAAATGAACTTTTATTTTTTATTAGCAGAAATAAATGTCTTTTGTTAGTTTATGCCATTTTGTAGAAATATCATTGTTAGTTAAATACTAGAATACCAGTTTCACAATGAGTAAATGTAGCGTTTTAGTACCAAACTGATATGGACTGTCTGTTGAACCTAGAATTATGTACAAAAATTTAAGGAAGTCTGAAGTAGATAATATTGACAAAACACTGAGATAAACAAGAATAACAGGTAACTGTCTTTTGGTAACGAGTGATATTGGACGAGGCCGATCGGCGGAGTCCAATATCACTCGTTATCAAAAGACAGTAACCTGTTATTCTTTATAACATTCTATGAAATTCAAAAATATTATCATTATATCCAAAACTTTTCCCATGCAGCAACAGAACATCTTTTAATGGAAGATTCAGAAAGTTTACATCAATCATTGAAACAACATCATAAAGTTAAGTAGACAACATTGCTTATCCCTTTCCTCCATATAAACACCTTTTTAAGCATGTCCAACCAGTGTAGATACACATACCTGCCATCTGATCAGGATCTGCACTGGTGACATTTTGGTAGAAATAACCTAATGAATAAAAAAGCAAACAGTTTAGATCCTGATCAGACGGCAAGGATTTGCCGGCTGATCTTGATCTAACTGTTCGCCCATGCAATAAAGTTGTATCTATGGAGGAAAGGGTTAATATGCATTTGCATCCATGGTTTTAAAATTACAAACCATCAGATCTTGTTTTTTATCCATAGATGAATGGCAATGTAGATTTTGTAATATGATTATATGCTTACTTCTGCATCATACCAGCACATTCTGACAACATTCATAATACAAGGTGCAGAGACAATCGGCAATGCCTCATTTCAGTCTGGAAAGCATTGCCCTCGGGTTGGGATACCTTGATCTTCGCCCAATACCAATGATAGATACTCTTTATCCACATTATTACATGTGACTATTA
Organism: Corbicula japonica; assembly: GCA_038501625.1. NCBI lineage: Eukaryota > Metazoa > Mollusca > Bivalvia > Venerida > Cyrenidae > Corbicula > Corbicula japonica. The sequence continues at coordinate 894,702 of JAZAYU010000197.1, forward strand.
GGGAGCAAGGAATGTCATAAAAGCTCAGTAACAACCAATGCCTGCAGCTTGTTAATATCTTAACATGGTTTAACCCTTTACTACATGTAAACTGGTTTAATCACATGTGCCAAGAGTGTAAATCCATATCAGCCAGCACATCTGAGCTGTCTGATCAGGATCTACCCTGTTGCAAGTCTTGGTAAGAATTGACAAAAGGAATCAGAATGAGCACAGTTTAAATCCTAATTAGAAGGCACAGGTGTTCCATCTGGTCTGGATCAACACTGTTTGCATGTTTAATAAAACATATATATGGAGTAAAGAGTTAAATCTTGAAGATGTGGATATTCTCATAAATGGTATTGTTTTTGCATAGTGAATGATTGAAACATACTCGTCAGATTTCCTTGTTTTTTCAGGAAAGGAGAATGACTTAACTAAAAGTACAGAGTTCACTGTCACTGAAGGAAATGTTGATGAAGATCCTGCCAATAGCATGGTAGAGGATACAGATGGTCCAGATATAGCAGGTTTGTAAAGTGTTACAGGGGCGGATCCAGAGACAATTCAGTGCCTTGACCCCCCTTTTTTTGGCAGCAATATTTAATTTTCATTAGAATTTTGGCCAGAAAGATAGAAATTATCATGAACTACCTGAAGACTTCCCCAAATCAACCTCTTTTCTGGGTACCTTGCATCTGACCCTGTGTTAGGCTGAACAAAGGAAGGTCAGCATTTTGAGGGCTGCACTCCTTTACTTGAATGTAGTTACAACAATCTTGCATGTAACCCTTGATTTAGTTCTTACAGGGAGATACATATCATCCAAACTTTGTTGTTTGCAAACAAAAACTGCATCAAATTATATTTGAATCAATGTAAGACAGTGCCTTTAAAATTCTTTAACACAAAAGAAACTTTATTTCATCTAAGAATAAGTAGAAATTATACTGCTGGTAAGCAGGGTATTTATTAATCCTTTCATGAACCACAAGACAAACATTTCATGGTTTAACCCTTTCCTGTACAGACACACCTTTATTGCTAGGGCGAACAGTTTAGATCCAGATCAGCCGGCAGGATCTAAACTGTTCACTTTTTTATTCATTATCTTATTTCTGACCAAAATGCGACCAGTGCAGATCATGATCAGACGGCACGGATGTGCCGGCTGATCTGGATCTACACTGGTCGCACATGCGTAAAAACGCGTATCTATACAGGAAAGGGATAATACACACACAATAACCTGAACTTCCTACAGTGAGTATCTAGTCATTTTAACCCTTTCCTCCATATATATGTATTTTTACGGGTGTGCGACCAGTGTAGATCCTGATCAGCCTTCACATCTGTGCCGTCTGATCAGGATCTGCACTATTCACTTCTTGGTCAGAAATAACCATATAAATCAAAAGCAAACAGTGTAGATCCTGATAAGATGGCATGGCTGATCTGAATCTACACTTTTTTTTACAACAGAAAGGCCTATATGGTATATATGGAAGAAAGGGTTAAGCAATTTAGTAACGGTTATGTTACTGTATGTAGAGAAAATTTCAAAAGAATATACATGAGGAATTTCTTTTATGCTGAAGTATATATATTTATTTTATGCTTTACATTGAATATTAGAATTTTCTTGGTAAAATAAAAGAGTTTTTTAACTGTGGAATATCATTTTTAATTTCACTCTTTTTCACCTTAGCTCCCACATGCTTATTATATTCCGAAAAAAATATTTTAGAAAAAAGGTTAATGTTTTAGTACACATGTATATGATGTCATAAACAAATGTTTCAGGTGCCATTTTATGCAAAATTTCCTCTCGAAATCATACAAAAAAAAATTATTTGTACTAGTGAAATTTTACTCAGGAACTCTTGAATTATGAATTTTCATTCATTGGTAAGACATTTAATGCATTGCCTATTGAGAATCTAGGCACACATGTTGAAAATCTAGTTCTGTCTTACCCTTGTAAAAACAAATATCTTGTTGAAATTGTTATCATTTGTTTTGTAGTACTAGAAGAAGTTCAAGTACAAGAAAAGGAATCCATACTGATAAGGGTTGTTTCTGCTGTGAGAGGAGTTTCTTGGACACGATATTTAGTGGCAGGGTTTGTGTTTTACGCCGGGACAGTTGTGTTGAACCTAGCAGTGACATATTACTCAGGAACTGAATGCATTCCAAGCAATCAATGTGGTATGTAATGTTTAACAGATTATACTGAATGAGTATTTCTAAATCAAATTTCTGGGTACTGTGGTATTATTTAACCTTTTCCTCAATTATATATGCCTTTGGTGGCATGGGCGAACAGTGTAGATCCAGATCAGCCGGCACATTCATGCAGTCTGATCAGGATCAACAGTGTTTGCTTCTTGGTCAGAAATAACTTAATAATGAATCTAAAAGCAAACAGTGTAGATCCTGATTAGAAGGCAGCTGATCTGGATCTACAGTGTTTGGCAATGCAACAAAAGGCTTGTGTATGGTGGAAAGAGTTTCTTTTGCGATGATGATTTTTTTGCACATATGCACATTTTCATGTGGGAATAAATTCATGAAATTGCATTAAAGAAAGATAGTTAGGTTTCAATTCATTAGTTTTGATGATAACACAGTATAAAAATTTGAACTGATTCGATTTAGTATATGACATTGACATTTTTGTCAGTGCATCTATTGATTTTAAAACCATTTTGCACCCCTGAGATCATAAATTGGTAATAAGCTGATGTGCATGCTGATCTGGATCAAAACTGTAGAAGTAATTGCCCCTGTGATAAAAGGCATATTCATGGTGTATGGGATTATAGGATAAAGTTATTATACCCCCACAAATGAAGCTTGAGGAGTGAGCTTGGTAGTCAGTCGGTCGGTCTGTCGGTCGGATTCTTCGTTTCCGGATGATAACTCATGAAAGGCTTGACAGATTAAAATAATTTTTATGTACACAGGTGTAACGTCTTAAGATACAGGTCAAGTTTGATTTTGGGGCTGGTGGGGTCAGTGTCAAGGTCACTGTTAAAATAGAAAAACGCTTAACCAAAGGGCGACCAGTGCAGATCCTGATCAGACAGCATGTATGTGCCAGCTGATCTGGATCTACACTGGTTGCACATGCTTAAAAATGCAGAGACATGTATATGGAGGAAAGGATTATAGTTTTATACAAAGAAATTTTGGGCAAAGGTGTATGGTTGTAAGCATCATACTTCATCTGACATATTTTATTTCAGAAAAATTGAGACAGATGTTTGACATTCAGAGTGAGGACTACAAAATGCTGTCCAACGAGAAAAAGACACTTATAGACCAGTTACAGGTAGTTATCTCCCTTTTTAAGGTAGACCATTTCTTGTTAGAAGGAGACTTGGGAGAAATAGTCACCCAAATGTCCAGAACCTTTTTTACAGTAAAACACTTAAATTTGTGACCATAAAATTTTTTGGTTTTTGGGTAAATGGCATTTTCGAGTGCTCGTAATTTCATAGTAATAATATATTCCATGGCAATTTTACATTGTGGACTGGTCTGCCTGCAAAATCCATGAAAATTTGTAATCCACAAAAAAAGTAAATTTACAGTATTTTATTAACCCATTCCTGTACAGATACACCTTTATTGCCAGGGCGAACAGCTTAGATCCAGATCAGCCGGCACATCCGTGCCGTCTGATCAGGATCTAAACTGTTCGCTTTTTGATTCATTAGGTTGTGACCAAAATGCGACCAGTGCAGATCCTGATCGTACGGCAGGGATGTGCCGGCTGATCTAGATCTACACTGGTCGCACATGCGTAAAAATGCGTATATATCCAGGAATGGGTTAATATTATTATTCTAAATGTAATTCAGCATATAGAGAGATACAAGCACAAATTGATCCGGGAAAACACGGAACTTCAGGAAAGTACAGATAAACTGGAGAAACTGTTTACCACATGGAAAAACAAAGCCGAGACATGCAGAGAGAAACACCGCGAGTTGAAGCAGGAATATGAAAGTCTTCTTTCTGACAAAAACCAAATAGAAGCCGATTTGGACAGGGAAAACACAGAACTTCAAGCAGAGAAGGACAAGTTGGAAGAACGTGTTGAACAATTACAGAAAGAAGTGGAATTGATCAAGGATAAACACCAAGACTTGGTGCTTGATTACGAAACTCTTTCTGCTGAGAATGATCAAGTAAAGGCCGATTTGGAATATGCCAATAAACAGTTGAATAAACCAGTAGACCTGACTGACAAATGTTCAGAGTTTGTAGCAAGTTTAAAGCAATGTCAGGCAAATATTATTGCCGAACAGAGAAGATACCATGCGGAGCAGGATAACATTAAAGTTCAGGCTGAAGAAAATTTGAATAAAGTAAGGGTTCAGTGTAAGAATGATTTGGAACAAGTTCGACAACAGTGTCAGAATGACATGAAATCTGTCAGAAATCAATGTCAGGATGACCTGAACAATTTGAGGAGAGAAATAAATTTGGAAATTGAAAATAAAGAATTTAAGTCAACATCAGGTCCAAGAGAAGAGACTGTTAAGTCAGCAAGTGACAGTTCTGAGAAAAACCAGAAGTGGAAATCTGGGGATGATAATGAGAAAAAGCAAGGCTACCAGTCTGAAAACTTTAACAAATACAGATCTGGAGATAATGAGAAAAAAGAGGACTACCAGTCTGGTGAGAAATTCCACAAATACCAGTCTGGGGATGATAATGGAAAAAAGCAGGACTACCAGTCTGGAGACAAATTCCGCAAATACCAGTCTGGTGATGATAATTGGAAAAAGCAGGACTACCAGTCTGACGAGAAATTCCACAGATACCAGTCTGGGGATGATAATGGGAAAAAGCAGGACTACCAGTCTGGTGAGAAATTCCACAGATACCAGTCTGGAGATGATAATGGGAAAAAGCAGGACTACCAGTCTGGTTACTCAGGGGACAGGGATGATGACAACTTCAGTAGATTTTGGACTGATACTCTGATGGACATGATATTAAAGACACAGGGACACATAGAAAACACCTGGGTGAAGGTAGAGATGTTATTTTTATTGTCATTATTATATCGTTTTTATTTTAAGTAAAAAAACAACACTTTCCTGGACACAGCAAATTGAAACAGCTTTACAATGGGATGCCAATCACCATATTTGAGGCATAAAGACAAAATAGGGCGTACAGCCTATGCAACCAGTGCATTCCCTGATTAGCTTGCATGTTCTGGAAGTCTATTTAGGGTCTATACTCACTTTGCATTATTTGGTCAAAGAAGTATTCTTAAGGATATAGAAACAGTTTAGATCCTGTTTAAGCCGTGTGTGTCCGGAAAGTGATGCAATTAAACCTAATCACAGTCAGTGAGGCTGTTTGGTCATTGATAGTGGATTAAATAGAGATATGGGAATGCTGAAGTTGATATCAGAATGTGCTGCTTACTGCTCCTGTATTTCACTTGGCTTTAATTTGAGTACATTAAGCACTTTAATACCATAGATAAGGCCATAGAAAATTAATTCCTAGATTCTCATCCCCGCCCGCCCCTCGAAAATCACTCCGCCCGAACGTTTTTTATTTTGTGTACATCAAAATTTACCTTACGAGTACGAATCAGTAGAATACGAAAACGCAGTATGAAACATTTAAGTGCGAATCGGCAATATTATTCATACTCTGCTAGATGCTTTATCTATGCACAACACAAGCATCATTAGAAACATTCATAACCCATTGTGTGATGGCTGTAAAAATAGTGGTAAAAACCATTGGCCAAGAAGAAAACGGCAACCAGCAGCTCAAAAAGCTGTGTAAAGTGCATATGTTAGACTGTTAAAACATAATGTCTGGGTATATCAGTTATTTGAACTGAGTAGTTAATTGATATGCTAAGAACAGAAAGTTTAACAATTGTTTTTCTAATTATTGCATTTCAATCAAATTTTGTTATGTTAAAACATTCTTTGAGTGTGACCCCAGTGATATTTCAAGACCTGTACTCTTAATTGTTTGTGTAACTGCCTAGATTTTAAGTTTCTATCCAGGGCTTTTTTTCCTTCTTTAGTAGGGGCTGTTTATGGTCACCTTCCGCTCAGAAAATTTCATCATGAATTTTACCCCAAAAAGTAACTACATCAGATTTGTACATTCCCCTTCAGAAAGAAAATCACACTATTTTCCCTAAAATGGGTCCCTTCCCCTGGAATTGATAAAAAGCCCTGCTTTCCAAGAAATATTTAATTTATCCACATATTGGGCCCATTTGTCAGCATGTGATACATTGTCTGAAATGCAACACTTTGATCAAAAATTGCTAAACTTCCTGTTCTTAGGATATGAAAATATTCACAAGTTGAACATTTTCAGCAAGTACATAATTGAATGATATCAGACGATATTGCATGCTATAATGTTAACATGTGTAATGATACTTATCTAGTCATACTGAATAGATTTTAGTTGTGATACTTATCTAGTCATTCCGAAAGAAAATTAAATTTTTGATATTTTGGTTTATATGAAGAATTCAATAAAGCACAATAATCACAATGTATATTGCTTTTATTCATGAATTAGATAAATTTAGTCTTTATTTTAAAATAGTAATCACTTATACAACAACAAATTCTTATTGCCAATATATGGATACGTTCACAGCGAGAATGAAAAATAAAAATTAAAAAATAAAACCCACCCACCCGCCCCATTTTTTCCCAAAATTAGGATGAGAATCTAGGAATTAACTTTCTATGGCCTAACCTTTATTGCATAAGTGTAGATTTATAGTGTAGATTTATAGTGTAGATTCAACTGGCAATTCTGTGTTGTCTGATCAGGATCTACACTGTTTGACTTAAGACTCGTAATAAAAATGTGCCAGTGAATCTGGATCATCATTGGTCGCACATGCATTAAAACGAATATATACATATATACGAATATATACGAGTAAACGGTTCAATTGTGCATGCATAACTGGCATTTTGGACTCCATTCCAAACTTTTTCCCAGCAAAATTAAATGCAACCACAGTATGGCATGCCCTTCAGTGGCTGTTACAATACCTCTCAACAAGAGTAATGGGCAGGGATTGCCCCCAGCAATACTGATTAAAAGACCTTGCTGGTTTAGTGGAACAGCAGCTAATTTTGTTTGGAGCCCAGAATACCTCTACAACTCTCATTAAACTCCCCTCAACTTAATAAAACAATGAGACCAATGTTACATACATGTATTGTATAGAATGTTTAGTTATTTTATTCAGTTCGAGTTTAATTACAGAGGATTAAAAAATGCAAAAAATCTCAGTTTTATGACTAGGCCTAAAAAACTGATTTCTTTTACTCTTTTTTAAAAGAGTAAAGGAGTAAAGGCGTCCACAGTCTGACTCGAGGATTTAACAATATATCAGCTCATGATATATCACAGCTCTACTATATTGCATATTTCACCTAATAAGAACATGAATTTTCAAACCCTCTGTAGCATTTAACAATTTGCTATACAGATGAAAGATATGTCCGAAACATTCTGGAGGGAACACGAGCCTGCAGTATACCAGTTCAGGGATAAGTTAGTACAGAAGGTCCAACATTTTGGCAACAGACTTCATGAGAAACTCAGTAAGAAGTTCGACAAATGGGCAAAGAAAACAAGGAAATGGCACGATAGTTGTTCTGAAGCAAACAACAAGAGAGAAGATGTTAAAAGTATGCATATTTACTATTTATTCCAAGGTTTTTGGCTGTTATCCATGGGCAAACAGATTCAGGTCAGCTGGCACACCCATGCCATCTGATCAGTATATACACTGCTTGCTTTTTTTATTCACTGGGTTATTTCTAACCAAGTTGCGAACAGTGTAGATCATGACCTGATGGCACAATTTGCTTGCTGATCTGGATCTACGCTGTTCACACATGTGATAAAAGTTTCATTAAACCTGTGTGTATATATGGAGTAAAAGGTTAAAATATAAGATATGTTAGTGAAACTGAGAATGAATTGATTCAAGTTATAATAATTAGAGTGAATCATCAATCTACACTGGTCAAATGTGCGTTAAAATGCGTATATATGGAGGAAAGGGTTAAATTAAATTAGATGGTGATTAGCAGCAGTTACATATAAAACTTGTTTATATTGAGTGAAAGGTTATACAATTACCATATTTTTTTTCCACAATTTTTTTTGTTTTTGGTTCTTATTAAAAGATTACCAGTGACTTGTCATTAATGTACAATGAAAAAATATGTGCACATGTGTAAAACATGTTAAAATATAGACAAAATTAAATATAATTGATCAAAATTGAAGATTAAGCAAAATATTTCAGATTTAACTATGTAACTTCCACCTAGGTAAATGAGTGTGTTGAGTGTAAATCTTAACTCCAGACTATAAGATACACCTGTATTGTATGGGCAAACAGTGTAAATCCTGATCAGATTGCAAGTTCATGCTATCTGATCAGTTTCTACACTGTTATCTTTTAGATTCATTTGGTTACTTCTGACTAATGTGATTTGTGAATATCTAGATAAGACAGCATGTGCATGGATGTGCCAGCTGATGTGGATCTACACTGGTTGCAAACCTGTTAAAATACATAAATGTATGGAGTAACAGGTTCAAATTCCATTATGATAATGTCACCATGTTTTCTGTATTATTTGTAGATAATAAAACATTGGAAGAAATCCTTGTAGAAGTGAGTTACAGAATTAACAACCTGAATGTAAGAAAATTCAACAAACTGTCACCTGATACGTTAGACATTCAAATTGACTTGCAATATATCAACAGTAGAGCATTGCCAGGTATGTACAATATGTATGGTCTAGTTTGTTTTTTTGTATAATAGATCAGTATTTCTTGCATGTCAGGGCTGAAGCTTAAAAAACTGAGATTAGAAACCAGTTTCAAATCTCAAGCATCTGATTGCCTGAAATGGCGACCAGTCACCATTTCAGCAAATCAGATCCTTGAGATTTGAGACTGGTTTCCATTCTCAGTTTTATAATCTTAGAGCCAGATCATTATTTACAGGTTTTTTTACTAGACCTGATGAGTCATCAGAATCTTTAATGAACATTTTAGTATGTTCATGATACCAGAAAAACTGTCTAATATTTGGGCATTACAGTAAAACTCCTTTATTAAGACCACCTCTGGGACTTAAAAGAACTGTTCTTAATTGTGGGGTGGTCTGATTTCTGGGTTAGAAAAGAGGGCAAGACTGTACCAAGGGACATTGAAATAGTGTTCTTATTATTGAGGTGGTTTTAATTTCAGGTGGTCTTTATGAGGGGTTGTTGTTTTGGAAGCTTAGTTATTTCATGAGCCAAAGACCTGGATCCAATAACTGTATTTTTCATTCCTTGGGCCTGGATCCAATAACTGTATTTTTCATTTCTTGGGCCTGGATCCAATAACTGTATTTTTCATTCCTTGGGCCTGGATCCAATAACTGTATTTTTCATTGACCTGGGGCCTGGACAAAGCATTGTGTTTCTTGAACGTGGAGCTTTGATATAATACTAATTCGTTCAACAACCAATTTTTCGTATTTCTTTAGCTTACTACTGTAGTTAAAAATAGCTAATAAATTGATTGCAACCAGTCTAAAAAAGCTATTAAATTGATTGCAACCAGTCTAAGGATGCTATATTAAAGTTTAACACCAGACACCATGGTTAGGCCTTTTATCCTATGTGTTACCATTTAAATCTAGATCAGTCTTTACATTTTATATATTCAGTCAGATCTAGATCTACACTATACCTTTTTCAACGAAATAGGTTTTTTCTGATCAAAAAGCACACTGTATAGATCTGGCTCATACTTAATTGGCAAACACAATGTGTTAATGCCCTGAAAAACTTTAGATAAGTGTATACTATATTGTTGTTGTTTTTTACTAAAAGACCAATTTTGTATTTCCATCATTTATTTACAGCACACAAACAAGCAAACAGTAATCTGACATTGACTAATAAACAGATGAAATGGTTAACTTGTCAGCTACAATGGTGGAACGTCTTGGGTGTCCATCCAGTATTAGATGACTGTGTACCATCTTTATGCTGCTGGCAAGTGAAGATATATGGAGGGAATCCCAAACAGTGTCACAAACTCAAAAGAAAACAAGGACTTAGTAAGACTTTTAACCCTTTACCCTCAATAAATATAACCTTTTTAACTCCATACATACCCCTTTATCACATCTAGGTGAACATTTTAGATCCAGATCAGCTGGCACATCTGTGCCAGAATCTAAACTGTTTGCTTCTTTCTCTGATAAAACCTAAAGAAACTAAAGCAAAGGGTGTCAATCCCAGTCAGACTGCATTTATTTGGAGGCTGATCTGTATCTAGACTTGCCCAACATGGAAATATCCTTAGAGTAATGAAAGTGAACAAACTTGAAAATGTTGCTAAAAAAAACTTAGAATTCTATTAGAAGTTTGCTTATAATAATAGTTGTCAATTCTTCTTACAGTTGAAGACACATGCTCACTGGATCTTGCTCAACCACTTCCTGAAAAAAAGAAGAAAAATCAATCAAACTGTTCGAAGGAGAGTTCTAAACCGTCCCATTCTAAGACTACGAAAAAGACTGCTGATTATGCGAGAAACGCTGGTACAAAACTGGAGGATGATTGGTATTCGGCCAGAGCAGAGAACCGACAGTTTCAGAGGGATGAGCCTGATAACTGGTTCTTCCGACGCAAGAATAGACGGGAACGTTTAGCCTACTTGAGAAATAAACGGATGTATTCTCCACCTGACCTTGACCTTGACTTAGATGAGGATAGTATGGATCGTTGTTTTCTTGGTTAAACTGTGATCATGGCTAAAAATGTAAACTCTGTCTTCTTGTTATTTTACGAGGCCCTATTAATGCATGCATTCTACTAATGAATTAGTTTTACGAGGCTAAGGCTGTATTATTGCATGCATATTACTAAATTAAATGACATTAGTTCTAACCCTTTACCTAATGAGATATGGCTGATAATTTACAAGTGACCGGAGCTGATCTAGGTTGGTCGGCACATCTTTACCATCTGATCAAGATCTGCACTTGTTTTGAATTAATTGGATGATTTCTGACAAAGAAGCAAACAGTTAGATCCAGATCAGGTCCCAAGGTTATAAAGCTGAGATTGGAAACAAGTCTCAAATCTCAAGCATCTGATTGGCTGAAATGAAATGGCGACCAGTCGCCATTTCAGCCAATCAGATGCTTGAGATTTGAGACTGGTTTCCATGCTCAGCTTTATAATCTTGGACACAGACTAGGATATATGCAGGTTGATTTGGGTTTACACTGTTTGCCCATGGAAAAACAGCGATCCTTTGAACTAATTGGTTAACACTGCATTTTTAAGGCTTCAGAAAATTAGGACAACACAATTAGTAAACTGAGCAATGTTTTTCAGTCTATGTAAAATTTGATTCTGGGAAATGGCCACTGAGTGAATGTTGTTGACTATGCAAATTTAAATCAAAATGCTATATGGGGCACATCACTGCAAAAGGTACCTTCATACAGGTCAATTCCTGAATGGACGTCATAAAACTGTTATAATTTTCATGGTAAAAAATAACATTATTATATTGTCAGAAGGTGCAACAAAGTCTGTAAATTTAAGTTCTTCCAAATATACATGTACATGTGGTTACAACTAAAATGTCAAAAATGTCATCCTTTCCGCCTTTTCCTATGGCTTGCCCTATATGATTAAGGTGATGATCATCAAAAGACAATAGAGCTTAGAAAATTGATGAGGGTTTTGGAGAAATGGTTTATATATTTAAATGATGAATCTTACTTCTTTTCAGTAGTGTTACTTTCTTAAAGAGTGATAAGAAATTTTCTTAGGAGTTTTTTTTATTTCATTTATTGAACACATACATGTACTTATTTTGAAGTATGGTTTGATATGTTGTTATTGTAAAATTTAATATTCTGAAGTTTGAAACTTTGTGAATATGTAATGTGAATCTCAATTTAGCTTCATGTGATATTTTTCAATTTATTTGAGCAAAATTTAAATATGTACAAATGGAATTTTTATTTTAGCAAAATTTAATTATGTATAAATGAATTTTTATCGCTTTTAAATTCACATATCTGTTATAATTTTAATCACTAGTTACAGCTTTCTATTGTCCTTATTTTAGATAATTATTTAAGATACCTGTAAATGTATTTTCATCCTCTAATTATTTTAGAAACTTCTGTGAATAAGTATTTTTTTTTGCATTATCATAATGGATTTTTTATTATTTTTTTATTTTTCAAAGGTGGAGGGCAGCTAATGATAGGTTTGGATATGTGATTTTTCTATGATTTTCTCATAGAACAGGGTTGGAGGCTGCTTGCCTCCATTTGTTTTGTACATGTATGGAAATTTATTCAGGAACGTGTACTGTAAACTGAAAAAATATTTGTGACCAATTAATTTTCACTATTCAGTGATAAAACAGAAGCGCAGAAATTAAATTATGTCTGAATGATTAACTATAATCAGATATTGAAAGCAAATTTAAAATAAGTATTTGTGTAGAAGTTGAATCTTGCCAAAATGCGAACATTTGTATGTGCGTATATTTTTTCGTTTACAATATTTGAGTGTTAGTGAAGATTTGTCCCATATGCTTTCATCATATTTTGATGTTGTTTCTGTTCTTATATATGTCATTTAGTATAGACCTTATTCATTGATTACCCTTTCACTCCAAAAGTTTTATTATACATGTAAACAGTATAGTGTCTATCCAGATTTATTTCCAAAAGTTATCCCTTTCCTCCATAGACACACCTTTATTGCATGGGCAAACATTGTAGAAACAGATCAGCCAGCACATCCGTGCCATCTGATCAGGATCTGCACCTGCACTGTTCGCTTTATGATTCATTAGGTTATTTCTGACCAAAATGAGACCATTGCAGATCTTGATCAGATGGCATGGATGTGCCATCTGATCTGGATCTACACTGGTCACACATGCGTAAAAATGCGCACATATGGAGGAAAAGGGTTATGCAATGCTTCTGTTGAAGCGTCTAGTTTCTATCTCCTTTGTTGTAGAAGTGTTCCTACTGTTATTATGCTAAATGTGATAATACATTAATACCCCTTGTTTATGACCGTTTCTGTTAAGTGTTTGATACCTGTTACATTCGGAAATAAAGAAAAAATTCTGTATATAGTGTTGTGGTCATGTTGCAATATACTGTGAATCCTTAACCATTTCCTCCATATAGATGCCTTTGTGGCAATGGCAAACAGTATAGATCCAGATCAGCCAGCACATCCGTGCCGTCTAATCAGGATCTGCACTGTTTGCTTTTTGATTTATTATGTTATTTCTGACCAAAAAGCGAACAGGGCAGATCCTGATCAGACGGCATGGATTTGATTAGAAACACCACTTCTTCAAACACGAAAAATATATTTCATATTTAAAGAAGTTGTTTTTAATTTCTTTAAGTAGGCCCTACATTATATATTTAAAGATTATATTTGAGTATAAATGGAGTAGAGTTTAAGAAACTAAGCAAAATAGGATGTAAAACTCCTCTATAACATTATTAACAATCATTAGAAAACTATAGGAAGTTGATCAAATGTCAGTTTGGAATCCAATCAGTTAAGGTTTAAATCAATACTTTGTTGCATTTATCAGAGTATGGAAAACATTATGGTTTTTAAAGTGTGCTTAGGCAAAAGAGCTTTAGTACTACACTTTAACCCAAATGTTTTTAATTTTCTAATGAATGTCATATAATATTGATTCAATTCTTACATTTACTCTCCCTTATAATAAGCTTCTCAATTTAACCGTTATATTATTAAAGAAGATCAAAGAATATATGAAATCAAGGCCTCTAATGGCTGTTGGGACAGCCAAATTGACGACAGCAAATATGCGGTTACAAATTAAACGTGCATGCTCATAAACATCAAAAGATAAAACATTGTGCACTGTCATCTATTCATATCAAATATGTACCAGCCTAGGCCACATTTTTTATGTAGTTAAGAATGTTGTTATGAAGTTTTAAACTAAAATGTTGAGTTCCGCGGAACACGTGTCGCCTGCATTAAGTTGATTTCAACCACAGAACACATGTGTCATCTAAATTGCATTTAAAAGGGGAATAAACTGAAATAATGGTGAAACCCGAGTTATCATCTTCAAAAATTGGTTTGTAAATGCATGAGTTATTCAAAGTATAAAGTATTATGTGAATTAATTGAACTAGTACTTTCCATTTTACAGGCAACACTAAGTTTCATGTTAAAGTTGCATTTGAAAGGGACATAACTCATCAAATATTGAAACATGACTTATCATTCTTGTCGTCACAGATGGCATTGTTCAGGCTGATAATATATTCCAAATATGAAGTGAATAGGACAAGTACTTTCAAAGTTATAGGCAACATTACGTTTCAGGTTAAAGTTGCATTTGAAAGGGGCATAACTCAAAAATATTGAAACTGGAGTAATCATTCTTGTCGTCTCAGATGGCATTGTTCATGCTGATTCAGATGGCATTGTTCATGCTGATGATATAATCCAAGTATAAAGTGAGTAGGACAAGTACTTCTCAAAGTTACAGGCAACATAAAGTTGCAGGTTAAAGTTGCATTTGAAAGGGGCATAACTCAAAAAATATTGAAACTGGAGTTATCTTTCTTGTCATCACAGATGGCATTGTTCATGCTAATGATACATATTCCAAGTGCGAAGTGAATAAGACAAGTAATTTCAAAATAATAGGCAACATTAAGCTTCAGGTTAAAGTTGCATTTGAAAGGGGCATAACTAAAAAAATATTGAAACTGGAGTTATCATTCTTGTCGTCACAGATGGCATTGTTCATGCTGATGATACATTCCAAGTATGAAGTGAAAAGGTCAAGTACTTTCAAAGTTATAGGCAACATCAAGTTTCAGGTTAAAGTTGCATTTGAAAGGGGCATAACTCAAAAAATATTGAAACTGGAGTTATCATTCTTGTCGTCACAGATGGCATTGTTTTGCTGATGATATATTCCAAGTATGAAGTAAATAGGAAAAGTACTTTTAAAGTTATAGGCAACATAAAGTTTCAGGTTAAAGTTGGGGGACTACCGGACGACGAAGACGCCGCCGCAGGACAATAGGATACCTATGTGTCTACCTGCTATCGTAGGCTACACAAAAACGTCATTTTGATAACAAGCTGATAGCCCAAGAGTTATTCCCCCTTATTTTAGTTTCATTATATCTCAAGTACTCTCAAGTGCAGATACATCACATAAACAGGGCTATGGAAATAAAAAACACAACACAATGACTGGCATAACAATAACTTTTATCATGACAATAAATAGAACAATTAGCATCAAGATTTAAACATGCTAACATTAAGAAGGCATTCACAAATTTAACTATTCATAAAAAAATCTGAAACAAATTCATACAGTATGTTTTCCTGATCATTATGTCTCTAAAAAATTCAAACAGTGTTTCAGGATATGAATTCATTATCAATGATCAATATAAAATACATTTCATAAGCTTGGGTAAACAAAACTATCTGTCCAGAAAAGAAGACATGCTGCTATTGAAGGCAATTTATTTTATGCCAAACAAAGTTTGGTGAACACCTACTTTAAAATTCATTTACATTAGTAGGCACAAAATATCATGGTTTTCTGTTGGTGTTGATTTTTTTATTTCCTACATTTATGGATTTCACTTCCACTTTATATAAAATCACACAAATTAATTTTGTGGGGTATTCAAATTTGTGGATCTTTTGACCCAGTCCATTTCATGAAAATTGGTACACATTTGATAAAAAAGGATATAATTTTGATCCAGTGAAGGACAACACCAACATGCGAGACTCACTGCAGACATAGCCTACCTGAAAAATGATTTCTTACTACTTATTCTAAGCCTAGGCTTGAGTATACAATAACAGTGAATGTGTCACCCTCCTAACATTTATTTCTTTATTTAACACACTAAATTTGTTTTAAAATATACCCCTCTGTCTGATGAGCAACAAATAATGCTTTCATTTTGAATGTTTAAAACAAACAGAAAATTGAAAGAATATAAATGAACAACTATTCTTATAGTCGAAAATTTTTTGGATTACTTACTGAATACCAAATGTTTTAATTCACTAGGTTATTTCTGACCATAAAACAAACAGTGTAGATCAAGATCAGAAATCATGGAACTGTATGAACTTAAATTATGGTCTTCTGTGTTTTTGATTATCAACTTAGAGCAAATTCAGTGTACCCAATCTAGTGTAAACAAATAAATACACCCTTGATTTTAAATCTTGGTGAATAATTACTCCAATACAATTTCACAGCCGTTTCTACCAACAATGAAGTCTTGAAGTTCACCAGTCACTTTTGCCATTTCCTCCAGGCGTAAAAATTCTGAAAAAAGGAGCAAAACATATAAAAATATGACTGTCACAGTTCATTACTTTAAAAATATTTCATTTATCCCTTTCCTCCATAGAAACACCTTAATTGTGTGGACGAACAGTTTAGATCCAGATCAGCCGGCACATCCATGCCGCCTGATCAGGATCTAAACTGTTCACTTTTTGATTCATTAGGTTATTCCTGACCAAAATGCAACCAGTGCAGATTATGATCAGATGGCAGGGATGTATCAGCTCATCTGGATCTACACTGGTCGCACATGCATAAAAATGTGTATATATGGAGGAAAGGGTTATTTATAAAAAGTTCACTTTAAATTACTCATATTCAGCTATGAGGACTAGAAACCTACCAGTAACTTCACTTCCCACAACTTTATCCAAACCACCAGCCGCATTCTTCAATGATGCAATGTCCTGCTTTCTAGGAGTTGCTTTCCTCGGTGAAAGTCTATCAGTGCCTCCAATCTTGGGGTTATTATTATCCTTCTTATCTGTTAATTCACTATTCATAAATTCTGCACCTGAACTATTATCTTCTAGTTTTTTCTTTTTCCTAGGAGACTCCCTGGTATTTTGTTTATTGCTTTTTTCAAGTGAACTGTTTTCAACATAAACAGATGTACTTGGTTGTTTAGACAGTTCTGCCTTTGAATTTTCAATGTCTCTAGTTCCTGATTTGTTATTGTTAGGTTGATTTAATTGGCTTTTGTTAAGTTGGGCCAGATTACCAACAGTATTTGGATTTCTGGTGCTTTGTTCAGTAGAATTATGTTGATCCTTGAGTAATGGTTTGTCTGTTCTCTTACTCTGATCTCCTCGAACCTCTCCATCTGACTAAAAGTTAAACTGTTCAAATTAAGTTTCTTTTCTGTAATGAAGCTGGCTTATTTTATCATAATTTTCGAACATTCAACTGTATATATCTAAAATCAATCTTTCAGAATTTTAGAACATACAACAGTATTATATCTAAAATCAATCTTTCAAAATTTTAGAACATACAAAGGACTGTATATATCTAAAATCAATCTTGCAGAATTTTAGAACATACCACTGAATATATCTAAAATCAGTCTTTTATTTACAGAATTTAAGGCATATGAAAACTGTATATATCAGTATTTAAAATTCATATCTAGATGCTGGATCATTAACCTTTTACTCCATGGGATATGGCTGTTGTCAGGTGGGTGAACTGTGTACATCCAGATCAGCTGACACATCTGATCTACACTGATTTCTTTCTGATTTATTAGCTTATTTCATATCAAAAAGCAAACAGTGCAGATACTGATCAGATGGCATGTGCTGGCAGATCTGTATCTACACTATTTGCACATGACAAAAATGTGTATATATAGTGTAAAGGGTTAAAGAATCAAATAGATAGCCAAAAAATCAACAAAATGAAAATTGTAAAGAATATGGTCATGTTTGCTAGGTAACTATTTAAAAACAGACTGACAAAATTCCTGCAAGGAGTTTAGGAGAAGCGTGGGAACAATTTATGACAAACATCCACACAGAAGGACAGATACATGTAGAAAGAAAGAACACTCAAAATGTCTCTCCGCACACCATTGGATAGTCAAAATAATTAATCATCAAAAAGAGTGACCCTTAGTCACATGTGCAACCAGTGTTAATCACGATCAGCCTGCGTTTCTAATTTGGATCTAAACTGGTAGCTTTTAAACAATTAGGTTATATCGGACCAAGATTTGAAGAACTGATTAGTGTATATCCAGATCAGATGCTGGCTGATTTGCATCTAGACTGGCTGCACATATCATAAAAAATGTATCAATAAAGTAAAGGGTTTAAATATATTTCCCGTAGAATCTTTTCCTCCATATATAAGCATTTTTACGCATGTGCAACCAGTGCAGATCAAGATCAGATGGCAAGGATGTGCCAGCTGATCTGGTCAGAAATAACCTAACAATCAATCAGCGAACATTGCAGATTCCAATCAGATGGCATGGATAGAAGAAAGGGTTAATATTAGCATCTGCAACATACCATGTTGTCTGTGTCGCCGTCTGAAGTGTTGCCATCAAAATCCCACTGGTACTGCATCTGCTTTCGGGCCACTGTAAACAAATAACCATACGATCAAATTAACCATTTCCTCCATATTGTGACTCCATTGTTTGCTTTTTTATTTGTTATTTTATTTCAGACCAAAATGCGGCCATTGCAGAACCTGATCAGACGGCACAGGTGTGCCAGCTGATCTGTATCTACACTGGTGGCAAATGCGTAAAAATGTGTATATATGGAGGAAAGGGTTAAGTAATAATGATTCATTGTATAAAATAAAAGTTACATGAAACGCTTGTTACTTTTTAACTTTTAGATGTTTTTTCTTCATTATATTCAAAACAAAACTTCAACAAAATAACATCAAATTGGTTGAGGAAAATAAAGAGTAAGATTTTTTTCTTTCCTTAAAAGCTTGATATATTCTAACATGAAAATTAAATAAATGTGTCTGCATTCAGGCTTTCTTTTTATATGGTGACTACAACCATTTGTTTTTCTTATTTTCTTTGCCAAAAAATTCTCTGTCAACAACAACATCTTTTTGCTTTATCAAATATCCAGATATGTTCAAATAACAATTTCATTACAAAAAAATATAAAGCTTCATTGAACAGGATTTGTTTAAGTTTAAACAATGTTAGTTTCTATTTTGTTCATTAATGAAGGATTTTGTAATAATGTTAATAATAATACAGATTCTTGCACCTATTTGGGAATCGTCATTGTACCCAAGAAATTGGAGTAATCCAGTATTTCAAGCAAAATTGGGAATATTTACAATCGTGACTTAAGTTGCATAACCCTTCTCTCTATAGACACACCTTTATTGTGCAGGCTTACAGTGTAGATCCAGATCAGCTAGCACATCTCTACACTGTTTGCTTTTTTTGTTATTTTTGATGTGCCGGCTTATCTGGAACTACACTGGTCGCACATGACATTGTGTAAAGTTGCATATGTATGAAGGAAAGGGTTAAAGTATTGACTTGTTCCATTTCATGTCTGTCATGTTCAGTGGCTTTCCCTTTTCATCTTTTTATTCTGTAATAGTCTTCAAATGGTTAAGGAACTGTATCTATTCTGTTTTTAGAACCTCAGTTTCATTCCAATCCAGAAAGATTTTGTCTACGAGATTCCAATTCAGGACGAATCTGGTGTAAATCCTGGCTGCCTCTGTGATCAGTGTGGTTACTATCTGTTTAACAATCAATAATTTTTCAATAAATTTAGACTTGATTAACCTTTTACTCCATGGGATATGTTTGATATCAAATGGGCTAACAGTGTAGATCTAGATAAGCCAACATATCCATGCTGTTTAATCATTTATCCATGCCATCTGATCAGGACCTAAACTGTTCCAACGCTTTTAGATTCATGTTGTTTCTGACCACAAAGCCATCAGTCTAGATCCAGATCAGATGAAACAACTGTACAGCTAATCAGGACCAACCCTGCTTGCACATGCATTAACACTCATACTGTACACAAAACTTGGTATTAAAACCAGTATACATACACTCTTGGACATCTTTTGGTGGGAAGAAATATTTTCCTAGGACGATGTGCTGTAAAGTTCCCTGTTTGACACACTCTGTGATGTAGTTTGGGTGGAACACAGACAAATGCTCCTCCAGATAGGCTTCACTGTCAAACACCCTGTAGAATCAAACTGAACGGTAAGGCCATCATTAAAATTGTTTTTAACACTTTCCTCCATAGAAACACCTTTATTGCATGCCGTCTGATCAGATTCTAAACTGTTTGCTTTTTGATTTGTTAGGTTATCTCTGACCAAATCTGTGCCGTCTGATCAGGATCTGCACTGGTGGCATTTAGGTCAGAAATAACCTAACAAATCAAAAAGCGAACATGGATGTGCCGGCTGATCTGGATCTAAACTGTTCGCCCATGCAATGAAGATGTGTCTATGGAGGAAAGCATTAATATAATGTGATTGCTTGTATCAACATAATGATGTGCTTACTCTGCAAGTAATTGGCAAAGTTTGGATCTTGTTCCTGATAAAATTTTATCCTCTGATGTTTGGATTTAAACTGAGGTACTATTCTTAAATAATAAAAATGTTCAAAACATGAAATTGCAACTTTGACTATAGAATCCAATGCTTGATTGCCTCCTTATGTTTTACTTTTTAAAGTATGTAATGAAAAATAAACGTGCAATGAACAACTTTTTTTATAAAATTTAATGTAATAGTACTATTTATTATAAATTCAAAGGGGTATTTGCCAAAAATCAAATACCCCTTTTATCTGGTGCTTTGGTATATAGACCTGATAAAAGCTTGAAATACATCGTCTATAATAAATCAAATCATTTTCATCATCTTTTATACCTTTATCTCTGCAGGTTTACAGCATTTCAGCAGGTAATGGGTAAGATACTTACAGCTTGGTATCTGCAGCTTCGCAATCTTGACTGAAGACAAACTGGGCATCTTCAAATAAAGCTTCAATACCACCATTATCCACTGCAAACAAGAATAATACTATTAAATTGCGCGTGAACTTTGGACAAGTATAATATTTATCTTGGGAAAATATAACATGATTCACTTATAAATTTATGCAGTCCCATTTTACCCATGAGTTGACCCTTTGACTTGAAATTTCTCAAAAGAATCATTTTGATCCCTATGATTTTAGTTGGTCATTTTTTTATTTTTTACTTAAATTAGGCTATTCGGGTACGCTATTTTTTCTTCAATTATTCTGATGTTTTATTATTTTTGTAAGTAGCTTAAAAATTATGACTATCATTAATCGGCCAAAAGCTCACCTACAACATCACAAAGAAAACATTGCATGGGCGAACAGTTTAGATCCAGATCAGCCAGCACATCCCTGCTTTCTTATCTATAGGGATCTGCACTCTTTGTATTTTTATTTGTTAGGTTATTTCTGACCAAAATGTGACCAGTGCAGATCCTGATCAGACGGTACAGGTGTGCCAGTTGGATCTGGATCTACACTGGTCGCACATCCGTAAAAATGCATATATATGGAGTAACCAAGAAAACAAATTGTTTAATGTCACGGAAACTCACAATAAACCCTTTATTCCATGGATACACTTTTTATCACATGAGTGACCTATCTAGATTTAGATCTGTGCTGTCCTATCTGAATTGACAGATTTCTTCTTGGTCCAAATAACGTGATGAATTTTTAAAGCAAACAGTGTAGATCCTGATATTGTTACAAAATGTACCTTTGTAATAATAAAAAGCTTTACTACTAAAATATTTCCATTACCTTAAAATACATATCTTAAACATTCAATGCATATAGAAGCGTTTACCATGTGGTTGGAACTGAAAATAGTTTTCCTTATAAATATAAGCAAGCAACATACATACTCCATAACTTCTTCTTTTTGCTGCCAACACTTGATGAAAACCAAGCTGATAATCCTTGAAACATCTCTCATTTAGTAACCTAAATAACAGAGTGAAACATAAGTTAACCGTTAAAGTTTACCTGTACTTCATAGATATGACATATCCATGTGCATCTAGCATAGATCCAGATTGGCATGCACATCCTTGTAGTTTGATCTGAATCTACGCTAGCTGTGTTTCGATTCATTAGGAAAATCCTGACTAAGAAGGTAACAGTGAAGATCTAGATCAGTCTTCATTGACAAGCAGGCTGATCTGGATCTACTCTAGTTGCACATGGGATATACGGGTAATCAAGATTCATAGAGTAGCCAACCCTGAGAGGTATACATGTCATAAACAGTAATAACTAGGGATGGTAGCATTAACTGCCAAACTGAAGGTTGCACAAAGTAAATGAAAAGGTCTCAGATATATAGACCTATTCAGTTCCAACATATTTGCAGATCAATTCAAACCAACATTGAGCCCGCATCAACATAAATTCATCTCAAATAATGGCCCTGGTCTTTTTATAATACCAGACGTCCCGAAAGTTGTCAGACCAAAGGACCTGTCTGGTAAACTTTTGACAGGTCAGACATGATTTCTAATGTTATCAGACCGATGTCAAATTGCACATGGGATATACGGGTAATCAAGATTCATAGAGTAGCCAACCCTGAGGGGTATACATGTCATATACAGTACTAACTAGGGATGGTAGCATTAACTGCCAAACTGAAGGTTGCACAAAGTAAATGAAAAGGTCTCAGATATATAGACCTATTCAGTTCCAACATATTTGCAGATCAATTCAAACCAACATTGAGCCCGCATCAACATAAATTCATCTCAAATAATGGCCCTGGTCTTTTTATAATACCAGACGTCCCGAAAGTTGTCAGACCAAAGGACCTGTCTGGTAAACTTTGGACAGGTCAGACATGATTTCTAATGTTATCAGACCGATGTCAGTCAAAATTTTTAACTCCTAATACATGCTCATACCTTTCTAACATGTTTCTGTCCAACAGAATTTTTTTTGGTCAGCCAGATTTTCACATCTTGTCTGACCAAATGTCAAACACTTTTTTTTCAACTTTTGGGAAGTCTGTAACATGGTCTAGATGCACTGTGAAAGAAAATCAGCACTATGCAAGTGATCAGTGGGTTATGTGAAACTGATTTAATTGAATGATTTATAAAAAGTATGTGTCCTCGGACACTGATGCCCCACTGCTACACTTAATAACATTTGTTACAAAGAGCCTCCAGTGTTTTTTATCACTTTTGGGGGAAGGGGGTCGCAGCCCTTTGGAGGGGGAAAATAGCGACGCAAACAAAGGAAAGGGGGAATATTTGGAATATACTTGCAGCCTGTCAAACACAACTAAACAAAGGGTTCACTGATTTTTTTTTTTCAAAGAAAATCAGTGGTCTACAGTGAAATGTCTCTTTCTCCCTCTGCAATTGTATCAATTATTCTTGTCAATATATTGTCTATCAGTGGGGTATCCATTAAACATATCCTGTCTCAGTACGGTCTGTAACAGACTCCAGCAAAGGGGGAATTTTTTATCGGACATGGGGGAAAAATATGTACTATTTTGAGGGGGGAATGGGGCCCTATTTCTCCCAATATTTGGCATAAAAAAATCACTGAAAGAGCCATAACTCTGGTTAATAACTTGCAGGGCAAGTGACCCTAGAAAAATTCATCAAGGCCTGACGCATAATTTATCAGAGGAATTTTCAATAATTGGGTAATGGTAAGTAAAACTTTTATGATTTATGCAAGCATAGTATCAGTTTAAATTGAGAGAATATTGCAAAATCAACAATACCCCTTAAAATTTATAATGAGGAGAAAACATCCCCTAAAAAATGGTGAATACCCTACATGTATATATGGAAAAATATCAAGGGGTAAAATACACATTCCAACAAAAATGAGAAGAATTTTGATGATTAAAGATAATAGTCACTAAAAATTATTTGACAAGCTTACTATTACAAAGAATTATATGCGTGAATTCTGATTGGACGAGCAATAATGTAAGTAGCTATTTTTAGCCGCGGAGTTTATCGCGTGCAGCAGTTCAATCAAATTTTAAATAAACACAATAAGTTCTCCAGATAATAATAGCCACTATTTAAATATATCGTCCAATCAGAATTCGCACATATAATTCTTTGTCTGATTTTAAGAAGATTTAAACCCATTCATCATCATCATCATCATCTTCAGTAATTGCCTCACTCCGTAGGGAGTATACTCGCAATTGGATAAAACTGTATGTACATACGTAGCAGGCAGGACTGACTGTTTCCAAAGTAAAAGTTGCACTATTTACAGTCTAAGATAAAATGGATAAAAACATCTCCTTGTAATTTAATACTTTGTGTTTTGCTGGGCCAGAGCTGATTGGAAGGCATCCAGGCTGGCCTGATCAACAGCAACCTGTGGTAGGTTGTTCCACAGCACAATGGTTGCAGGGAAGAAACTGTTCTGGAAGATGGAGGTGCGGGCTCTGATTTGGCTGAAGCGTTGGTTGTGTCCTCTGGTGGACTTGGCACTGACTAAGGGTGGATCCGGTGTTATGTCCACAAGGTTGTGAATAATTTTATAGAACATGGTGATTCTGGTGTTGTTGCGACGATGCTGAAGGGTGTCCCATTTGAGGTCAGTGAGCATGTCAGTTACGCTGCTTGATCTTGCGTAGTCATGTTTCACAAATCTTGCAGCGCGTCGTAGCACCATTTCTAGCTGGTTGATATGACTCTCTGAATAGGGGGACCAGACCGATAAGGCGTATTCAACAGTAGGTCAAACATACGTCTTGAAAGCGGTGGACTTGGCGCTTGGTGGACTGGATCTTTTGCCGTGAATCTTATAGGTATTGATGACAGGATTCCTTTTCGTGGTGATGTGGATTACTTCACATTTGTCCGGATTAAAGGCCATCTGCCAATCATTCTCCCAGGTTTGGAGACTATCAAGGTCATGCTGGAGTTGGTGTGAATCATCAGGGCTACGGATGATACGATAGAGAAGACAATCATCAGCGAAGAGCCGGACTGTTGATTTGACTTTGGTGGGTAGGTCGTTTATGTAGGCCAAAAAGAGTAACGGGCCTAGGACGCTGCCCTGAGGTACGCCAGAGGTCACTGGTGAGGTGGCTGAGGTGGAGCCCTCTAGGACAACTTGTTGTGTGCGTGATGAAAGAAAGTCTTTAATCCAGGAGTGAGTTGTGCCCCTTATGCCGTAGTGATCCAGTTTCTGAAGTAGACGGGAATGTGGAACTTTGTCGAATGCTTTGGAAAAATCAAGAAGTATTGCGTCAATCTGATGGTTATCATCTATTCCTTTAGCTAAATCATTGATGGTTATAAGTAGTTGGGTGTCACAGAAGCGCTTTTTTCTGAACCCATGTTGGTAGTCAGAGAGGATGTTGTGTGAGTCAAAGTGAGACATGATGTTGCTTAAAATTATATGTTCTAATACCTTGCAGGAGACTGATGTTAGGGAGATTAGGGAGATTTAACATTTTTCATGTTAAAATTGTTTTCCAGCATGTAATAAAAGGTACTAGAGCTAGTAGTTTGGTTCAGCCATTTGCAGGGAATTTGCGGACCAGTAACAGGAAGTCAAGTCTGATTGGTAGAATATGAAAATTAATATTTTAACAAGAACATTATTTTGATAATTATAATTTGAATACAAAAAGTATGAAATTGATAACGAAAAAAAGTGTGATTCAACTTTAAAAATAGCTATCATTTTTGCCAGAACATTATGTAAACAAAAGTTCCGCAGAGACTGGGGTGATACACTTCTGGCTAAAATGCCAAAAAAGTTTATTGGTCATGCTATGGTGGAATTGGTATTTGACGGTGTCTCTACTAGGTTGGTTCGCTTCAGAACATTTAGATTTTAAGGGCTTGACCCAATAGTAAATTCAGAAATTGATGAAAAGTTACAATGGAAGTCTATGGAAATCGAATAAGTGGTTTGTAACCTAGTATAATCTCCTTGACCGGTCGAGGTGACACTTCCTATCGCGAAATACGATGACAATTACATTAATCACCCAGTTAGACATTAAAACGTTGCCAGTTTATGCTTCTTTAATTGAAATAATTTCAAGTAACTATATTAAACCAAAATGGCACCAATCATTTTCTGATATCCAATTCTATACAATAATATTTACGTCTGCAATACTTTAATTTGCCCGGGCACGTTATTAAGCACGGTATCTCTATATCCGGGTACCAATGGGATCCGGGATTTGCTGTAGAATTCGAATAAAACGTAGACATATAACTTTATTTTAACTTTTTTAAATACAGAAAAATGCATGAACAAACAAGTATGATATTTTGGAAGTGTTGTTTTCGAAATATGGTAGGCGCTTTTGTGTTCGGACGAACCCCCCTAATTTCCCCGATTTTTTTGTCCCAGTTGGTTCGAGGTTCGGAGTTTGTGCGGATACGAATCAATACTCAATGGTTTCCAGAAAGAAATGGACAACAAGTTTGGTACAAAATTGTTTCATTTGACGACAAAATGCGGCCTCTGTGGTGGTCTTGTGTCAAAACTTGGACTACGCATATTACATGCTTTCGATTCCAACCTGTGTATTGCCAATAAACAACTTCGCTCCTCAGCACATTTGCCACTGTATGACTCTATGAGACCAATCTGCTTAAATTTTAATCAAAACAACAAAAGTAGTCAATTGTAAATCAACTGAAAAATAAGTAGGCCTATTATGTTTCTTGCGTCCCCCAATCTATCGTCATGGGCATTTAATAAATCACTGGACCTTTTGCAATTTATTAAATTTCGCAGTTAGAGTCTGTGGAATAAAATGCAAAACTCTTTCTTATGCTTACCGGTATATTTGCCATACAGGAAAGAAATGAAGTTTGAATAAAAATATACATGTATTTTTGATATCACATCCGGCGGCAAGTCATCAAAGACAAAAAGTAATGAACACGAGCTCAACTGCTGTAAGTTCGCATAGACTATATAATTTCTGAGGTAGAGTCGTGCACAAATCATAGAAAATAAAAAAAATCCTCAAAAATATGCCGGGCGCGCCAATGTCGTTCCAGGATTTCAGTACCAAAATCTTTACACATTAGTATTTGCTTTAATTAGGCAGTGCTTCAGTAGGGAATGAATTTAACGCTGTTCATGAAAATGAAGCATTCAAAAGTTAAAAAAACGCACCGTTTTTCTAAATTATTTCTAACTAAAAACGATATAACATGATTATGAGACTTCTTATACACTAATTCAACATTGTTTGTAGATTTTAAGTTTACGAAAACAAGATATTTTATTATTCTGACAAATTTTGACATGACTGTGACTGGAAGCTAGCGGATTATTCGCCGAGTTCTTACCTAGAGAGGTAGGTTCTTAATATTCTATGGTAGTTAAGCTGTTTAAAATACATAAAAAAACTCAAGTAACTATCTAATTTCTTTACTTCAATAAAGATTTTCTACGTCAACGTATAATTTCGGACATTAAAAGAAATAGGATGTTTTTTCTCCATACACGGTGTTTACTTTACTTATACAGTAAAGCCATCACTTTTAAACTATGACCTCGGCACATTAACGTCCATTAATTTGTTTTATGCAAAATGATTCAAAAGATAATGATATTTTTGTCCAGTAGGAAACCAAAAGTATCTCATAGCTAATTTTCTCTCTAAACCCCATCCCACCGCAAAGAGTTATTAGTGCATCCAAAATGTCTTCAAAATTTTCCAACTGGCAACAGTATTTACCAAAAACTGGGAACCCTGAACTTAGCCATTTCAAGTAGTTTTTTTCTCTAATAAACAACTTACTGAGTTGAAACATTGTAAGTCGCACATCTAGACTCGATAATGAGGCAGAGTATTTGGATTTGAGTGCTTATAATGGCATCACTACTGCTCACAAGGAAATAGTTAAAACCAAGTATGGATGAGTAGTTCAAAACCTGCTATAAAATTCCCCCAAAATACCTCAGAATGCAGGACTTGCATATAACTTTTCAAAATTTTCAGGGGGAGCAGGCCCGCGGAACACTTGGATAAGTTAGGACTCTTTAAATTCATTGGGAATTTTTACAAACATTATTTATTGAGAACCCTGGAAGTGTCCGAAGGACGGATGTTTTAGCTCAGTTGCAAATTGACGCTGTTAAAATACGACTCGCTGAGTTGAACCCCCCCCCCCTTGCTGAAATCCTGGATCCGCCCCTGCAGCGTTTATCGTTAATACCAATATTTAATAATAGTAATTTGAAATCACTACATTAAAATTTAATATTACTTAGGCAGTAATTTATTGAAACTGAAAATAACGCATTGAAGGTTTCGTGTTCATCGCCAAATTGCACAACGTTGTTTGGGATAGATCGAAATTGTACTGTTTTAAGATGTAAATATTGACGGAGTAGCGCTCATGCTAGGCGGACAGTAGGCCTATTAATACGGAATCGACGAAGTATTATTAAAGTGTGGATTTCTATATTGTGTGACATTAGTAGTAAGAACTAAACCTTATAAACAGACTAGGTTTCAGTTTAAGATTGAATTTGTTTTCTATAGGACACAATACTATAAACTAAATCTGGAGACTGGTCGCCTATTTCAGCCAATCAGATGCTTGAGATTTGAGACTGGTCTCCAATCTTAGTTTTATGATCTTGGGCCTTGATTTCTGCATAAACCAGTGTTATGGACACACGAAACTTATTGTTTCTACTGATTTCCAATTATGTTTTAACTAGCTTGATTGTGCAAGCTAACTCTTCACTCCACATCCGTGCCGTCTGATCAGGATCTGCAGTGTTCGTTTTTTGATTAATTAGGTTATTACTGACCAAAAAGCGAACAGTGCAGATCCTGATCGGAGGGCACGGATGTGCCGCCTGATCTGGATCTACACTGTTCGCTCACACGTAAAAATGCGTATATATGGAGGAAAGGGTTACCGTTACTTATTGTAAAGCATTTGAGTAAGCTTGGTGGACACATTTTGCACCAAAGTACATCTGCAACAAGATAATTATGTTGTGCACCGGAGCAGGAATCTAGAAAGCTTAGCAATATCTAAAACAGTGTGCTAGCTTAGGGCCTTAGATCATAAAACTAAGTTTTGAGATCGGTCTCAAATCTAAAGGATCTGATTGGCTGAAATGGCGACTGGTCGCCATTTCAGTCAATCAGATGCTTGAGATTTGAGACTGATCTCCAGATTTAGTTTTATGAAAATTGTGCTGAAGATTATAAAACTGAGATTTAAAACAAGTCTCAAATCTTAAGGATCTGATTGGCTGAAATGGCAACCAGTCGCTATTTCGGGTAACCAGATCCTTTAGATTTGAGACTGGTTTCCATTCTTCATTTTATAATCTTGGGGCTTGGTATTTGGTAAGAAGGCAGTGAGTGCATGTGTATTTCTATGGTACAAAAATATGGTTGCTGTGGCAACAATAATGACGAAAATACCTCATTTACACTGGATCTTTGCATAATTTAGAAAGAATTCCAGCATCGATAGTGGAACTTGGTACATGGGTATAGATGAAGGTAATCAGTACATTAAGTGTGTTACTGATGTTTTTAAATATAATATTCATCTCTTTGTCTGCCAACGAAAAGGGGATCCTGCAATATCTAAACAAAATTTATAATATTATGCAAGTAAGGGTCATGAAACTTGGTAATTGGTTTAATTTAGCTTTTCTCAAAATGCTTAACATCTGTATGGGACAATTGTATTGCTAGCAATACTCAGTGACTTCTTCCTTCATATTTGGTTACAATAAAATACTGTTTATTTCCAGTGTTAAATTAAATGCCAGTAGTAGTTAAAGTAGTGAAATGAAAACTAGATTTTTTCCTCGGAAACAGATGGCCCCCACTGCTACAACTACATTTGTAACAAAGGACCATAACTCTGGTAAAGGAAAAAAATCTTCTTTAGACAAACGATCATCTACATATCCTGATTGATAATCTGTGCAAGTTTGAAAGAAATCCGACCGATAGATAATGAGGAGTTGATGCCACAAGATTTGGGGACGTACGTACGGACGGACGAGTGCAACTCTATATGCCTCCCACTTCGAGGGGGAATAAAAAAAATACAATTTGTTGTTTACAATAAAAAGTTATATATGTGGAGTAGAGTCAGTGTTCTTTAGTTACCGGTTTAGTAATACATGTACATGAAAGCATGTTTGATTTTTTTTGTCTAGTTCTAACATTGGATCTTGTTGGTTTTGTCCCATGAAACGATCAGTCTGGTCTTGTAAGAATCAAAGCACAGAGTGGAAGGTTGTTATGTAATCTTTCCTAGCTCTCCTATCAGCTTGTAGTCATATTCTGTATGCATTATACACAATTCATTTCATTGGATGATTGTCGTTTAATTATTCTTATAATCTAAAATCTGTTTTTCGTTTACATTTCGCCGTCAGATAATTCCATTGCCGTTCGCTGTAAGCGTAAAAAACAACAACAACAAATATGTTCTAAAATAATTTTATTTCCATTTGCCCCGAGGAATTTTCATTTCGCCCATTTTGACGGATATTTTCCATTTCGCTGTTGGAACGAGAACACAGGATTTAGCCCTTTGGTTACCCCATAACAAGGAAGTGCTTACACAGTAAAAGAGTCCTCTTTTTGAGGATGAATACTGATTGAAATTTGAATGAACAATACTGATTAAATGGCATTTGTGTACAGAGTTGGTCTGAATCAGTAAGTAAATGTCAGTTTTGAGAGAATTTTAATGATAGATTGCCATAAATCTATCTGGCCTGAGTTTGGCCTGTTTAGGGCCATAATTGTTTACCTGTCAAACCAGCCGAGCCACTTTTGAAATTATTGCGCAAGGAAGCCGGTCAAGGTACCATTTCTTGTGGCTAGAATATGTCGCATTGGATAGTATTTCAAATTTCAGGTGAGTCTTTTTGATTCGGAACGTGAATAAAAATGTTCTGTTCACAAATGCTTATATGAAACATATAAGGAAAGAACTGTGTTCTTAGGCATGTTGTTACCCGGATGTTTAGGTATCACGTGACTGAGTAGTAATTTTCTCGTGGTGCAAGGAAATTGAAGTTGGGGTGTTTTCTTTGTCTGAAGTTTTCTTGTGATAGTTTACAAAGATAAGGACAGCTTGACGTGAGAGGTCTGATTCTTGTTGTTTCTGTTGTTCATATTGAGTTTAGATCTGTCTGTCTTGAGATCTTTTTATTCGATTTTGGTTTTCGCGTGTTGACGTTTTCGAACAGTTCTATCTTTGAGTTTGTCGTGCTGCAAAATTATCTGCTAACACGTTGCATAACTCGTTTGGCGAATGCTTCTTTGCAGCTTGTGTGTCACTTCTTCTGAGCACTGCGTAGGCACTTAGGATGGTTGTGTGAGGAGCACTAGATGTTGTGGGGGCATTAGATGTTGTGTCATAGACAAAGGTATGTGAAGATGTATTATTTAATGTTTTTATGTTACAGTAATATATGTATAACTGCTGGAAATTTGCCCCTATATCAACTCAAACCTAGAGCTTTTCGGTTACTTGACCCTTGGCGTGGAGAGAAATGTATAGATTTATCAGGGCATTTTCAACTAGTCTCACTGGGTCGAAAATGGGCCCCATTCCCTATTTCAAGAAAAAATCCCAATTTCAAGAAAAAAATCCTATTTTAACAGAAATAACTTATTTTGCCCATAAAATAGAAACAAACAAGAGAATCTATGTAATCAAGGGACTCTTCAAATTACAAAATTAGTTGTTTTACTTTTGATCAGTGATCTGTTAAACCATGAATCTATGTATGCAACCTGTTTAAAACCACTATATACAATGTAAAAAAATCCTTATTTGAGCAGGGCCTTTTTTCCAAATACCGCTGAAAAAGCCCTTTTTATGTTGAGATTAATGTCATAACTTCAACAGAAAACAAAATGTTTTTTTTTTGTTGTGAGATAATGACTTGTTAAATTTATGTTAGCATTAAAAACAGCAATCAAACGGGTTATAAATACATGTAATTAGGTATAGATTTATGTTAGATTTACTTTTTTAAAAAAAGTTTTCAGTTTTGATGTTGCCCTCCTGCTGCTGTAGGCCTGGCTGATGATGCTGATGCCATTGTTGCTGCCTCTGATGTAGACCTCCTGAACGCAGCTGCTGACAATGATGATGTTGCGGAAGATGAACAGCAGGGTAAGATTTGTTAGAATTTAAATCAAGAAACAAAAGGGTAATAGTAAGGAAATTGTTTATTATAGTGACCTATGTTATATACAATGTGTATGTTCTGAGATATATATTTAAGTTAAGATAATAGTTAGAATTAAATTAGAAATCAAAAGGGTAATATATGTTCTGAGGTATAGATTTAAGATTAATGCTATAATTAAAAAACAGAAAACAAAAGGTAATAGTAAATTGTTTATTATAGTGACATGTGTTATATACAAGGTATATGTTCTGAGTTATAGATTTAAGTTAAGTGTTAGAATTAATAAACAGAAAACAAAAGGGTAATATTAAGTTAACTGTTTATTATAGTGACATGTGTTATGAATGTACAAATATACATACAATACATATATGTTATGAGGTATAGCAAACTTTTAGAATTTGAAACAGAAATCAATAGGGTAATATATGTTCTGAGGTATAGCAAAATTTTAAAATTTGAAACAGAAAACAAAAGGGTTAGGTATGTTCTGAGGAGTAGCAAAATTTTAGAATTTAAAACAGAATCAAAAGGGTAATATATGTTCTGGTGTATAGATAAATATTAGATTTGTTAGTATTTTAAACATAATATAGAATTTAAAACAGAAAACAAAAAGTTGATATATGTTCTGATGTATAGATTTATTTTAAGATTAATGTTATAACTTGCAACAGAAAACAAAATGATTATTTTTGTTTTGAGATAGTGATTGTTTAGATTTATGTTAGATTTACTTTTTAAAAAAGTTTTCAGTTTTGATGTTGCCCTCCTGCTGCTGTTGGCCTGGATGATGATGCTGATGCCCTTGTTGCTGCCTCTGATGTAGACCTCCTGAAAGCAGCTGCTGACAAAGATGATGTTGCATAAGATGAACAGCAGGGTAAGATTTGTTAGAATTTAAATAAGGGAACAAAAGGGTAATATTAAGAAAATTGTTTATTATAGTGACATGTGTTATATACAAGGTATATGTTCTGAGATATATATTTAAGTTAAGATAATAGTTTGAATTAAAATTAGAAATCAAAAGGGTAATATAATTATGTTGTAAGGTGTAGATTTAAGATTAATGCTATAATTAAAAAACAGAAAACAAAATGTAATAGTTAGTAAAATGTTTATTATAGTGACATGTGTTATATACAAGGTATATGTTCTGAGGTATAGATTTAAGTTAAGTGTTAGAATTAAAAAACAGAAAACAAAAGGGTAATAGTTAGTAAATTGTTTATTATAGTGTCATGTGTTATATACAAGGTATATGTTCTGAGGTATAGATTTAAGTTAAGTGTTAGAATTAAAAAACAGAAAACAAAAGGGTAATAGTTAGTAAATTGTTTATTATAATGACATGTGTTATATACAAGGTATATGTTCTGAGTTATAGATTTAAGTTAAGTGTTAGAATTTAAATCAGGAAACAAAAGGGTAATAGTAAGGAAATTGTTTATTATAGTGACATGTGTTATATACAAGGTATTTGTTCTGAAATATATATTTAAGTTAAGATAATAGGTAGAATTAAAATTAGAAATTAAAAGGGTAATATATGTTGTAAGGTATAGATTTAAGATAAATGCTATAATTAAAAAACAGAAAACAAAAGGTAATAGTTAGTAAATTGTTTATTATAGTGACATGTGTTATATACAATGTATATGTTCTGAGATATATATTTAAGTTAAGATAATGGTTAGAATTAAAATTAGAAAACAAAAGGGTAATATATGTTGTAAGGTATAGATTTAAGATTAATGCTATAATTAAAAAACAGAAAACAAAAGGTAATAGTTAGTAAATTGTCTATTATAGTGACATGTGTTATATACAAGGTATATGTACTGAGTTATAGATTTAAGTTAAGTGTTAGAATTAAAAACAGAAAACAAAAGGGTAATATTAACATGATTAAGTAAATTGTTTATTATAGTGACATGTGTTATATACAATGAATATGTTCTGAGATATATATTTAAGTTAAGATAATAGTTAGAATTAAAATTAGAAATCAAAAG
Organism: Corbicula japonica; assembly: GCA_038501625.1. Lineage (NCBI taxonomy): Eukaryota > Metazoa > Mollusca > Bivalvia > Venerida > Cyrenidae > Corbicula > Corbicula japonica. Next base: position 928,914 of record JAZAYU010000197.1, read on the forward strand.
GGTAATACATGTATATGTTGTAAGGTATAGATTTAAGATTAATGCTATAATTAAAAAACAGAAAACAAAAGGTAATAGTTAGTAAATTGTTTATTATTGTGCCATGTGTTATATACAAGGTATATGTTCTGAGTTATAGATTTAAGTTAAGTGTTAGAATTTAAATCAGGAGACAAAAGGGTAATAGTAAGGAAATTGTTTATTATAGTGACATGTGTTATATATAATGTATATGTTCTGAGATATATATTTAAGTTAAGATAATAGTTAGAATTAAAATTAGAAATCAAAAGGGTAATATATGTTGTAAGGTATAGATTTAAGATTAATGCTATAATTAAAAAACAGAAAACAAAAGGTAATAGTTAGTAAAATTGTTTATTATAGTGTCGTGTGTTATATACAAGGTAAATGTTCTGAGTTATAGATTTAAGTTAAGTGTTAGAATTTAAATCAGGAGACAAAAGGGTAATAGTAAGGAAATTGTTTATTATAGTGACATGTGTTATATACAAGGTATTTGTTCTGAAATATATATTTAAGTTAAGATAATAGTCAGAATTAAAATTAGAAATCAAAACGGGTAATATATGTTCTGAGGTATAGATTTAAGATTAATGCTATAATTAAAAACAGAAAACAAAAGGTAATAGTTAGTAAATTGTTTATTATAGTGCCATGTGCTATATACAAGGTATATGTTCTGAGTTATAGATTTAAGTTAAGTGTTAGAATTAAAAAACAGAAAACAAAAGGGTAATATTAAGTAAATTGTTTATTTTAGTGACATGTGTTATATACAATGTATATGTTCTGAGATATATATTTAAGTTAAGATAATAGTTAGAATTAAAATTAGAAATCAAAAGGGTAATATATGTTCTGTAAGTTATAGATTTAAGATTAATGCTATAATTAAAAAACAGAAAACAAAAGGTAATAGTTAGTAAATTGTTTATTATAGTGACATGTGTTATATACAAGGTATATGTTCTGAGATAGATTTAAGTTAAGTGTTAGAATTAAAATTAGAAAACAAAAGGGTAATATTAAGGTAAATTGTTTATTATAGTGACATGTGTTATATACAATGTATATGTTCTGAGATATATATTTATTAAGATAATAGTTAGAATTAAATTACAAGGGTAATATATGTTGTAAGTTATAGATTTAAGATTAATGCTATAGAATTTAAATACAGAAACAAAAGGGTAATAGTAAGTGAAATTGTTTATTATAGTGACATGTGTTATATACAAGGTATATGTTCTGAGATTATAGATTTAAGTTAAGATAATAGTTAGAATTAAAAAACAGAAAATCAAAAGGGTAAATATGTTTAAGTATAGATTTAAGTTTATTATAGTGACATGTGTTATATACAATGTATATAGTTCTGAGATAAATTGTTTAAGTTATAGTGACATGTGTTAAAATTAAAATTACAAGGGTAATATATGTTCTGTAAGGTATAGATTTAAGATTAAGTGCTATAGAATTAAAAAACAGAAAACAAAAGGGTAATAGTTAGTAAATTGTTTATTATAGTGACATGTGTTATATACAAGGTATATGTTCTGAGTTATAGATTTAAGTTAAGTGTTAGAATTTAAATCAGGAAACAAAAGGGTAAATAGTAAGGAAATTGTTTATTATAGTGTCATGTGTTATATACAAATGTATATGTTCTGAGTAAATATATTTAGTTAAGATAATAGTTAGAATTAAATTAGAAATCAAAAGGGTAATATATGTTCTGAGTTATAGATTTAAGATTAATGCTATAATTTAAAAAACAGAAAACAAAAGGGTAATAGTAAGTAAATTGTTTATTATAGTGTCATGTGTTATATACAAGGTATATGTTCTGAGATTATAGATTTAGTTAAGTAATAGTTAGAATTAAAAAACAGAAAACAAAAGGGTAATATATGTTCTGAGTTATAGATTTAAGATTAATGTTATAATAGCAAAAAAAAACAGAAAACAAAAGGTAAATAGTTAGTAAATTGTTTATTATAGTGCCATTTGTTATATACAAGGTATATGTTCTGAGTTATAGATTTAAGTTAAGTGTTAGAATTAAAAAACAGAAAACAAAAGGGTAATAGTTAGTAAATTGTTTATTATAGTGACATGTGTTATATACAAAGGTATATGGTCTGAGTTATAGATTTAAGTTAAGTGTTATGAATTAAATAACAGAAAACAAAAGGGTAATATTAAGTAAATTGTTTATTATAGTGACGTGTTATGAATGTAGATATACATAAATAAGTATGTTCATGAGGTATAGCAAACTTTTAGAATTTGAAACAGAAATCAAAAGGGTAAGATATGTTCTGAGGTATAGCAAAGATGATTTGAAACAGAAAACAAAAGGGTAGGTATGTTCTGAGGAGTAGCAAAATTTTAGAATTTAAAAAAGAATCAAAAGGGTTATATGTTCTGGTGTATAGATAAATATTAGATTTGTTAGTATTTTAAACATAATATAGAATTTAAAACAGAAAACAAAAAGTTGATATATGGTCTGATGTATAGATTTATTTAAAGATTAATGTTATAACTTCAACAGAAAACAAAATGGTTATTTTTGTTGTAAGATAGTGATTGTTTAGATTTATGTTAGATTTACATTTTTAAAAAGTTTTCAGTTTTGATGTTGCCCTCCTGCTGCTGTTGGCCTGCCTGATGATGCTGATGCCCGTGTTGCTGCCTCTGATGTAGACCTCCTGAATGCAGCTGCTGACAAAGATGATGTTGCAAAAGATGAACAGCAGGGTAAGATTTGTTAGAATTTTAAATCGGAAACAAAAGAGTAATATTAAAAAAAAATTGTTTATTATAGTGACATGTGTTATATACAAGGTATATGTTCTGAAATATATATTTCAGTTAAGATAATAGTTAGAATTAAAATTAAGAAATCAAAAGGGTAATATATGTTGTAAGGTATAGATTTAAGATTAATGCCATAATTAAAAACAGAAAACAAAAGGTAATAGTTGGTAAAATGTTTATTATAGTGACATATGTTTTATATACAAGGTATATGTTCTGAGTTATAGATTTAAGTTAAGTGTTAGAATTAATTAACACAAAACAAAGGGTAATATTAAGTAAATTGATTATAAAAGTGACATGTGTTATATACAATGTATATGTTCTGAGATATATAATTAGGTTAAGATAATAGTTGTAGATTTAAGTTAAGTGTTAGAATTTAAATCAGGAAACAAAAGGGTAATAGTAAGGAAATTGTTTATTATAGTGACATGTGTTATGATACAATGTATATGTTCTGAGATATATAAATTTAAGTTAAGATAATAGTTAGAATTAAAATCTAGAAATCAAAAGGGTAATAAATGTTCTGATGTATAGGATTTTAAGATTAATGCTATAATTAGATAGATAGATTTATTTCAATATATAATGCACAAAGAAACATGGCATTGAATTGCAACAATAATCATACATATAAACATATAACAAATATGTATGTATCATGCTAAACAATAAGCCATGTCACCCAACATTACATATCAAGGATTACACAAAAAAGAGTTAATATAAACTCTTATTTCCATTGTGGTCCTTCTTATATAATATTGTATGACATAGGAAAATATCACAGTCTAAATGAAATCTCTTGGCATTGCTTATGAAAGACTTAGTAGTTAAAATAAATAAGATATAATGAATGAATTACATACACATTAAAATCTAGCAATAAAATTAATACACAATGAAAAATGACTGAATAGGTTTGACACATATCACATTATACATGCTAACTGTTGCAATAATCACAATACCATCAGGTTTGTCTATGACACGTCAGAAACAATCTATCTATTATATCAGTAAGATAAATATTCTGTTATACAGTACTAGTATAAAATAGATTGACTAAAACACATTTACAAAGAATTAAAAATATGTTCATTGATAATATTTTTAAAAGAGGACACAGTTTTGGCATCTCTGGCAATTTGTGGTAAAGCATTCCAGAGGGTACAACCATTGTAGGCAAACGATTTCATGCCAAACCCTTTGACCTTGGGTATACAAAACCTCTTGCTATTCTCCAAGACTGTATTTGAATTATCATTATTAGTGGAGTCAATTTTTACCCTGAACCTTGTATTTTTTTCATGAATATTCATAACAGGTGTAAAATGGTCATTTAGGTAGGATGGGGCAAGCTTTGAATTAATTTTAAAAACATGACAAAGTATAATTTGATTGACTCTGGATGCCACTGGTAACCAGTTGAGCCTAATTAACTCCTCCTTGCCAATATGTGACCTGGGATGCAAGTTCAAAACAAATCTAATGAGCCTATTCTGTGTAACCTGCAGTTTGTGTTTTAAGTCCTGTGTAAGACTGTTGAACCAAGCTGAAGAGGCATAGTCAAAATGACACTGAATAAGGGACATAACCAAGAGTTTCCTGGTGTACTGGTTAAGAAAACTTTGTTTTCGGTATAGGAATTTCAGTCGGGCATTTGACTTCTTAATTATAGCCCTAGCCATCGATTCAAAAGACAGACACTGGTCAATGGTAACGCCAAGATACTTAACTGAAGTTTTGGATTCTATTGAAGAGCCATTGCAAGTAATGTCAAGTGATGGTTGAGATCTTATTCTCGGTTTTGAACCAAATAAGATTGATTCTGTTTTGCCAAGATGTAATGAAAGCTTATTATTGACCAACCAATGACTTACATTATTTAAATCATTACTTAACTTATTCTCAATATCTGATTTATTCCTGGCAGACACAAGTATAGCAGAATCATCAGCATATAGTAACAACTTATTTTTAACAACTGCAGACATGTCATTTACATAGATGAGAAATAATAGTGGGCCTAAAATAGATCCCTGGGGAACCCCGCAAGTAATATTCTTGGTAGAAGACCTTGTACCTGACAACTCAACCAGCTGATGTCTGTCAGATAAATATGAAGAAAACCACATCAGGGATGACTGAGTTAGACCCGTGGCTTTAAGTTTCATTAAAAGAATAGAATGATTGACCGTATCGAACGCTTTTTGAAGGTCTAACAGGATCATACCAACTAGGTGACCTTTGTCCATTTGGAACCTGATATAGTCAGTAAGATGCACAAGGCAGGTGTCAGTTGAATACCCATGCCTGAAGCCAGACTGATGTTTATAAAGTAGGCTATTAGAAGCTAAATAATCTTCCAGTTGGTCGTAAATGACACGTTCAATGACCTTAGATAAAATACTTAAAATTGAAACAGGACGGTAATTTCCAACATCCGTCTTGTCACTTTTCTTGTAAATTGGGACTACCCGGGCAGACTTTAGGTCATCGGGAACCACACCCTGGATAATTGACAAGTTAATAATATGCGCAAGAGGACCCGCAATAATTTGGGCTGAATCTTTTATGAAACGTGAAGGGATACCATCTAGTCCTGTAGCTTTATTAGGACATAAATTGTTTAAGTACTTAAGAACTTTGCTTTCGGACACAATAGAAAAAGAAAAAGTATCTCTCTTAACACCCTTCGACGAATAAAAGTTAAAAACAAAATTTTCTCCAAACTTCTTACTAATTTTTGGCAATTTATTGGCAATTAATTAAAAAACAGAAAACAAAAGGTAATAGTTAATAAATTGTTTATTATAGTGACGTGTGTTATATACAAGGTATATGTTCTGAGTTATAGATTTAAGTTAAGTGTTAGAATTTAAAAACAGAAAACAAAAGTTAATATTATGTAAATTGTTTATTATAGTGACATGTGTTATATACAATTATGTGTTCTGAGATATATATCTAAGTTAAGATAATAGTTAGAATATAAATTAGAAATCAAAAGGGTAATATATGTTGTAAGGTATAAATTTAAGATTAATGCTATAATTAAAAAACAGAAAACAAAAGGTAATAGTAAGTAAATTGTTTATTATAGTGACATGTGTTATATACAAGGTAAATGTTCTGAGTTATAGATTTAAGTTAAGTGTTAGAATTTAAATCAGGAGACAAAAGGGCAATAGTAAGGAAATTGTTTATTATAGTGACATGTGTTATATACAGTGTATATGTTCTGAGATATATATTTAAGTTAAGTTAATAGTTGGAATTAAAATTAGAAATCAAAAGGGTAATATATGTTCTGAGGTATAGATTTCAGATTAATGCTATAATTAAAAAACAGAAAACAAAAGGTAATAGTTAGTAAATTGTTTATTATAGTGCCATGTGTTATATACAAGGTAAATGTTCTGAGTTTTAGATTTAAGTTAAGTGTTAGAATTTAAATCAGGAAACAAAAGGGTAATTGTAAGGAAATTGTTTATTATAGTGACATGTGTTATATACAATGTATATGTTCTATGATATATATTTAAGTTAAGATAATAGTTAGAATTAAAATTAGAAATCAAAAGGGTAATACATGTTCTAAGGAATAGATTTAAGATTAATGCTATAATTAAAAAACAGAAAACAAAAGGTAATAGTTATTAAATTGTTTATTATAGTGCCATGTGTTATATACAAGGTATATGTTCTGAGTTATAGATTTAAGTTAAGTGTTAGAATTAAAAAACAGAAAACAAAAGGGTAATATTAAAGAAATTCTTTATTATTGTGACATGTTTTATATATACAATGTATATGTTCTGAGATATATATCTAAGTTAAGATAATATTTAGAATTAAAATTTAATTAGAAATCAAAAGGGTAATATATCTTGTAAGGTATAGATTTAAGATTAATGCTATAATTAAAAAACAGAAAACAAAAGGTAATAGTTAGTAAATTGTTTATTATAGTGACATGTGTTATATACAAGGTATATGTTCTGAGTGATAGATTTAAGTTAAGTGTTAGAATTTAAATCAGGAAACAAAAGGGTAATTGTAAGGAAATTGTTTATTATAGTGACATGTGTTATATACAATGTATATGTTCTATGATATATATTTAAGTTAAGGTAATAGTTAGAATTAAAATTAGAAATCAAAAGGGTAATACATGTTCTGAGGAATAGATTTAAGATAAATGCTATAATTAAAAAACAGAAAACAAAAGGTAATAGTTAGTAAATTGTTTATTATAGTGACATGTGTTATATACAAGGTATATGTTCTGAGTTATAGATTTAAGTTAAGTGTTAGAATTAAAAAAACAGAAAACAAAAGGGTAATATTAAGTAAATTCGTTTATTATAGTGACATGTGTTATGAATGTACAAATATACATACAATACATATATATTCTGAGGTATAGCAAAATTTTGAAAATTTGAAACAGAAAACAAAAGCGTTAGGTATGTTCTGAGGAGTAAAAATTTTAGAATTTAATGAACAGAAATCAAAAGGGTTATATATGTTCTGGTGTATAGATAAATATTAGATTTGTAAGTTTTTTAAACATAATATAGAATTTAAAGCAGAAAATCAAAAAGTTGATATATGTTCTGATGTTTAGATTTGTTATTAAGATTAATGTTCATAACTTCAACAGAACAACAAAATGGTTATTTTTGTTGTGAGATAGTGATTTTAGATTATGTTAGATTTACTTTTTAAAAAAGTTTTCAGTTTTGATGTTGCCCTCCTGCTGCTGTTCTGAGCTGATGATGCTGATGCCCTTGTTAGCTGCCTCTGATGTAGACCTCCTGAATGTAGCTGCTGACAAAGGGTTATGATGTTGCATAAGATGAACAGCAGGGTAAGATTTGTTAGAATTAAAATCATGAATCAAAAGTGTAATAGTAAGGAAATTGTTTATTATAGTGACATGTGTTGATATACAATGTATTTGTTGTGAGATATATATTTTAGTTAAGATTAATAGTTAGAACTTCAAAATTAGAAATCAAAAGGGTTATTATATGTTGTAAGGTATAGATTGATTGTTTAAGATTTAATGCTATAGATTTACTTTTTAAAAAGGTTTTCAGTTTTGATGTTGCCCTCCTGCTGCTGTTGGCCTGGCTGATGATGCTGATGCCCTTGTTGCTGCCTCTGATGTAGACCTCCTGAATGTAGCTGCTGACAAAGATGATGTTGCATAAGATGAACAGCAGGGTAAGATTTGTTAGAATTTAAAATCAGGAACAAAAGGGTAATAGTAAGGAAATTGTTTATTATAGTGACATGTGTTATATACAATGTATTTGTTGTGAGATATATATTTTAGTTAAGATAATAGTTAGAATTAAAATTAGAAATCAAAAGGGTATTATATGTTGTAAGGTATAGATTTAAGATTAATGCTATAATTAAATAAAAACAAAACAAAAGGTAATAGTTAGTAAATTGTTTATATAGTGACATGTGTTATATACAAGGTATATGTTCTGAGTTATAGAATTAAGTTAAGTGTTAGAATTTAAAAACAGAAAACAAAAGGGTAATATTAAGTAAATTGTTTATTATAGTGACATGTGTTATATACAATGTATTTGTTCTGAGATATATATTTAAGTAAAGATAATAGTTAGAATTAAAATTAGAAATCAAAAGGGTAATATTTGTTGTAAGGTATAGATTTAAGATTAATGCTATAATTAAAAAACAGAAAAAAAAGGTAATAGTTAGTAAATTGTTTATTATAGTGACATGTGTTATATACAAGGTAAATGTTCTGAGTTATAGATTTAAGTTAAGTGTTAGAATTTAATCAGGAGACAAAAGGGTAATAGTAAGGAAATTGTTTATTATAGTGACATGTGTTATATACAATGTATATATTCTGAGATATATATTTAAGTTAAGATAATAGTTAGAATTAAAATTAGAAATCAAAAGGGTAATATATGTTCTAAGGAATAGATTTAATAGTAATGCTATAATTGAAAAACAGAAAACAAAAGGTAAAAGTTATTAAATTGTATATTAAAGTGACATGTGTTATATACAAAGGTATATGTTCTGAGTTATAGATTTAAGTTAAGTGTTAGAATTAAAAAAAACAGAAAAGAAAAGGGTAATTTTAAGTACATTGTTTATTATAGTGACATGTGTTATATACAATGTATATGTTCTGAGATATATATTTAAGTAAAGATAATATTTAGAATTAAAATTAGAAATCAAAAGGTTAATATATGTTGTAAGGTATGGATTTAAGATTAATGCTATAATTGAAAAAGAGAAAACAAAAGGTAATAGCTAGTAAATTGTTTATTATAGTGCCATGTGTTATATACAAGGTTTATGTTCTGAGTTATAGATTTAAGTTAAGTGTTTGAATGTAAAACAGGAAACAAAAGGGTAATTGTAAGGACATTCTTTATTATAGTGGCATGTGTTTATATACAATGTATATGTTCTATGATATATATTTAAGTTAAGATAATAGTTAGAATTTAAATTAGAAATCAAAAGGGTAATACATGTTCTAAGGAATAGATTTAAGATTAATGCTATAATTAAATAACAGAAACAAAAGGTAATAGTTAGTAAATTGTTTATTATAGTGACATGTGTTATATACAAGGTATTTGTTCTGAGTTATAGATTTAAGTTAAGTGTTAGAATTAAAAAACAGAAAACAAAAGGGTAATATTAAGTAAATTGTTTATTATAGTGACATGTGTTATGAATGTACAAATATACATACAATACATATATGTTATGAGGTATAGCAAACTTTTAGAATTTGAAACAGAAATCAAAAGGGTAATATATGTTCTGAGGTATAGCAAAATTTTAAAATTTAAAACAGAAAAAAAAGCGTTAGGTATGTTCTGAGGAGTAGCAAAATTTTAGAATTTAAAACAGAAATCAAAAGGGTTATATATGTTCTGTTGTATAGATAAATATTAGATTTGTTAGTATTTTAAACATAATATAGAATTTAAAACAGAAAACAAAAAGTTGATATATGTTCTGATGTATAGATTTATTTTAAGATTAATTTTATAACTTCAACAGAAAACAAAATGGTTATTTTTGTTGTGAGATAGTGATTGTTTAGATTTATGTTAGATTTACTTTTTTAAAAAGTTTTCAGTTTTGATGTTGCCCTCCTGCTGCTGTTGGCCTGGCTGATGATGCTGATGCCCTTGTTGCTGCCTCTGATGTAGACCTCCTGAATGCAGCTGCTGACAAAGATGATGTTGCATAAGATGAACAGCAGGGTAAGATTTGTTAGAATTTAAAACAGAAAGCAAAAGGATTATATATGATCTGAGGTATAGATAGAATTTTAGATATATGTTAGAATTTGAAACAAAAAAGTGATAAATTTGTTCTTGGGTATTGAAAAATGTTAGATTTGTGTTAAAATTTAAAACAGAAAACAAAAGGGTTAAATTTGTCCTGAGGTATAGAGTTATGATATATTTATGATAGAACTTAAAAAAGAAAACAGAAGGGGTTAAATTTGTCCTAAGGTATAGGTTAGATTCATGTAAGATTTATGTTAGTTCGAACTTAAAACAGAGAACAAAAGCGTTATTATTTTAATGACGTATTGAATAATGTTACACTTTATGTTTAAACTTAAATCAGTAAACAGAAGGGTTGTATTTGCCCCTGGATATAGATTTAATTAGATTTATGGATGAACTTTACAGAAACAAAAGGGTTATAATTGTCCTAAGGTATAGATAATTGTTAGATTTGTGTTAGAATTTAAAACAGAAAAGTGGTAATAATGTGGTATATTTATTCTTTGTTATAGATAAATGTTAGATTTATTTAAAATTTATTAGGAATTTAAAGCAGTTATCGAAAGGTTTATATATGTTTTGCTGTATACAGTTATGTTAGATTTATGTTATAACTTGAAAAAGAATAGTTATAGATTTGTTCTGGGGTATAGATAAATGTTAGATTTATGTTAGAATTAAAAACAGAATACAAAAGGGTTGTATATGTTCTCAGGTATAGTTTTAAGATTTGTATATGAACTAGAACAGAAAAGTGATAGATTTTTTCTGGTGTATAGATAAATGTTAGATTTATATTAGAATTTTAAGCAGAAAACAAAGAAGTTATTTATGTTCTGAGATATAGATTTATGTTAGATTTACTTTGTAATTTTTTTCGAGTGCTGATGATGCCCTTCTGCTGCTGTTGTAATTTTGCAGAAGATGAACAGCTGGGTAAGAATTATGTTAGATTTTAAAACAGAAGCAACGGGTTTTATATTGTCCTGATGTATATATACCTATGGACAAAAGTCTTGTCCGGTATGGTTTTTTTTCATAATATCTTTTTAACGCGTCAACACTAACAATGCCAATGTTCAACACATTACTACAGGCATAAACTTGGTATCGATGGAAAGAGGATTTTTACATGCATTCAATGAAAAGGGGAATTTCGGAATTTAAGCCAGTACTGCTAGAGGAGTAATGTGTTGAAAACTGACATGCAAAAAGTTTCTATTTTCCTACCGGACAAGACTTTTGTCCATTAGCATATTTGTCATATTAATGTTAGATTTATGTTAGAACTTAAAACAGAAAACAAAAGGGTTGTGTTTGACATGGGGTATAGATTTATGTTATATCTTAAAGCGGATAACAAACGGGTTATAATTTGTCCTGATATAAAGATTTATATTAGAACTTAAAACAGAAAACAAAAGGGTTATATTTGTCCTGACGTATAGGTTTATGTTAGAGCTGAAAACAAAGATGAACCGCAGCATCCTCTTGCTTCTTATGTTGCAAAACATCTTCATGTAGCCCTGGATGATGCAGGTGGTGCTGCCTTGATGATACAACTTCCATTAATTAAGCATTTAAGTATTTAAATATATTCTAAGTTTAACATATCTGCCATAGGAAATAATATTATTTCTTTGAAACAAACTAAAAGCTATTTATTAGTAAAAGAATTCATATTAAAAAGTTGGTTTTGTTTAGATAAACTTATAAAAACTAACTTTTGATTTAAAGAAATTTAAAGAAAATCTTGGTGACTTATAGATCGTATAATAACACTTTTCAGACCATAGCCCATTATGCTGCTGATGTCGCCATGGATGTTGCCTGTTATGTTGCCTTGATGATGTAAGTTGAATTAATTAAGCAATCATTTAAATATATTCTTAGTTCAACCTAGTTGACATAGGAAATAATATTATTTCTTTAAAATATACTAAAACTTATTTTGTAGTAAAATAATTAATATTGAACAGGGTTTTGTTTATACAAACCCTGTTCTTTTTGTATATTAACGGTAAGTTATATATATTGTGTGTGAGAAAAAACTGTAGGAAAAGTGCAGGGTTTTACTTAGCAACACTAAGGAAATATAAAATGTTATTTTAATTAAAAATAAGAAATCTATTTTAAGTTAATTAAAAAAACTAGATGGATTTCATTGCTTAAGAACCATAGTTGTATATTTTGTTTGTTTTTTAAGAGTGTTATAACAATAATTTCTAAATATTTAAACAGGAGAGCTAAAAGTTTCTTTGTGCGATTCCCATTGTGCAAGAACCTCATCTTTTTATTGTTGTCCGTTGTTATATTTTGTTTTCATGATAACTCTGAAAGCAACGTGCTTAACCGTTTGTTAGTAGTTAGATCTTGTGAGACAGAGTGCACTGAACATCTGAACACCTAAATGTTTTGTTTCACAAAAATCAGTTTGTTGCATTTTTCTCATGTATAACAAATTTGACAGTTTTAAGCAGTCACACCAAAGTCGAATTTCTTTTTGTGACATCTTAACATGGAAGTGAAAAAGGTATAATTGACTCATTGCATTAGCCAATTTTAATTTGAAAACAGTTTTGGAAATGTATTAATTACTTAGGTTGAATTGTATCACATTCTTTATTTTCATTTATAGCAAGTTATCTTCTTTTTTATTTGTAGAGATCATTCCCCAATGTGAGAAACAGTTACGGCGCCAAAAATGTTTGGAAGAAACTCTGTGGGGTAAGTATTTTGAGTATTTAATAGAGCTATTAGTTTTGTACATAACTTTGTATATAACTATATACATAACTTTATACTAATGTGTCCACAAACACACTGATATCAAAACCTTTGGTTTCTTAACAGGACATGTTATCCATGGCCTAACTATTAAAAATATACATTGTAACAGTGGTCGCTACTGTAGATATACCCATTATATTCAATATTAAATAAAACATTAAACATGATATGAATCCTTTTGATTCATTTAAAAGTAGGACAATTGCCATTAATTTTCAATATGGTGTTATTGTGTTATCTGATCTCCACTCTTTCCTGCTATTTCTTCTACTGTTGCTCATTTGTTACATCATGTTTGGTAAGTCCTATTTGTAATGAACTTTCTTAAAAGTCTCTTGCTGCTGCTTATGTCTCTCAATAGCAATGCATAGCTTATGTTTAACCTTTACAATACCGACTATAAATAAACGTTTGTATCTTGTTTGTATCTGGTCTCTTTTTCAGCTTGCTGCAACAAACTGCAATGAAAGTTTAAAGCCTTTGATGAAGGATATCACCAACCACTTTTTCATTGAGCTGAGACACGTGGAGATGTCATGACAATGAAGGTACCTATCAAAATGTCATTGTTTTGATTTATTGAGGCAAATTCAAATATAACAGCTTTTTAACGATTCAAACACAGATATGCAGTGACACTTGAATACTGTATTTGTCAGAAATTCTGACAAACAGGATACTGCTTGACAGATGTTTTAGTGTTGAATTACAGGTGCTCTAGAAGAAAATTTACACGTTTTGTACTGCCCTATTCAATACAATCCATCAGAAACAGGTGATTATTATTATTGATTATTGGGATTGATTTGAAAAAGTGCATAAAACTGGTTCGGGTTTAATAAGTAAATTTAGTGCACAATAAAGTAGATTAGTCAATCCAATAGAGTATTAGCGAGGAAGCATATCCTGACGTGTATGTTCTGTGGTCAGATCAGTACCTATGTTGCATAAACATGTCTTTTGTTAATAAGATGTACTAAAAAAACAGCCAAGGTTATTGACAAAATTTACTGCGGTTGACAGGTAACTGCTACAGACAGGTTGAAATGAAACAATCTAAATCTGGTGAATTTGTATGCTGTTGCTGTTGACAGGTGGCTGCCATTCACATGTGACTGTTAAGGCAGGGTTCACTGTACATTTTTATTTTTTTACAGACCGATTGGGCCAGTGCGCTGAAGTACTGGGACAATGTGACCATGGAACTCTTGATGGTGATAGAGATCTAGAGAAGGAATGGCTGAAACCATCCAATAATTCTGTGCAGGATTTGAAGAGGTCAGTTTAAGAACCAAGTATTCTCATGACATTTTCCTATTATGTAAAATGCCATAAAGTTTCTCTCCTACATATTCGTTATGTAAAGGAACTGTTTGTTTGTTTCTTTAGGACTTTAATTGCCTGGTTTCAATACCTTTCAAGGTTTTATCCAGGCTGTCGGTCAACTTAACATGCGGTCAACTTAACATGCGTTCCTGGTTTTCAGCCAGTACTAAACAATTTCACATCAAACTACTGGCAGCTTCCTCACTTTAATCCAATGGGCGGGAAAATGACCTTTAGATCCGATGTCCGAGTTCAGTTGTCATGCTCTTACCATTTAACTAGCTGTGTGAAGAATTTAGGTATTATAGTAACCATTTGTTCATTGTAAATTTTGCCAAGAAAGAATTGGAAAAAGTTGCAAAATGGTAAAAACAAATATAAAAGATAAATAAGCAGTCACTGCAACGCTAACAATTTCATGCAGTACAGAGCACAGATGTGTCTGCTGATCAGGATCTACACTTTATGTTGCACATGTGATAATATGCGTATTTATGGTTAAATTATTGTACCGTTTGTTATGCATATACATTTTCTAAGTTTAATTGTTTGCAGATGTGCGGTGAAAAGATGTCGGTTCTACCTTGGCAGCTTTTGATTGGCAACAAGAGAGACGAAGACCTTCGGTACGTATATATTTTCACTTTGATGCCAATTTGTCTGTCACTTAAAATACAGTTTTAACTAAAATTATTTTACATCAGAAACTGACAATGTTTCTGTCGTCAAGGCAGGTGGCTGTTGAATACATATGATCACATAGGATGATTCATTG
This sequence comes from Corbicula japonica, assembly GCA_038501625.1. Taxonomy (NCBI): domain Eukaryota; kingdom Metazoa; phylum Mollusca; class Bivalvia; order Venerida; family Cyrenidae; genus Corbicula; species Corbicula japonica. The sequence continues at coordinate 943,983 of JAZAYU010000197.1, forward strand.
AAATTAATAAGAAAATGATTAAATTGATTGAAGTAAAGCAAGTGTTGACCTTCTGTTATCTTGGCAAATATCTTGGCAACTCTTGGATTGTCTTTTTAAGAAATTTGAGGTTTCGGTAAATAGAGCCATTAAAATTGGAATATGCAAGAGTATCAAGAAAAAAGACAATTGCATTATTTTCATTGTTAAAACACAATTGCAGGTGGCGACGAATGTATTGGAAGACAGCTAATAACTGGACAGGAAAAGGAGCAATAGGAATACATTCCGGACATGTTGACGCAAATCGCTAATGAAAACTGTGCCCAAGATCATAAAACTATATCTGGAGACCAGTCTCAAATCTCAAGCATCTAATTTGCTGACATGGTGACTTATCGCCATTTCAGCCAATCAGTTGATTGAGATTTGAGACTTGTCTCCAATCTCGGTTTTATGATCTTGATCCCAGTACTCTGAGATTGCCCTCTAATAGAGAAGCTAGAAATACAAGCAACTGACCACAAAAGATTTGTCAATACAATTGCCAGACAATCACCACCACCAACATCTGTAAATTGCCAAGAATCCGCGAACTAAAAAAACTGTTAATGAAATGTGTTAACTTTGAACTGTTTGGAAAACAGAGAACATTACACAACATGCTATGTAATTGTGAAAGCTTTAGTATTATGAAGAAACACATTTTATTTTTATTTTTTAATTGTTGTAAAATCTATACGAACTGTAAAGAAAATGTGTTAAACATTGTATTTTCTTCTAGAAAACACAGGATATTACACAGTTAACCCTTTACTCCATTTATTGTTTGGGCGAACTAGTTTAGATCTAGATCAGCCAACACAGTTGTGCCATCAGATCTCCACCGTTAACTCAATAGAGTTTTATCTGGCCAAGGTGCAACCAGTTTAGATCCAGATCAGACAGCACTGCTTGCTGAGCTGTATATACACCGGTTGCACACGTGTTCAAACGCGTATATATGGAATCAAGGGTTAAACTGGTGAAAGCTTTAGTATGATGAAGAATTACAGTACACTGCATTATTTGCACAGTATTAAGGATATTGTATGACAGACCAGTTTTGAATGTTTGAGTTGAATTAAGGTATAAATTGGATTAGGGATTAATTGGAAATCAGTTCTAGCGACTCTGTCTTCATGGTGACATTGAATTCCAATTCAAATTCAATATTTTAACACTATATACTTAAGGTACATTATATATAGTTTAAGAAATTCGAAACACAACTTCTTCAAACAGAAGATTTTTTCTAGTTTAAGAAGTTGCATTTCTAATTGCTTTAAGTAAATTTGTTCCTTTCAATGTTTTGAACATTATGTGTGAATGTAATTGGTTTTATATACACAGTTGTGAAGGAGCTTAGAGGTGGTACAACATATTGACAAATGGGCAGAGGTTTCTAAGTTTTTTCCCAAAACAAAAAAGTGGGTTTTACTTCAGTTTTGCCTCTGCGAGTCCACCACACCTGTAAGCTTCTATATTTTAGCAGTTTAATTTCTTTGCTAACTTTGCTCATTTTATTGTATTTTATATGTCGTATTTCAATACTAAAATCACAATGTGTGCATCACTCGGAAATCGGTTTTTGTAATGTGTACATTATAATGTAATCAAAATTCCAATGTCATCGCAATTAGTGTCACTTGGGAATTGCAACACAAATTGATTGTGTGTTAGTTTGTAAGAAATGTAGTTATAACTAAATATTCTTTGTATTTTATATGTGCTGTTAAATACCAACTTTATAGAAATTTTCAAACACTGAACTTTCTTCTAGAAAATACAGGACATTATACAGTTACACTTCATAATTTGCGATTGTGGAAGATGTTAGTATTATGAAGAATAACAATTCTTTTTATTTTATGTGTTGTTTGGTATTATTTGATAGTGAAAGCATTAGTATTATGAAGAATAAAAATTATTTTTATTTTAAGTGTCGTTTGGTTTTATTTGATATTGAATAGATGTGTATGGCCTAACTTAAATGATTTCACAGTAGTTGACGAATTATTAATCTGGTTTTAATTAAGCTCACCTGTCCCATAGTGACAGGGTGAGCTTAAGTGATCGCCCTTCGTCCGTCGTCCGTTCACAATTGTTGTCCGCACTCTAGTGGTCTTAATTTTGGTCCGATCATCTTCAAACTTGGTCAGATCGATATCAATGATATCTAGGTCAAGTTCGTAATTGGCTCATGTGACCCTTAAAACTAGGTCACTAGGTCAAATTTAAGAAAAAGCTTGTCCGCACTCTTATATCAGTCCTTATTTTGGTCCGGTCTTCTTCAAGTTTGGTCAAAATGTCTTTTATCAATGATATCTAGGTCAGGTTGTAACGGGGTCATGTGGCCCTTAAAACTAGGTCACTTGGTCAAATTAAAGAAAAAGCTTATCCGCACTATAGCAGTCTTAATTTTGGTGATATCTTCTTCAAACTTGGTCAGAATGTTTATCTCAATGATATCAAGGTCAAGTTTGAAACATGGTCATGTGACCTTGAATACTAGGTCACTAGGTCGAATTAAAGAAAACGCTTGTCTACACTTTAGCAGTCTTAATTTAGGTCCGATCTTCTTCCAACTTGGTCAAAATGTTTATCTCAATGATATCTAGGTAAAGTCCGAAACTTTGTCATGTGACCTTGAATACTTGGTTCCTAGGTCGAATTATAGAAAAAGCTTGTCAACAGTCTAGCAGTCTTAAATTTGGTGGGATCTCCTTCAAACTTTACCGGAATGTTTATCTCAATGATATCTAAGTCTAGTACGCAACTGGGTCATGTGACCTTGAAATGTAGGTCAGTAGGTAAAATTTAAAAAAAGCTTGTCCGCACTATAGCGGTGTTTGTTTTGGTGGGATCATCTTCAAACTTTGTCAGAATGTTTATCGCAATGATATCTAGGTCAAATTCTAAACTGGGTCATGTGACCTTGAAAACTAGGTCTCTAGGTCCAAATTATAGAAAAAGATTTTAAGCACTCTATCAGTCTTTATTTTGGTCCGATCTTCTTCAAGCTTGGTCAGAATGTCTATCTCAATGATATATAGGTCAAATTTGTAACTGGGTCATGTGAGCCTATATACTAGGTTACTAGGTCAAATTGAAGAAAAAAGTTTATCCACATTATTACGGTCTTAATTTTGGTTCGATCAATTTCAAATTTGGTCAGAATGTTTATCTCAATGATATCTAGGTCAAGTTCGAAACTGGGTCATGTGACCTTGAAAACTAGGTCACTAGGTCGAATTATTGAAAAAGCTTGTCTGCACTTTAGCAGTCCCAGTTTGAAGCCGAAATCAAATTATAGAAAAAGCTTGTGCACACTCTATCGGTCTTAATTTTGGTTCTCTTTTTCAAGCTTGGTCAGAATGTTATCACAATGATATCTAGGTCAAGTTCGAAACTGGGTCATGTGACCTTGAAAACTAGGTCACTTGGTGAAGTTATAATAAAACTTGTCTGCACACTAGTATTCTTAATTTTGGTCTAATCTTAACGTTCATTATCATAACATCTTGGTTTCTTGAAATTGAAATATTGCATTATGGGTTCCAGATTTATGGCCCCTGAAAGTGCCAAAATTAACTATTTACACATTGTCTTCACAATAGCAGCTTCATTTTTTATTTGAATTTTAATTAGACTTGTAAAATACTTGAGTTTCTATAACATCAAGGTTCCTTTTTTGAAGCAGTTGTATTCCATAATGGGTTCCAAAGTTATGGCCCTTGAAAGAGCCAAAGTAGCAATTTTTTACCTTTTCTCCAAAATAGCAGCTTTATTTTTTACTTGATTTTACCAAACTTGCATACAACTCTTGCAACCATTGAGCAGTTGTTGACAGGTGAGCGGCCCAGGGTCCTATGGACCCTCTTGTTTATAAATGTAATCTTAATGATGATTAAATTAAAAAAAAGTTGATCTTTAAAGGGTTGCATGCCAAGTAACGGTTTTCTGCACTTTACAGTGACATATTTAATAAAACAATAACACAGGATAGTAACATTTTCTAACATCTTCTTGGGAGTAAAATCCGTAATTTTGTTAAATCTGTAATTTTTGTAATGTTAACAAGTTCAAAATGTGATTATGTTCTAAATAAACAGTCTCGGTCCTGGCTTAACTCTAGAAGAGAGGAAGATAAACGATGTCATAAAGAGCATCGGTTACAGAAAGTAGATCAGATAAAATTATTTTAATTAAAATGAATTTGAAGACAATTGTGTAACAGTCCCATTTCTTAATTCACCCTTTGGAGAACCTAGGCTTGTCAAAAGTTTTAAATGTACGTTTTATATATTAAATATTAAAAAAAACTATCCGAAATATTGGAAATAAAAATGAATATAGTTACGTTTGTGAAAAATGATCAGACAGTAACATTCAACTGAAATGATATTGGCTCTACCTGGGAGCGAACCCGTACCATGACGGCGATAGCGCCGAGCCTTTCAATTTCGACAACGCAACCGATTGAGCTAGCCAGTTCAACCCTCCAAAAGTTTGATCGGAGAGCATCCCTGCATGACATGGGTAACGGATTAATTTACTGATAACAGTACTGACTATTTGTACGGGATTTGGAGTGCGTTCTGTTTTGAAGATATACCATACCAAACCATACCATAAGTTTATTCAGCATAAAACATTATACAATACCCTACATAAACAATTATATTACATTACAAGTAATAACAATGATAAAGACAACTTAATATTTACGAAAGATAGGAAAATATTTAGAAGAAAAATTTCGAGGAAAATAATACAATATGAACGAATATCATTTTCAGAGGCAGGAAATTACTTAAAACACAATAATTGGGTAACTATACATCTAACAATATTGTCAATTTGTGCTGCTATTAGCGCTCTGCAACTTATTTGCAAAACGAATAAATGTAGCTACATTTAATTGAGAACGTTTAGAGTTTGTGGACATTAATGATACACGTTTCCCAACAGTTAGCCACTGACAGTAGTATGGTTTAAAATGTTACGTATTAAATTTCGTTAAAAAGGGCAAGTTAATGGAAAATGATACTCTGTTTTCAAAACGTTCATATTACAACTGCGACATACTTTGTTGTTCAATCTATATTTTTATGTGAACCTGTTTTAATTGCTAATTGGTGGGATGAAACACGAAATCTTATAAGAATTAGTACATAATTATCTGAATTTTGGTTCAAGTATAAAATTTTAATAATTCTCGAATTGAAAAGAAAGTTTAAACAAGCTATACGCTTCAAGGCTTAAAAGTCGTCGTGGATTATTAATTTCCGAGAACCAAAATGTGTGGTACATATCATGAATTCGTTGTTTTATTGAATTACTGTTAAATCATTTTATTTCGCGAGGGTTTAATTTTCGCGTATTTCGCGCTACGACAAGAGCGCGAAATTTTACCCCATCGAAATTAAACCATTTACATGTAACAGTGTTTCATTATAGAAAAAAAACAGTTGCGCGAATTTATGCCCAGCGAATTTGTTATTTACGGGCTTATCGCGAAATTTCGTCCCCTCGAAATTAAATGAAACTACAGTAAGAGGAATTAGACGGACACACGATACACAATAGACGCACGATAGACCCAAATTTGGTAACATTTAACGTTAACAGTACAATAATATTAATAAACGTGAGCTGTAAGAACCAGAAGCGGCAGTTGCGAGATTTGAGGCTGATGCACTTTAAAACAAACCTGGTTTAAACCACCAGTGGAAATATGCTTAACCACTGACTGCCTTCGAGGTGTTAACCTTCGGGTAATTTTTGGTGTAAATTGTTTTCGATTGATTGTCAAATATTAATCAGACTTTATAACCATGTTCCGTTTGCCTCTTTAAACCTCTTGAATGAATATTTCTGGTTTACTATAAATTCTGATTATAAAATTAAAGTACAAAGGTCTGAAGAATATTAATAGATCTTTAAAAAAGGAAGGAGACCAATGTGTGCGATATTTTAATAGTAACCAGTTACCAAATAATTACAGGCTTATAATACATACCTTACTATTTATAGTAACAAATTTATATAGTAAATTTGGCTATTATTTCCAGACCGGGCGATTTTCATATAATCGGCCCTCACGCGAGGGCTGATATCATGATATCAGCCCTCGCGTGAGGAGTGCGCGAAGTCACAATATTTCCGTTTTGTTTTCAATCGTTATATCTTAACTTATGCGGCTTCTTCGTAAGGTTAAAATAAAATAATCCTCGGCAGTGAAGCATTTTGCATTCCACTCTATATTTATAATGACATTTAAGTAACCGACAAAGAAATCATCTTTTAAACACAAGCTTTGAAATGATTAACTAAAACAGAATTGGGATCTAGTTTCACGGACTAGATGTGTCCCACTGAATTGATACGTACCAGAGAAATATCCCGTTTCAAAATCACGTTACTTCCAATATTTTTTCTTATCGTTTTCTCCATACTTCCGGTAGATAAAGCCTATTTGGTGTAGGTAATCGAAGCTCGCAGCAGTAGTATAAGTATGAAACACTCTTAAATCAAGGCCTTTACAGACTCATACCACGTTAAACACTTATACCATTCATCATTAAAACATATTCCGTCCTGTCCAATTATTTTGCAATGAAATTCTGGTTTAAAAGCAAAAAGAAAAGAAAAATTCAACCGACAGTGATTTGCACTGTTTGAAAAAGTAAACACAGTTTTGATCGTAACTGCTTGAGACGTTAAGGACAGACAACGTAAAAAGTCCGTATGATAATGGGTCTGTGCTTGCAGTCGAATTATTGAGACTAGATCAAAACTGTGGTAGAAATCGCCCTGCTTTAAATTCCCATTTTTTTCACTGCAACTTGAAAATTTCAGCACTACTAAGTTCATTTGTTGTTATAAATCATAAATAGTCTCTAAAGTATCAATCAAATAAAAATATTCCACAAATAACACTTTTAAACTTACTATTGTTTGTTTATGCCGTTTACATGTAGATTTTAATGTGCTAACCAATGAAAATGTCCCTTTTATAAATCGATACACTACACAGTCAGATAAACTTATAACGGAATAACATAAAAACTGCTGACGTGTGGAGGTTTATAAGTTTTTTTTTCATAATAAACGAATAAGTTTCTTAAAAAGTATCACATATATTGATTCTAATTTGAATTAGCTTTCCAGCTATGTAATTTTTTAAAAGATATATAAGGTTTAAAAAACTATTTGAAGCCGTTAAAAGTTGCGACAGGATTCTGGTCGCTGGGCATATAGGCATAGAAGGAAAATTTTCCGCATTGATTTGAATGCTAACTGGGTTGTGCGCGAAGGACGATCATCGCATTTATAGAAAAGTCCTTGTTGCGCACAAATAGTTGTGCTAGGGACATGTCGACTAATTTTAATTTTCAGAAGGGGATTCCGACCAAAATGGGGACAATTGACTTGGGGGCGTTTTGACTTGGAGACGTTTTGACTTGCATCCGTTTGGATAGAAATTTATGAAAATATTGTACAAAAAGTGAAACATGCATATTAGGATCGAATAGCCACGTTTACTCCAAAAACACAGCCTTCCAAAATAGTAAATTGGCAGAGGAAAAGAGTACTTCTTCACGAGTTTACAAAAGAAAGAAGTTAAAAGTCTCATTCTGTTTCAAAATTTACATGGTCATTGAAGTAGGTAGCCTACTTTCTCGGTAATAAAAATGTAAAAATAGTAATTTGAGATCTTCAATAAATAAAATCATACTTGTATTGATTTTCAACAAAGGAATGATAGAAGGAATGTGCACACTGACTAAATAAATGAGACAAAAAATAAGTAGAAAATGGTTCAATTTTCTACAATAAATATACTTTGGGGTAAAGCTCTATATATACGGGACTTTGTTTGGTGTCATTGAATTTTGTTATACCTGGGTTTAAATATTAGTAAAGAAGTATTAGATGAAATTGATTCTTAACGTGATCGAATTCCCGGAATGACGCCTCCACCACCAAAACAGCTCACTATGACATTAATTACGAAATGCTTTGCCACGACCGAGTGGGACAAACTATTTCAATCCAACCTGAATCTTTATATTAGACATTTTCTATTATAGACATTTTCTATTACGACTGTGTGAGAGACAACTCTTGTATATGATCGTTCAGATCGTATTAGTGCAGAATTTAGCATCAACCTTCCATGTTGTGAAAATGGTAAGACATTTTTTGCCTAATTTTCAAAGACACTTAAGTGACATCAAAAAAAAAATAAGCAGAGTGAACCAGCAAAGTATATAAAAAATAACTGGTAATGTGCATTGTTTTTCATTCAATATTTAAGGCTGATTCGCGATTTGTCATCTGTTTTCGCTACCTCCTGCAAAGAAACTGCTGTGTTTATTATGTTTATCAGGCTGGTTATGCTTGATCGAGCTTATAAGCTCGATCGGGCATAGGAAGCCCGATGTAGCTTTTATATTTCAATAGAAAGTGACATACCAAGGTACATGTGATGTCAGTTCGGTCTGTTTACGTCAATGGCGCAAGCTAAAAGGACTACATTATGTACATTTGCGACCCCTTTCGGACCCAATTCAAATGTTCTATTTTCATTTAACAGTTTTTTGTGCAAACAAATTTTAATATTACCTTTTTCACATATGTAGCGTAATGTTTAAGGGCCTGCCACACTCCTCCCAATTCTATTAATCGATAAAAAGAAAATTATCAAAATCTCAATAACGGCAAACTGCTGTTAATTGAAACTTTGCACAAATGTATGTTATTAATGTATCTTTATTTTACAGATGGTAAGACACGTTAGAAAAGTAAAGAACAATAGCGAGATCAAAAAATTCCCTCAACTTCTATTTACATAAATTCACAAAAACTAAAGAACACAAAACATCATTTTAAATGCCCACATGAGTAATATGATACTGACAACAATTTATTGTGCCCTCGTGATTTACATATGTAAACTTTACGAGATATTAGTAAAAGTGTGTTTGACCTTCAATTTCCTGGTCGCGTAAACTGATGACAATCACTGATTTCGCTTTTAATAGTTGAAAGTTTTTTACAAAGTACACAACATTTTCTTGTCAGTATCATTGCGCTTACGAGGGAATTTAAAATTATGTTCTGCATCCCTTAGTTTTTGTGAATTTATGCAAATAGAATTCAAGGAATTTTTAGGTCTAGCTTTGTTTCTTTACTTTTCTAACGTGTCGTTCTGTATGCAAAATAAAGTTACATTAGTAACATTCATTTGTGCAAAGTTTCATTGAACGGCATTTTGCCATTACTGAGATTTGATGATTTTTATTTTATCGATGAATAGAATTGGGCGGAGTGTGGCAAGCCCTTAATTATTGAGACAAAGGATAGTATCGGAGACAATGGCTCACATTTTGAACCTTTTGCAAAGTTTAAGTTCAAGTGGACCATGTTTACAGGACATCACCAAATAAATTATTGTTTAAAAAGTTGTTTGTGTATTTACTGAAGAAAATTGTATTCCCCAAAATGTAATTCAGGTTGAACCAAGGTAAATCCAATTCCCATAGACCTCAATGTTAAATTCCCAATATTCAATGCACATTTAACATGATTTCTTTCATCTTAATTTCTAGACAACCATATATGACTGTGAAGATCTACATTTCATCTATTGAAAAACACACAGCAAATGGGGGGTTAACTTACTTGTAAGAAAATTACTGATCTCTAACCAAACAGACCCTATTTTAAACGCGGTATCGCAAATACGGTGCCAAATATATACATCCGCTCTTCCGGAACTAGTGCGCCTCTACCAAACGAGATATAGGCATGAAATTGCTTTCATTTATTTTCCTGACATGTTATTCCTGCAAACAAGTCACAAACAGGTCGATTTCTAATGGTTAAGAGGCCCCCAGATGAAGAGAAAAAAATAGCATATAATGAAACGGACTTCATTCGAATGGACCACGGAAAAATACTGAGTTATTTACCTTAATACAACCTTCAGTGCAAATTAGTTAGGTTATACACCACTAATTTAAATCTCAGTGCGTTGAATAAAAACCATTATTAATTGACTATTCCATATTTGCCCAGCAATTCTCGTATTGGCCCATGAAATTCCCATATTGGCCAGTTGAGTCATTTTACAAATTTGATGTTTTTATTCTGTTAATTAATAAAATTGTTATTAATCAAGTGAATTCATATTGACCATGTTATTGGGCCTTGGGCATTCATATTAGCATTGGCATTTGACCTCGGGCCAGTATGAATACTCTTGGCCCAATAACAAGGCCACTATGAATTCACTTGATTAATAACATTATAGTCAGACATGGGGCGAATTAAATTTTAATGCTAATGCATTAATAATTCATTACTTTTTCCCAATAATGCAAGGTAATGATTAATGCAACAAATCTAGCATTATTTTAATGTAATTTAATGCATTACCCATGCCAAAATGCTGTAATGCTTAGCATTATTGGGCATTAATTGAATGTTGTTCCCTATTGGATTATTTTCACTATAAATTGATTTATTTAATATGAAAATATATGTTAATAGTGACTAGTTTAATACTAAGATGCCCTAAAGATTAAATATGTTATCATTTTATAATTATTACATATCTAATTAATAGCATAATAGCAAAAGAAAAATATGAATATAACTGTTAAGTAGTAGTTTGTAGTAACAACAAGGTACAGACTATTGAGTAAAGCTTTTGCATCAGAATGTTGTAAAGTTTGAACACTTTTTATATTAAGCCAGGAGTTCTTAAGCTGAGTTATGGGAAGAAAACGCTCAATTTACAAAAAAATCAATAGCCATTAATCTATTAAGCTCTTTCAACAATTCCAGTACAATTGAATCATTTTAATGTACACATTCATTGGAAAAAGATAATTTCCCACCAATTTTCATACACATCTGAATATTTCTAAAAATGTTACTGATAGGAATTAGAACTTACAAGTCTCACATGATGTTATATTTTTCTTACTTATATTACACTTACTGATTCAGTGTATATTTTATTGGGTCTCTGACAGAATTCAGGAAAATCAGCATGTAATGCAGATGCAAGTGACATGATAATTTAATTAGATTAGTTGCCAGCAGGGTTGGGCGGTAAATACCACCCCCGGTATTTACCGGTGGTATTTACCGGCCTGGAAAATACTCCCCAAAGTGGCAAATACTGGAAAATATTGGCAAATACTACACAGATGAGTTTTTTTGCCTTAAAATAGTGCAGAAATCTTAACTTATTTGACTATTATTAATGAATTATCATAATAATAATTAAATAACTCAGTTATTTTAATTAAAATTCATATTAGGTGATCACTGTAAGCACTTAAGTAAGAATAAATCTTAAAGAACTGTCTTTTTTTACTAAGAACCTAAAAATACAGCAGGTCAGAAATTAATGCTGATCCACCTGTGCACCTGGCCATTGACAATTAACAAGCAAAGCCATAAGGTTTAGACTATTAAAAACAACATGTTTGTACAAGGGGCTGTGATAGCCAGGGGCAACTAAGGCAACAGTAAAGTGTCATAAATAACCTATGCAGTTTGTCTAGGTGCAAGTAAATGGTTGTGTATTGGTATGACTGCAGAAAGCTGCCAAACTGGTGTTCTGTTACAGATACTTAAAGGGGAAAGAAGAAATTGACTGGTTGACAGAGACTTACCTTATTTGTTATTGTAATCATGTATATTTATTGTAAATTGTGTACATTACTTGTTTATAATTAAAATTAACCCCCATAAAATGCTGACTCCATTTTTGTTAATAATTGAATTTTGAAGTTGTCCTCATGCTGACTATAAGGGATACATTGTATTGTATAAATTTCATGGGTGGTCAATTCAAATGACCACCTTTTCAGTACTTAAATATATTGTATTTATTAATTATGGATAAAGTGATAAAAGTGTTCAACTTAAGTATAAATATAATGGCAACTGATGGGTAAACTTGAAATTATCTATATGAATTCTGATAATAGGTAATATTGTATAAATTCCAGACTGGACTATTCAATCGACCAGTAATTGCCAGTATTTGCTGGTAAATACCGCCGGCATGGAAAAAACTCATATTTGCCGGCATTTTGCCAACCCTGGTTGCCAGTTATGTCCTTGGTCAATATGACTTTCCAAATGTGTGAAAAACAGCAATAAATTGAGAATAACTTAAGTGTGTAAAAAGCTAAATCTGTATTGTATTAATTCATATCTACTTAGACTAGTTTTGTTCTAACCCCTTGAGGTGTCATTTTAGATCTTAACACTTTCAGATTGACACTTTGTATATTATTGAACTTGTGTTGTATTTTGTGTGGAAGAAAATAATTTTTTTATTATATATTGACAGTTGACTTAAGTATTTATTGCCAGTTCACATGCCAATAAAATAATGCTTAATTTAATGCATTACTTTTTGAAAAATGCTAATTCAATGCATTACTTTCCAAAATTACAGTAATCATGCTAATTTAATTTAATGCACAAATTTGGCAAATAATGATAATTTAATGCATTACTTTTGAAAATAATTCGCCCCATGTCTGATTATATTATTGGTTATTTCAACATATCCTCTTAGATTCAGATACAGGTGTACTTGCAATAGATGAGCCTTAGCTC